>JAABKJ010075445.1:19629603-19945358 GCA_011634705.1 Andricus grossulariae | reverse complement strand
CTTTTAATCTTGCTAAATTAAAACATTTTACTTCAAAATCTTCTACACACTTTTTCGAAATTTTGGGAAATCATTTAAAATATTTTAAAATCTTTTTCAATTTTTTCTTAAAATTCATTTTTGAAAATAAAAATTAATTCAAAATTTTCCAAAGAATCTTTTGAAACGTTTAAAAATCTTTTTAAATTTTCACCTAAAATTATTTTTCAAAATAAAAAATCATTTTAATTTTTCCTTGGAACCGTAAGAAAATTTTTTCCTTCTCTTGAAACCTTTAAAAATTCTTAAAAAGCTCATTTTTTCGAAATCTACCATTTTTCCATTTTTTAAAATCGTTACAAGTTTTAATTATTTAAAATTTCGCTTAACATTAATTAAAAAAAATTAAAAAATCATTTGAATTTTTGCATGAATCTTGAGAAAATGTTTTTATTCTCTTTAAATTTGAAACCATTCAAAATTCTTAAAAAGCTTCTAAATTATTTCACGAAATTTTCAAGAATCTTCATTTTGTTTAAATTTTTGTAGATCTTTTCAAGTTTATAATTATTTAAAAATCTTTTAAAAATTTTAAAATATATTTTAAACTTACTCGAATTATTTCGAAAATTTTATATCTTGCAACATTTAACAATTTTTGAAGAATTTTGCATTAAAATCTTCTACATTCTGTTTTGAAAATTTAGGAAATCATTTGAAATTAAAAAAAATGTTTTCCTTTCTATTAAAATTACTTTTTCAAAATAAAAAATAATTTTAAATGTTCTCAGGAATCTTTTTAAAAATTTAATCTCTTCAAATATTTAAAAATTAGGAAAAAGCTTCTAAATTTTTTCGAATTATTCAAAATAACTTTTTTTCCTTTTATTTATGACGAATTAAACCTAAAATATTAATTTTTAAAGAAATAGTTGAATTTTCGACTAAAAAAGGTATTTTTAAAATCAAAAATAGAATCATCAAATATGAGCTACAAAAATTAATTTGCAACAAAAGATAGCTGGATTTAACGAAAAAAGACGAATTTTTAACCAACTAGTTGAATTCTTAACTAAAAAGAAGAAATTTTCAACAAACAAGATTAATTTTCTAACCAGAAATATTAATTTTTTTACATAATAATTGAATTTTTAACTTATAAGGGCTAAATTTTCAACGAAAAATGGAATATTTAAATTTTCAGATAAAAAATTAATTTTTACCCAAAAAAGAACGAATTTTCAACAAAAAAATTAAATTTTCTATTAAAAAGACGAATTTTCAACAAAATTGTTTGATTTTGACTGAATTTTCATTAAGAAAAGATCAATTATTAATGAAAAATATTGTAGTTGATATTTCAAACGAAAAAGATTTTAATTGCGAATTAAAAAAAAAATCATCCAAACAAGGACGACGAAATTTTCACAAAATACTTTAATTTTTAACAGAAAAAGATTTTCTACGAAAAAGACGAATTTTCAACAAAATTCATAATTCTTTAATGAAATTGTTGAATTTTTAAGTAAAAAAGAGGAATTATTCACAAATTTAAATTTTACAGAAATAGTTTAATTTTCAACCAAATATGTAGTTGAATTCAACCAAAAATTAAAAATTTTCCACCAAATACTGGAATTTCAAATTTGAAAAGATCAATTTTCAACTAAAAATATCAATTTGAAACCACAAAATGGAATAAAAACATTCTTAGGTCAAAAAAATTAGTAATCCACAAAAAAAATTTCAATAAATAGTTCAATTTTCAATCAAACAAATGATTCTTCAACCAAAAAATATGAACTCTCTTTTCAGAAGATTAGTTTTCTATGTTTTCTACAAAAAAAGAAAATTCAACTAAGAAAGAACAATTTTCGACCAATAATTGGCAAAACTACATTTTCAGTTTACGAAATTAATTCTAAACCAAAAAAAAAGAACTTTGAACAAAATAGTAGTTGAATTTTCAACCAAAGAAATAAATTTTCAAACAAAAAGGTGAATTAGTGCCTAAGAAGATTAATTTTTTGCTACAGAAGACAAAGTTTCAAGAAAATACAGAAATTTTCAACCAAATATTTGAATCTTCAACAAAAGAAGATAAATTTTCAATAAAAAATGAAATAGTTTAATTTTCCGTTAAAAAATTTAATTTATAACAAAAAATTTCAACAAAATAGTTACATTTTGCACAAAAAAAGGTTTTTTAAACTAAAATGATGAATGATCAACCAAAAAAATGAATTTTGAACAAAATAGTTCATAAGCGAGTATTTTCTCAGGTCCATCAAGCTAGCACCTCCACAATCGAAATTCCCAAATTTCTTTGCATCAGAATTTTGGGCTTTTTTTTGGGCTGTATTGCCGATTTTTGGGCTTCACTACTTTTTTTGAAAATTCAAATTTTTAGTGGAAGTGCTGGCTTGACTCAAGCTAGCACCTCCACTATATAAAAATTTTAAAAATTTTTTCAATAAAACACGACAGAATTTTGGGCTTTTTTGTGATCTTGAACGCGCCAACAACCAATTTCCAAAAAACACTCCTACTGAAAATAAAACCAACCCCCTATGTAAAAACTTAAACTCGGAAAAAACAAAGTACACCAGAATTTTGGGCTTATTTTGGACTCCCGAAGGCACGAAAAACAATTCAAAAAATCACCCCCTATATGCAAAAAAACCACCACCTTATCAAAAATAAAATCTGGAAAAAAAACAAAGTGCATCAGAATTTTGGACTTATTTTGGGCTCTCGAATGCACAAAACAAAATTTTTAAAAACAACCCCAATGTAAAAAAAACCACCCCCTTAGTAAAAACTCAAACCCAGAAAAAATAAAGTACAAAGTAGTGTTGGGCTTTCCTTGCACTCTCGAATGCTTGAATTTTTCGTTGTTGCAAAAACCACCCCTACATCTAACAAATCAAGTGCCCATATATGAATTTGAATTAGAATTTTCAAGGAGCCCAAAAATCAGAGACTCTATTTACAAAGTGAATTTCTAAAAAAGATTATTTTTTGACAAAGTCACATCTGGGTGGTATCAAGGGATTGCTTTTTAACGTTAAGGGTTGGAGCCCAAAAATCGGTGTTGGTATTTTTGAGCAGCCCGAAAATCAGACTCTATTTACACTGTAAAATTATAAAAAAGATAATTTTTGGAAAAAGTCCCATCTGCATGGTATCAAGTGGTTGTTTTTTAATGTCAAGGTTTGGAGCCCAAAAATCGGTTTTGGTATTTTTGAGGAGCCCAAAAATCAAAACCTCTATTTATACAATAAAATTATTAAAAAGATTAACACGCAGGTGTGATTTGTCAAAAAATAATCTTTTTTGGAATTTTACAGTGTAAATAGAGGCTCTGATTTTTGGGTTCCTCAAAAATACCAACACCAATTTTTGGGCTCCAACTCTTAAAGTTAAAGAACAACCCATTGATACCACGCAGATGTGACTTTGTCAAAAAATAATCTGTTTTAGAATTTTACTGGGTAAATAGAGTCTCTGATTTTTGGGCTCTTTAAAAATACCAACACCGATTTTTGTGCTCCAACGATGACTCTTTTATATTAAAAGCATGATTGGTCAAAATGACCCTACTTTTGAAAGCTAATTTCTCGGTTTGTAATGATTATTTCAAAAAATTAACAACTGATAAGCGTAGACTAATTCTTTATGAAAAAATTAATGTATATAAAAAGATTATAACTTTTAAATAAATATTTAAAAACACGCGAGAACCAAAAGCCTGCATGCGGTAAATTTAAGGCAAGAAACTCGGATCCTGAACATTTGAGATCAGTATTTCAAGAATCAGTGCATATAATTCGGAAGAATTGAGTTACATTTTTCGCGTAATATTTCATTGTTTCGTGCACTAATTTCATGTTTGGTTCACGTGAAACTACTTTGGAATTTCGATGTGTATTATTGTGAGACTTTCTTTGTCCCTCACAATGTCTCCTTAGCATCGGCGCACAGTAGACCATAATCCAAAATTCCTGGACAAAATCCCCCAAAATCGAAAGTTACCATTCGAGGTAAAAGTACCACAAAATTTTGTATAGATGGAGTTAGTGCGCTCAAATCCGGAATAGCAGATGCTTTGATCGAATATTCGGCGGCAGGTGCACGTTCAAGGTTCACCTTGCCAAGGAACGTACGCAACTCGAACGTATATCGATTTTCGTGCGCCTTAAGTGAATACGAATATATCAGTAAATAAGTGCTGGGAAATAAATCTGCGAAATGGAGGGTGATCCTGGAGGTACGTACAAAATTTACTTATGCTTAAAAGCAACTATTCCATGTTTCAAGTTAACGTGAATGTGACTGCATCGAATTCTTGCTTTTATATACGATACGTAAAAAGATTGAAGGATTGAGTTGTGATCTTGCGAGATCCGGCGCAGCCTTTAATTCTTTTATGTGCGAAAAATTATAAGGAATCAAATCGCGTGGTCGGAACTTCCACTTACTTCCCCCCTTTTTTGCAAGAAGACATGAAGTGAAATCGCTCGCGTCCTGACCAGTGGGTGGAAAATAAGATAGGCTTTTCCGGTATAGCAATTATAGCGGAAGAATACGGCTTTCATATTTTAGATGGCGCTGATGATTGTCTATAGTTGTGTAAGTGTGCATCGTACACAAGCCGCGCCTCAACACAGTCAAATTTAAAATTGTGTGACGTTTTGAAAATAACCGTTGAAATTATTTTGTATTTGGTGCATTTTTAATATTTTGTTGATAAACAGAATGATTGGCAATATGCTGTGAAATATATAAATTAAAATAAAGGTGCTAAAGAAAAAATTGTTTGAAAAAAGTGGGACGAGTAGCACAGGTAAAAAATATTACATGCTTTGAGGTTATGTCGTATTATATTAAGTTAAAGTTTATTGAAGTTAATATTGGATGAAAATTGTGACTAAATGAATGAAAAAAATAGAGTTAGAATAATACATAATTAAATTATTAATTTTTCTTTGTAAGAAGGTATATGTTTCACCAAGTGTTACACATATTTTTTCATCGAAGAAAAATGGTGATAATTTTTCCGTTTTGATTTACTAATTTCAAGTAAAATAATAAATAAATGAATTAGAAATGTAGAAAAATTATCATCGAACTCAGACATAATGTCTGATAAAATTATTGAACTTTATGTGTAAGAAGATATCTGTCAGAGAAACTGTAACTGACTATAACACATTTGTTTTCATCTAGTATGAAGTTATATTGGGTCTGATTTTTTTCAAGTAACAATCTAATCTGATCAATCTTTCGAAAGTTATCGTGCCTACACGATACTACAGACTACAGACAGACAGACAGACAGAAACCTTCGTAAAAACCGTTTTTTCTGACTCAGGGGGTCTCGAAACGTCGACATTTGATTGAATCCGCGAAAATCATCTTTCACATAAAACCAATACCTTCTCATTGAGATGAGAATGTACAAATTGAACAAAATAGTTTAACTTTCAAAAAAAGAAGATGAATTTTCAGCCAAAATGATGAAGCTTCAGCCAACAAAATGAATTTTCAACCAAAAAAATAAATTTCCAAATAAAAATCTGAATTTCTATCACAACAGTCGAATTTTCAAATATAGAAGATAAATTTTCAACCAAAAATAGAACAGTTTACTTTTCAGTTTAAAAAATTAATATTCACAAAAAAATAAGAATTTTATAGAAAAAATTTGAACTTAAAAATATTAATTTTCTTCCAAAATAATTGAATTTTTAACCCCAAAAGACGAGTTTTTAGCAAAATGAATTAATTTTCCATTTAAAAAGATCAATTTTCAAGCAAAAATGAAATAATTACATTTTCAGTTGAAAAATTAATTGCCCAACAAAAACAAAAAAACGAAAAAATTAATGTGAATACTATATTAAATGCAATATAAAACACTAAATTTCTAAGATTTCAAGTCGAACTATATATATATATGTGTTGAATTTTCAACAAACAAGATTAGTTTTCTAACGAAAAAAAAAATGTACAAAGGAGAAATTTCTAATCAGATAAAAAAATTAATATCTAACAAAAAGTTAAATTTTTCTAACAATGTTTACTTTTCAACCAAGTAGTTAAATTTAAACCAAAAATATGCATTTTTTATCAAAAAAGTTAATTTTAAACCAAGTAGTTAGATTGTTGACAAAAAAAAAATACTTTTTACCGACCGTAGTTTTTAGTTTTTGGACGGCCCCTAAGGGCCAGTGTCGTACACACATTTAAAAGTTTGATCTCGGAATTAATGCACAATAATAATTGATATTTAAAAATTTTTTGTAAGGTTCTGGTTGTTCCAAAAATTAGTTTTCTGGGAAAAATTATCTATGATTTGAAGAATTAAAATGATATTATTAGTCGTATCCTTTGAAAGAAAAAACATCATTTTCTATAAAAAACATTTAAGACTTACAATAAATCATTATTTTAACATTATTTTTGGTAATTGAATTTCTTCTTGTCATCACTTCTTACCAATTTTTCAAAAATGTTTGAATTTTAATAAATAGTGTTTTATTTTTTCGGGAAATAGATTCCCTACAACTCTACTGTTTCCAGTTAAAAAAAAATAATGTTCAAATATAGTTGTGTGTTTAAAAAATGCTTTCTTTTTAAAAAATTGTTTGAACGATTTGAGCCATAGAAAAATTTACTTTCAAAATTGGAAACAGTAGAGTTTTACAGAATATTTTGCCTAAATAATAAGCCATCATTTATTATAATTTAAGCCTTTTTTGGTTACAGGCAATAGTGAGATAGAATTCAATTGCAGAAAACATTGTTAAAATAAATTTGTCTTGTAAGTTTTAAAAATTTGTCATTTGCAATAATGTTTTTTATTTGAAATGATATCACTAGAAATAATATTTTGATATTTAAAGTCATAGAGAAACTGTTTTTCAGATATCTGTTTTTTGGCAAGGCAACTACCCGAAGTTCTGTACTTACTGGATTGAATAAACAATTAAGTTAGAATTTTATTTTTGGGAAAGTGAAAATAATTAGTTGCATATTTTTAAATATTTTTTTTCCTTGCGCAATTCAAATATCATTAAAAAATGAATGTCATTACTTAAGGAAACTTTTTAAAAATATTTGTAGGGTATTTTAAAATATTTCAAGGAATTTTTAACAGATTTCAATTATTTGAAGTGATTGCAAAGAATTTGAAAGATTTCAGGATATTTTTAAAACTTACAAAGAATTTTCAAGAGTTTTAAAGTTTTAAAGCTTTAAAGCGATTAAAAAATATTTCAAAGGATTTAAAAAATTTTCGGGTATTTTAAAATATTTCGAGGACTTTTCAAGATATTTAAGAATTTCCCATGATTTAAATGATTTTAAGAGATACAAACAATATTCATTAGTTTTAAAGCATTTCATAAAATTTCAAAAGACATGGAACGATTTTATAGGATCTACAAGATTTTAGCATTTTCAGAAAAATTCCATTCCAAATCAGATTTTCGAGGATTTCAATGATTTTAAGGGATTTTAAAAACTTGCAAGTTGTTTTAATAAATTTTCCAAGATTTATGGAAATATTATCAGATTTCATGTAATTTTACGGGATTTTATAACATTTTAGTGGATTTCACCGATTTTATTTTAAAAAATTGAGGGATTTTGTAGGATTTCAAAGATTTAAAAATATTTGAAGGTATTTCCAAAGACTTTTTAACTTTCAAACGATTTTATGATATTTTAAAAGATTCCAAGGAATTTTCATTTGATTTCAATAATTTGAAGTTTCGAGGGATTTCGAAATATTTTAAAGGATTTGAAATATCTTAGAGTCTTTTTAATAGATTTGAATAATTTAAAGTCATTCCAAAGATTTAAAAGAATTTAGGCTATTTTTAAAACTGTCAATGAATTTTCAAGAGCGTTTAAAAGTTTCAAGGGATTTCAAGATAATTTAAAGGATTTTGGAAATATTTTATGGTATTTTAAAAGATTCCAAGGCGTTTACGAGAGATTTAAAAACTTTCAAGGGATTTCCAAAGATTTCAAATGATTTTAAATATTTTAGGTTATTTGAAAAGATTCCAAGGCATTTTCAAGAGGTTTAAAAACTTTCAAGGGATTTTCAGTGATATACTTGAGGTCTGGTGGGCCCTGGCGCCCTTTGTCGAAGGCCTGGCGACCAGGTCGTTTTCTTGTCGCACGAAAAAATGTTCTAGTAAGCATTAAAAGGGCCATTTACACAGTTTTAAGAATTCAATTTTAGGACAGTATGAAACCCACTTTGTGTCAGTAATACGTTATAAAAATATACGTATTTATGGCAATGGATTTTTACGCCGAATGGATGGATTTTGAGTTTTTAAAAAGGAGTCGAGTTATCCAGGGTGTATAGCGTCCTGGAAATCCTTGAAAACCTGGAAAAATCCTTGAATTTTTCTCTACCTGAAAAAACTGTGGAAAATTCTTTGAATGTTGATCATGGTACTGGAATTTTTATTCCCTTAAAGAAAAAAAATTGTCTTATTTGTTCTCTGCTGAACAGAAAAAGACTGCTGAACCGTTTTTTTTGGACGTGCATGTATATAATAATCAAGGTTTCTGCTCACCTGGAAAACCCTGAAAATATTAGTGAATTCTTGATTAAAGTCAGGGAATTTGTTTTTCGAGAGCATGACTATTTTTTGTATAATTGTACTATAAAATTGAATATCAATATTTTGTAATTTTCCCGAGATACAAGACAAGTCAATTATTACGTATTTTAGCCCCCCGCCCTCCTCCAGAAGGATTTCCAACGAACCAGTATAGGCAATACTTATGTTTTTTAAGTCGCTGAATCCGAATCAAGAATCAAAACTTTTTTTTGTACATTTTGAAGCCCAAAAAGATAGGAGTTCCGACGAACCAGATCAGTTAATTCTTACGTACTTTTGGTCGCTAAATCCAATACTAAACTAAAAATTTCGTTGTTTTTTTGTTTGAAAGCAATTTTTTATTTGAAAATTTAGATTTTTTATCTTTTATTAAAAATCAATTTTTAATTTAATTATAATTTTTTGGTTGCAGATTCTTAATCTCAGTTGCAAATTGATCTTTTTCTTCACAAATTTGACTGTATGATTGAAAATGTATGCTTTTTTTGCTGAAAATTTATTTTTTTACAGAGAATTGAACATCGCCACTTTTGTTCGAAAATTTCTTTCTTAGTGGGAAATTGAACTATTTGTTTAAAGATTCAACTATTTGTTTGAAAATTCAAGTATTTTCATGAAAATGTCTTTTTTTCATGAAAATTAATCTTTTTGGATGAAAGTTTGTCTTTTTGGTTATTTAACTATTCTGCTGAAAATTAATTATTTTTTAATTAGATGAAATATGTACTATTATATTTTTCATCAAGTATTTATTTTTTTGGATGGAAATTCGACTTTTTGGATTGAAAATTCAAATGTTTTTTGAAGAAGTTTATTCTTTTTTGTTTTAAAATTCGACTATTTGGTTAAAAAATAATCTCTGCTGTGAAAAATTCTAGAATTTGGTTAAGACTTCAACTAATTTGTTGAAAATTTAGTTACTTTGTTGAAAATGTAATTATTTTGTTGAGAATTTAAATTGAAATGTCTTTTAGAACATCCAATTATATGGTTAGAAATGAAACTGCGTCTGGTTGAAGTTAAATCATTTTTGTTTGAAAATTCGACCATTTGGTTGAAAATTCATTTTTTTGGGTGGAAAATTCAACAATTTAGTTAAAAATTCAACTATTTTGTTAAAAATTTAATTATTTTGTTGAAAATCAAACTATTTCAATAAAAAGTTATCTTTCTTTCAAAAATTCAAATGTTTTTTGTAGAAGCTCAATATTTTTTCTCTGAAGATTCAACTATTTGGTAAAAATTAATCATTTTAGGTAGAATATTTCAGTATTTTGTTACGAATTCAACTTTTTTGTTAAAATTTAAATTATTTTTTTGCAAATTCAATAATTTTATTTGAAAAAATAATTTTTTGGTTCGATAATTTAACTGTATTGTTGAACATTCGTCCAATCATTTGGTCAAAAATGAATCTTCTTTTGGTTGAAATTAATTTTCAATTCAATTTCTTGTTTGAAAATTTATCTTTGTAGATCAAGAATGCAACAGTTTAGTTAAAAATTAAACTTTTCAATTGTAAATTAAACTACTCTGTTAAAAGTTTATCTTTCATAATCAAAAATTTAAATTTTTCCACAATAACTTGTGGCTTTATTCAACTTTATTAATAGTACTGGTGTGTGCCTCTACGTTTGGCGAGTGGAGAGGGAAACTACAGAAAACCACCTCCCGAGTTCAGGTTTTTCGACAATCGAGTTTGAAGGCAAACATGCAAAAGTTGTTTACTTTAAATCCATCTATTACCATGTTTTTATTCTTCTAAAGAGGGGATAACTTTCAGATTTTTAATAAAAATGCAAGCAAATGCAAGATCTAATTTTTAGGATTATAATGGCAAAGTAATAACGATCAAACCAGATTCGTTTCGCCTTGTCGAGCTCGATTAGCTCCAGGCCATTATAATATTATCGAGTAACGTGTGCCGATCTAACGACACTTGAATAATTTCCCGATCAGCTTGATCGACTCGCAGGGCTACCGGTCCACCGTGACAACCCAATTTCTAACCTGAATCCAATTTTTCCAACTCCAATTTAATTGGCCATTCCTCGCTTTCCTGCACACTGAACAAGCTTCTTGTGAATGCCACAATTGAGGCATTAAATTTGTGGAAAAACAATATGACGATAAAGAATAAATATTGCTACTGGAGCATGATACTTGCAAAAATATGTGAAATCGATGCTCATTGAACAAATAGTTTTGAGGTCGTCAACCGCTTTCCTGTTTGTCAATTTAATTGAAGATTCAAATTTCTATATATGGAGCATGATTTCTCGAGTCTACCCTCTCAAAAAATAATAACAGAAGCAGATTTAAAAAATACACTGGAGTCCCGCTTTACCGACTCCCGATATACCAGATCCCGATATACCGGATAAGGTGGAATGAAGGGGCGAGAGAGAAGCACCTGCAAGGTGAGCAGAGTTGCGCAGTTTACGGTTCGGCACTATAAGAAGCCACAAGCAAGAAGGAGAAGGACTGTTTGGTGAGTCCCGATTTACCGTGAAGGGCATTTAGGGTACCCCCGAAACTCCCAGTAAAGCGGGACTTCAGTGTACAAGTCTTCTCCACCAGACGAGAGAGACATTTCTATAGGTTTTTGTGGTCGCTAAATCAGTGCTCTCAATTCGGCTCCCCAACTGTACTGCGCATGCGTCGCAACGACAGTCTCATTGGCTGTATACGGCGCGCTTTTTTGAAGTTATTAAATGTGGAAATCAATTTTTTATATTGAATCATCATTGTAGACTTAATTAAATTAATTTTCAGATTACAAAATAGTATTTTAGAGTGAAAGATAATATTATTTGTACTGGATAATGATTATATATTGTGAAAAATTGATTTGCATGTATAATCATTTCAAATAAGGGCGCGATCAATATCCAATGAGGCTGCTGGTGCGACGCATGCGCAGTGCGGTTGGGAGCCAAATTGGGAGCACTGCGCTGAATCCGAATCCGGGGTTGGTTCGACTCAGTCAGATCGCTTTTTGTCTCCTAACCTCAAAAAAGTTATGAAAGTTGAAAAAAGTGTTCTGGACGGAATTTTGCCGAACATTTTGCCTTGAAAATTTTGAAGATTTCAAGAGAATACAAAAGTTTTCTTAAAATTCCGGGTAAAACTCAAATAATTTTTTATTTAGTAAATTAATTTTAAGAGAATATTGGAAAATGATTATCTAAAATTTCGAAAAATAATGTAGTAAATTTTAAAGCAAATTTTTTCAATTTTGCATGTTAGAACATTTTATAAAAAATTCGTTTTAGTTTGAGAAATATTAAGAAGTGTCGCAAAGATTTCATAAAATTTAAAACAAAATGTCGATTTCATAAAATTAAAAAAAAATCGATTTTCAAAGATTACCAAGAAAAAATGTAGAATCTTTTTAAGAATTAAAAGTTTCAAGAGAATGAAAAACTTCTCTAGATGAAATTGACCAAGATTTTCAAAATGTTTTTTATTTTATTTTCACACATTATTTTAATAGAATATACCGAAAGATATCCAAAATTATGTTGAAGAATCTATTTGGTTAAAAATTTAACGATTTGTTGAAAATTGATCTTTTATAGTTTGAAATATAACTTTTTGGTTAAAAATTTAATTCTTTGGTCGAAATTCAAACTCTTATTGTCAAAATTTAATTTTTTTTGGAGATTTATCATTTGTCTGCAAAATTCCTCTCGTTGGTTAATTTAATTTAACTATTTTGCTACAAATTAATTTTTTATTGAGAATTAATTTTCTCCCCTGAAAATGTGACTATTAAATTTTTCGTTAAAAATTCATATTTTCAATTCAAAAGTGATCTTTCCTAGTTGAAAAAAAATATACATATATTTTTTTTTTTCTTGAAAATTCTTTTTTTTTGTTTGAAAAATCATCTTTCTTTAGAAAAGTCATTTTTTGGGTGAAATTTTCAAATTCAAACCTTGTTAAAATTTCTTTTTTCAGGTTGAAGATTTATCTCTTTGATTGAAAATTCAACTATTATAATAAAGATTCCTTTCATTTTCTGTTTTATTTGTTTTAAATGTTCAAAATTAAAGTATTTTGCTGATAATTCATCTTTTTTGCAGAAAAGTAATCTTCTGGGATAAAAAATCAAATTTTTATTCGAAAATTTATCTCTATGTTTGAGTGTCAAACTCTTTTCTTGAAAATTCTTTTTTTTATTTTGTTTTCAAGGATTCATCATTTCAGTTGGAAAATGTTCATTTTGGATTGAAAATTGATCTTTTTTGGTCGAAAATAATTTCATTTTGTTGAAAATTCTTTTTTTTCCCTTGCATAAATTAAGAATAGGTTAAGGATTCAACTATTTTGTTAAAATTTTTTGTTTAATTTAACTATTTTTTATTAAAAATTAAAATTTTTTTTTTTAACTGTGAACTATTACATGTTTGCTTGAGAATTTATTTTTTGAATGAAAAATTCAGAACTTGATTTAAAGTGGAACTTCTTTGTAGAAAATAATTTTTTTTTAGCTGAAGATTTATTGTTTTAGTCGAAAATTTTAATTTTTTATCGTATATTAACTTTTTTTATTGCAAATTTGACTATTTTGTACAAGAATCGTAAAAAATTGAACTATTTATTTAAAAATTCAACAATTTAGTTGAACAAAAAAATTATTTGCTCAGAATAAATTTTTTGTCTGAAAATGTAGCTATTACATTTTTGATTGAAAATTTTCCCTTTTGTAAGTTGAAAATTTAACAATTTAGTATAAAATTCATGTATTTTTAAAAAATTCGGCTATTTGGGTAAAAAATTAATCTTGTTTGTTAAAAATTCATCATTTTGGTTGAGGATTTAACAATACTGTAAAAAATTCGTCTTTTTAGTTGAATTCAACTGGTTGAAAATTCTTATTTTATTGTTGTTAACAATTATTTCTTTTAGCTTAAAAATCAAATATTCCATTTTTTTGTCAACTTATCTTCTTTTGTTAAAAATTTAACTATTTGGTAAAAAATTCATTATTATTTTTTTTCTTCATTCGTCTTTTAGTTTGAAAATTCATCTCTTTTTCTAGAAGTTCAATCATTTATAGTTGATAATGCATTTTTTGGCTTAAAAATATCCTTTTTTTGTCAAGGATTCAGTTATTTCTCTAAAAATTCCTATTCTTTCAACTGTTTTGTTGAATTTTTTTTTTTAATCAATATTTTGAACTGAAAATTCCACTATTCTGAATGAATCTTTGACAAAAAAAAAAGAAATCTTAAAAAGGTTTGAATTTGAATTTTTGACCAAAAGGGATTATTTTTCACCCCAAAAAAAAAGACAATTTTCATAAAATACATGAATTTTTAAACAGAAGGAAAAATTTACAAGTCAAAATCACAACTTTCAACCAAAAATGGGATAGTTACATTTTTAGGAGAAAACAAGGATGTTCAACATTCAACCAAAAAATTGATTTTTGAACCAAGAAGATTAATTTTCTAGGAAAAAATTGATTATCAACAATGTATGTAAATTTCCAACCAAATATTTGAATGAGTAACTAAAAAAGGTGAATTTCTAACCAAATAGTTGAATTTCAAACCAAAAAAGATAAATTTTCAACCAAAAATGGAACAGTTAAATTTTCAGTAACGCAAGACTCTGTCGAAACGTTTGCGAATTAATTTTTTATTTTCAAATGCATGTTTGTAATTATATATGTAACTTCTCATAAGACCCTGACGCCAACACAAAAATCTTCATAAACAACTATAACTATTTTCCTTTAAAAAGTAACTTATATATCACTCGATTTTCAGAAAAGTTTTCTCGAATACCATAACAGTTTTCGCCTGAAGTAGAACAAGAAAACTGAAAGACGTAAGAAATCTGAACTAGATCTCCTCTCCACCTCCGCGAAATTGGGGCAAACATTGAGGTTGTTGTACTCAAGAATTCAGATCAATTCTTTCAAGAATCCTCCACCTATTCGACGATTTCGGCAGTCATTTCCAGAACAAAAAGAGAAATTACGGAAATGTTTTTCGTGATATGTAGGTTATTTTCCATTAGGTTATTGCTAGTGTCCCGATGCGAATACACGTGGCTTTGCGGGTATTTGTGTCCTGATTTTGATGGCAGTACGGGAAATGCGACTCTATGGCAGCAGAGATGCGACGCCACGTCGCGCCGTGGCGTCGACCAAGATTCCGAAGGGTGGCTGTGGCTCTTATCCTATTATTCATCTTTGATGCTTTCGAATTTACTTCTCCCGCCTCCGTGGGGTCCGGACTCCTTTGATATATTGTGCAGGAACGCACTTCGATTTAAAGTGTCAAACGGCACTCGCTCCTCTGGAAAAAGTATCAGAATGCAAAAACAATTTTATTTTGCTGCGAGCCTCAGTCTGCACACAGAGTCCGTTTTTCGATAAAATGTTTATATTTTGTTTAATATTCAAACACAAATAACAATAGCATTTTTTTCGCGTGCCTATGGACCCTTGTTCAACGCCAGGAGGCTGATACCCCGAAGCGAGTCGAATAACCGGAACGAATGACCCCTTTATTGTTATGAGATTACGGCCGGTTAGAAAAACTGACATTGTGAAATCATGGATTAATTTGATTTTAATTCCAGACGTTATTCCTGCCACCTTTTTAGAATTATCAAAGATCCATCCGCCTTTTCCAAACATTATTCCTTTGACCTATGTAGAATTATTAAAGATCTATCCGCCTTTTCCAAACGCTAATCAGCCAGCAGAAGCTTTCATTGAAGATCTACTCTAAGCACACAGAGGCGGTTTTTCGATAAAATGTTTATATATTGTTTAATGATGAAAAACAAATAACAATAGCATTTTTTCTGCGTGCGAGGAGGCAGATACCCTGAAGCGAGTCGAATTAACCGGAACGGATGACCCATTCATTGTTATGAGATTGCGGCTAGTTAGAAAAACTGACATTGTGAAATCATGGATTAATTTGATTTTAATTCCAGACGTTATTCCTGCCACCTTTTTAGACCCAGAAGGCGTCTTTGACTTCCCTCGGGTCGCTATCAACTGGGGCGTAGCACGCTATGATGAATAATCTTCTGATTGCTACCTTCATTCTAGCCCACAACAATCTGAGTGATACAAAATCATGATCTTTGAGATGCTGTCCTGCTTTTTCATTCATAATTAAACCGACCCCCTGAATACCATGTGATTCACTACCTACTCCTGACTTGATTTCAAAACCGCCCTTCAACACCTCATTTGCTATGTTTCTACGTTCGCGGCCCTTTTTCTTCGTCTCAGGTACGCATAAAATGTCTAGTTTTCTTACGTGCATAGTTTCACGTAGTTCTCTTACCTTAAGATCATTCACTTCTCTAGCATTCCAAACACCCAGTCTCCATTCTTCTGTCACAGGGTAGGGGGAAGCAAGGAAAGGAAAGCGAGAGTCGCAAATGATTGATTTTTTATGCTGAGAAGGTCACCAGTCCCAGACCCGACCTTCCTCTTCTCAATGTAATATTTTTCTTTCTTGTATATCAGTGGTCCAAAATAAGAAAAATGACGAAATTTAGTTTTTCAGACTCTTATGCTGGAAACTTTCATTTTAGTCGGATTTTCTTCGGGGATGGTTCAAATTGAAGCTATTGGCATGAAGAATTGCAATTAATAAAACAATTTTCTATGTTATATTCTTTTTTTCATATCAGTGTTTAAAAATTAAGAACATTTCGTTTTACGTGATTTGGAATGACTCGCGAATCGATGTGTGATATACAGAAATAAGCAAATGAGTTATGATTGTTGAGAAAATAATACCTTTTCTTCATCCCCAGAGCTAATGCTGTTCGCTAATGGAGCGCAGTAGCTTAATCCTTCGGTTTTTTAAATTTCCATCTTGTTTTGTACTTCGGAAATGATGGGTAAAAGATATCTCATGTACATCTTCTTTTCCGTGATTTGGCTGAAATTGACTTAATATTGATTAAATTACAAATTAAAAATACCGACTCCAAACTGACAACTAAAATGACATGTGAATCGTTCTGACACAGATGCACTCATACATATTAAACGTTCCATTGGTGGAGACCCCTCTTGCGCTTGTTATCGTGAGATTTTTGATTCCCGAGCTGCCCGTTATAGCGAGATTCGAGTGTATTTAAAAAATTATTAATTGTGACTTAGAAATTCAACAAAGTACATCAAAAGTACACATTTTTAAAATAAACTATCTTACTTGAGAGCCTTTACGAAATTTGATCCGTTATCAGTGGTCATACCCGAAACTTTGTTCTGAATGTGGAACTCGTGTCAAATAGGACTTTTTTGCATGCTAATGCAGCAGATTGTCGTTCAAGCGTTTCGAGATCAGAGTGTGATTCGAGTGTCAGAGCAGAATATTATTGCAAAGAAAGTTTCAGGTTCTAGTAATTTAATATTCATGATTAAAAGTAAAAAAGAATAATATTGAAATAAATGAATTTTGAAATATTTATTACATTACTCAATCAAAACAGGGTTATTACGTCTTTGTCTAACTCCACAAATCTGCGGTATTTGCTACATTTGGAATTTTGGCAAGTTTTTTTTGAAGGTCTGTACACATGTCGCTTGCTAATTCTTTAATTTGTTTACCAAGTGTTTTCTTTGACATTACTGACACATTTCTTGGTAATCCCAAACTAATCAAATTGATAAAACTTTGTTTATCAACAACAGAAAGTGGAGTATATTCCTCAACAACATAATTTAATATAGCATTATCTAATGCACTTTGCGTTATCGCCTTGCTATACCCAGTACCCTTCCGCTGCAAGGAGTCCAAAGCAGTCTGCTGTTATGATGGGGCTTCTTCTACAATTCGAGAATCTTCATTCTTAGGTTTTTTTGTGATTCTTTAGAGCTTCTTCTGAATCATGAAATTGATGCAAATGTTTGTGATATTCTGTTCTATTCACGTATACAACTTATTTAATAATTTTAACTGAACAAATGAAAAAGAAAAAATTATGCATTTAAAGGTTAAGCTAGATATCTCGTTGTTATGCATTTTTTTAAATAAATGATGTATAAAAGTATATACAGTAAGGACAAAATCGCACCAGTCACTAGAGTGAGACGCCAATATCGTTTCATATAAGAATCGCTATCTTCTGTTTCACTCGTGACTGGTCTGAATTTGTCCCTACTGTACATTAAGTGCTAATCTCTATAACCGTATAACCTAAACCTCTATACCTAAAATCTAGGACAAAATTGAAATAAAAGTAGAGGACTTATATATACCTATAGGTGTTTCTTCAAATTCGCATAAGCTAACGCATTTGTACAAATAATTTGAGGTATAAGACACAATTTGCATTCCACCTTATACGTTTCTCCTTCTTTTGAATGAAATTTGTAAAACTTTTTGAATGCTGGCCATGATGGTATAGAAACATCAGGAACAGAAGTTTCAATACTTGCATTTTCACGAAGCGATTCAGAATCAGAAGTGCTAGGATTTTCTTGGTCCCTTAAAATTATCACAGACTCTTGAGAACAATTTGGCCTCGACATTTTTCAAAAGTAAAACACTTGCGTAACGCATTTCATTCGTATTCGAACTGACGTAATAACTACGTGTTTCAAGCGCTGGTCATTGATTGATGGCTGAAACTGCCGCCACCATTCGAACAGGTTGAAATGAAAAAATCGTTGCAAAAACAATAAACTATATTGATTATCGTAATACAAAAATTCTGTTGTATATTTCAAAAGTAACGAGAAAAGTAACGATTTTTATCGTAATCGTTACTGAAAAAATATAACTAGTTACCAATTCGTTACCTATTAACAAAAGTAACTTCGCTACCATCATCGTTACCAAAAAAAATTACTAGGTAAAGTAACGAGTTACTATTAACTAGTTACTTCCCATCACTGATTTTCCTGACAAGAGTCTTCGTTTAGGCAGACATTATTCTGTGGCCAGGTCGCCTCCTGCTGAGCCTAGTCTTCGTGCAAGGTCTTGGTCTCCTCCTGCCATGTGCACTATTACACCAACCACGATTGCTTCCTTTGACGGAATTGTATATGAACTTGACCATCTTCAGTTTATTGATTTGACACTCTTAAACAGGCAAAAGATTGAACTTGACTATAACGTACACCTTATTCTTCCGATGATTCACATCTGAAAATCAACGAAGTGAAAAAAAGTCAAAAAATAATGATTCGGAATGATAACAAATTTTCTTTTTGTTTAATGTTGAAAAATGAAGTATATTATGTGGACAAAAGTACTGCAGGTATGATTTTTATACTATCTTCTTTATCTTGGCTAGTTTTTCCATTAATTTGATGTTCAATGAATGCTACTAAGTTCTACCTACTTCAAATTATTCTGGATCTTCCACATACCTTGAAAGAACATAATCACAGATAATGGTGTGCACATAGTAAACATTATTATCTTCCTCTCTCAGAACTCATAACCGTTATTTGGGCCCAAAATAGGAAAAACTTGGCCCCAAATTGGGGATTTAGAGAGGTCCAAGCCACAAATGAAACGCCTAACCCGGCAAGAGCCTAACTTACCGACCAACTTGGCCCCAACTTGGCTTTATTTATTTTTCTAGTCTCAGCCATATTATGATCAAGAAATTTTTATTTAAAAGAAACATTTCAAGTTATGTTATTTATTATTATTATTATTTCAAGCATATAGTTTAGTTATCTCACAAAAAAGATACATTCTCAACAAATGATTTCATATTTCATATATGAAAGTATGAATTTTCAATCCGAATCTTCAACAAAACAGTTCAATTTTCGAATAAAAATCATGAATGGAATAGATGAATAAAATAGTTACACTTTCAGTTTAAAAAATAATAATGATTTTTTAAAACAAATAAGAATTATTTTCTCCTCAAAAAGACGAATTTGACCAAAATACATGAATTTTCCACAAAACAGTTGAATTTTCAAACTGAAATTTTAAATTTTCGAAAAAAAACTTAATTTTCTACCAAGTAGTTAATTTTTCAAATAAATAGTTTAATTTTTAACTAAATAGTTGAATTTGCTATCAAAATAGTTGAATTTTCAAATAAAAATATAAATTTTCCACTCTAAAGTTGAATTTTCAACTGCAATGATGAATCTTCATAGAAAAATGTTCATTTTTAACAAAGTATTTCAACTTTCAACCAGGTAGCTGAATTTAAAAAAAAAAGAATTCTCAACAAAACGTGTAAGTAATGATAGTTTAACCAAAAAATATTTTAATTCAAATAAAAAATAGTTGAATGCAATGAAATAATACGAGTATTCAATAAAATAGTTTAAGTTTGAATCAAAGAGATGAGTTTTCGACGAAAAAGATGGATTTTTAACTGAGAAGATTAATTTTTTACTAAAAATCAAGAATTTTCAACAGAATACCTGAATTTCAACCAAAAAGATAAATTTTTAAAAAAGTAGTACGACTTTCAATCAAGTTGTTGAATTTTTGACCAAAAAAGATAAGTTTTTAATATTTCTTGAAAGTAAGAGAAATAATCAGATATTTTTTAATAATGAGAAAAGAGAGGAATATGGGAAAAGAGTGTGAAGTCTGAAATATGAAAGTAATTTTCAAACTTACTAAGTTAATATTGAACTGTTCAGTTGCAGGGACATTCGCAAAAGTCGCAAACTTTCTTAAAATGGATCATCAAGAAACGTACTAAACGTTATCTAAGTTCGTAAAGTTACTTTCACTGCCGCCCCCACCCCCAACCTGTTACCAACCGTAGTTTTTTGCATGAGACCCCCCCCCTCAAATTGGTAACGTTGTTTATGCACGATCCCTTATCAGGCACCAATCGACTACTGGAAGGTCAGAATGGCATTTTATAACACAATTTTCGCTGTGAACTTTCCTAAACTGAACCGGTGAAATTGTCACTGGTTGATTTAGTAATTTGTCTTATCACTGGTGAAACAGTGATTTTCCGACTTTGACTCGGCGAAACAATAAGTGCCTCAATTAACACAGCTATTGAAATATACCAGTTACAGTTTACATTTACTAGCTGCGTCTTGTGTATCATGGTATAATCATTGATCGAAAAGTATAAAATATTCATCAAATTTTCTAAGTCAACCATAAACTATAAAAAGATTATTTTTGAACAGAAAAATTTTGGAGTCTATTTCCACTCTTTGCGATATTCATATTTTCAGTTCAGATCCGGGCTGAGGCAGATTTTTTCTTGTTCTTACAAAATTATTTGTCTGAAATAATCGTTTTAACGAATCAAAATTTGTATTAATTATAAGTGCACTCTATTATGTTCAATTCTCTAAATTGGAGAATGAATCAACAAATTTATAAATTTCCAAAATTATATCGTTTTACGCAATTTTAAGTTGGAAACATTAAAAATTGAAAAATTACCATTTTTTTCAATTGAACACTTTTTAAAGTAGAAGTTAAATTATTTTAATGTTAAGTCGTTGTCCATGAATAATTTTTCTATTGTTATTTATACATGCAAATTTGTTAGGAAATCTTTTAAAACATTCTCTTGAAACTATATTTTTTTACTAAAAAATCACTTTACATTTTCCCAGAAACTTTGAAGAAAAAATTTATTATCTTGAAACCTTTCAAAATCCCTGAAAAGCTACATAATTTTATTTGAAAATCTACATTTTATTCTACATTTTTTGGGATCTTCACAAATTTTTAATTATTCTTGAAAAATTTTCAAAACTTCTCAATATCTCTTAAACTTATTCCAATTTTTTCCAAATTTGTGACTATTCAATTTTTATTTATTCATCAAAATTTGCTTTCGTTCTAAAAATGTACCCATGAATATTGAGACAATACTTATATTATCTTAAACCTTTCAAAATTGTTTAGATTTGAATATTTCATTCATAATTGTTCATTTAAAATAAATATTCAAGCATTGGTGACTATTTAAAAACTGTACTTTTTCTTAATTAAAAGTTTTCAAATTGAAGTCGTCAAAAATGATATATTTTAGACTGAAAAAAACAGGCAGTTTATAAAGTTTCAATCGGAAGTTTACATTTGATAAACTACTAAGTCTTTCGAATTAAAACAGTTCAATTTTTAACGTCAAGTTCTTTAAATTGTTAAATTTTATCAGATTCAAAATCGCCCTCTGAAATCAATAAATTATTTTTCAATTTAGAATACACGAAATTAATTAATTTATATTCACAGTGGATTAACTTAGAACATTTTTTGTCGAAAAATTTCAGTTTCAAAAGATAATTATCCAGTATTGTGTGAGTCTTCAAAACTGCCTTTTAACATTCTTTCAATAGAAAATGTACCCTTAAATATGAAGATGTAAAATGCAAACTTTGGATGGTAAAATATTTGATAATTACACATTATAAACTGAATGATTTCATAATTGAAAAAGTTAACAACGCAATTAGGCATTTAAAAAAAAAAGTTGAAATCAAACTTTTTTTAAATTGCATTATATATCTTGTGATATGAAATTTGTGATTTCAGAAGTAATTGGATAATTTTTTCTTTTCAAAAGTTGTGAAAATCCCAGTCGAAAAATAAATTTACTGTCATTTCTGGCTCTCAAAAAATTCGATCATCTACCGGTTTCCCGGTCCGGCGGCCACCCTGAATTATGATATTTCAGAATATAATTATGCTTCTCGAATGATAATACGTATTTCGTGCTTGGCAGCTTAACAATTTTTCTTCAATGAAGCAATTAAAATTATATAGTGTTCAATAATTCTGACGTTGTAGTATTTTAATTATATTTCTATTCAATAATGTAAACACATTTCAACTCTTTTAATTTATGCGATTAAGGTAAACATCCCAGTAATCGTGACCTTAGTCCCAGTAATCGTGATGGCAATTTTCTTGCTTTTTATGTGTGTAAATTCGTGAAGAGTAAGATTTCCATTTTATGTGTGGATTTCTCTTCTCGATTCGTTACCTTCTCCGATGATAATACAGATTTTCTATTAAAAAATAAATTGCTTAAACAATTTGTAAAATATAAAAATATAATAAGAAATTAATAATTTGCTTATTAGAAAGAATTTATGCAGAAAAAATGCAAACAAATAAAAAAAAACGTACAAAATACGCGATATTTCATTTTTTCATTTGTGGGGTTTTTTGGGATTGTATAAAAGGGGCTCATCAGGATTAAATAATATCAAAATTTAAAAAAAGTGTTAATTTTTTAAGGAATCTTGCAAATCGAAGGGGTGAGAGCATTAAAATAAAATAAAAATTGTGAATACCCAAAAAGCATCGAATTTTCAAATTGCATAATTTTATTTTTTAAACATACCTAGGATAACAAGACTTGGCCAGCATGATATTCCAATATCGCGCCACATGGAAAGTCTGCTATCATTCACTACCGGATGTGCTATATTATACCTTTGGACTGCTTGTAAAATTTTTGCCGAGTCCCTCTCATTAGCAAATTTCGCACTATGAACCCCAATCTGAGATTTTTTAATTTTATTTAATTTTGGTTAGAGAATTAGTGTGAAAATTAATTCAATAAAAAATTATATGGTGGATTTCAAGCCGGACTCACAAAAACCGGATCTTTACAGCATCGATTTTTTTTAAACTTTGGTTGCTTATTCGTTTAGTAAAGAAAATGTAGATTGCCCAAGATGTAATTTGAAAAATATTTGTTTCAAAAGATATTGCAATTTTTCTATTTTAGACACTATTTCTTCTATTTTCAAAATTAAAATGCTCGATCTAATAGGGCGGACATGTATTATTAAAAATTTTCGGACCTTGATAAAATTGATGATACTTAGGTTTTCGGGGTCGCTGATTTCAAATGCGATGTTGAATTTTTTAAATCCAATTGACGGACATGATTTATTAAAAATGTTTAAATGTGGATAAAATTGGCGGTACGTAAGTTTCTGGGGTCGCTGATTTCAAATCTAATGTTTGATTTTTAAAATTCAAAATTCCGCTTTACGTCGTACCTTGCTTTCAAAAGTACCATCAGTAAGTAAAATTTAACATCGCTATTCACTCTTTAACATACCCTAATACTACCATTTTTATCATTTGTTTACTTAAAATTTGTTTTGCAACATTGGATATATTGCATTTTTAGCTTAACAGCTTCAAACACATAAATATGGATAATCCGATAAAGTTCTAAACATTTTTGATAATTTTGGTCCGCCACATTGGATCCGCCATTTTTAATTTTGAAAATCCAACATAAGATTTGAATTCAGCGACACCAAAAACCTAAGCATCATCAATTTTATTAAGGTCCGAACATTTTTAATAATTCATTTTTAACATTTTCAATTTTGAAAATCCAACATCAGATTTGAAATCAGCGACCCCGCAAGCTTGCGTACCACCAATTTTATCTAGATCCAAATAATTTTAATATTTCACGTCCACCATATTGGATCTGCCATTTTCAATTTTGAAAATCAAACATCAGATTTGAATTCAGCGACCCCAAAAACGTATTTATCATCAATTTTATCAACGTCCGAACATTTTTAATAATTCATGTGCGCAAAATTGGATCCGCCATTTAAAATTTTTTAAATCCAATATCAGATTTGAAATTAGCGACCCTAGAAACCTAAGTATCATCAATTTTGTTAAGGTCCGAACATTTTTTATAATTCATGTCCGCCATATTGAATCCGCCATTCTGAATTTAAGAAATCAAACATCATATTTGAACTCAGCGACCCCAGAAGCTAACGTACCCCTAATTTTATCCAAATCCAAACATTTTTAATATTTCATGTCCGCCATTTTGAATTTTGAAAATTCAACATCAGATTTAAATTCAGCGACCCCAAAACCCTAAGCATCATCATTTGCATCAAGGTACGAACATTTTTATTAATGCATGTCCGCCATATTGAATCCGCCATTTTTAATTTTGAACATCCAATATCAGATTTGAATTCAGCGACCCCAAAAACCTAAGTATCATCAATTTTATCAACGTCCGAACATTTTTAATAATTCATGTCCACCATATTGAATCCGCCACTTTTAATTTTGAAATTAATCAATCATCAGATTTGAATTCAGCGACCCCAAAAACCTAAGTATCATCAATTTTATCAAGGTCCGAAAATTTGTAATAATTCATGTTCGCCATATTAGATTGGCCATCTTAATTTTGAAAATCAAACATCAGATTTGAATTCAGCGACCCCAAAAACCTGAGTATCATAAATTTTATCAAGGTCCGAAAATTTTTATTAATTCATGTCCGCCATATTGGATTCGCCATTTTAAAAATCCAACATCGGATTTGGAATCAGCGACCCCAAAAACCTAAGTATTATCAATTTTATCAAGGGCCGAACATTTTTAATAATTAATGTCCGCCATATTGAATCAGCCATTTTGAATTTTGAAAATCCAACATCAGATTTGAATTCAGCGACCCCAAAAACCTTAGCATCATCAATTTTATCAAGGTCCAAACATTTTTAATAATTAATGTCCGCCATATTGAATCAGCCATTTTGAATTTTTAAAATCCTACATCAGATTTGAATTCAGCGACCCCAAAAATCTTAGTATCATCAATTTTATCAACGTCCGAACATTTTTAATAATTCAAGTCCATCATATTGGACCCGCCATTTTGAGTTTTAAAAATCCAACATAGATTTTAAATCAGCGACCCCAAAAACTTAAGTATCATCAATTTTATCAAGGTCCGAACATTTTTAATAACACAGGTCCACAAAATCCAAACCCTTGCAACACGGACCAGACTAGGTGGGTCTTATATTTTCGGGGTCGCTGAATTCGAATCCGTTTGGTCCCATCAGGTCAGGGTCAAGGTTAGTTCAAGGTTAAACTTATAAAATTCATCGCTGACCAATTAAGTCAGGGCACCTATAGGTTTTCGGGGTGACTGAATTCAATGCCGTTGTCTGTTTGGTCCCATCAGATCAGGGTCAAGGTCAATTCAAGATCAAAACTACAAAATTCATCGCTAATCAAATAAGTCAGGGTACCTATAAGTTTTCGGGGTCGCTGAATTCGAATCCGTTGTCCGTTTGGTTTCATCAGGTCAGGGTCACGGTGAATTCAAGGTCAAACCTACGACATTCATCGCTAATTAAATAAGACAGGGTAACTATAGGTTTTAGGGGTCGCTAAATTCAAATCCGTTGTTCGTTTGTTCTCCTCAGGTCAGGGTCAAGGTCAATTCAAGGTCAAACCAAACGGACAACGGATTTGAATTCAGCTACCCCAAAATCTGTAGATACCCTGACTTAATTGGTTAGCGATATTATTATTATTATTATATCATTAAGCCGTTTCCCTTTCGGGGTAGGCGTGAATTGCTCGGTTGGATAGTAGTACTTTTTGATAGAAAATTCTTCCTCTTATTTGAAAATTAATCTTTTTTGTTGAAAAATAATTTGTTTTTCTTGAAAATTCAACTATTTTGTTGAAAATCCTTGTTTTGCCTCAAATTTTTTTTTTCAACTGAAAATTAAACTATTCCATTTTTGGTTGAAAATTAATTTCTTTCGTTTAAAAATTGAATTATTTGGTGAAAATTGAACCATTTTGTTGAAAATTCGATTCTTTATCTGAAATTTTAAGATAACTTAAGATATTATAATTTTCAATTGTTTGTTAATTAAAAACTTGTCTTTTTGGTAGAGAATGTTTCTTTTTGTTGGAAAATTAATTTTTTCGGTTGAAAAATAATTTTGTTTTTGTTGAAAATTCAACTATTTTGTTGAAACTGAAAATAAATAATAAAAAAAATGAAAATTAAACTATTCCATGTTGGTTGAAAATTAATGTCTTTCGTTTTAAAATTGAACTATTTTGTAGAAAATTCAATTTTTTATCTGAAAATTTAATTTTTTTCATTTTCGGTTGCAAATTAATTTCTGTTTTTGTAAATTTATTTCTATATTTGGAAATTAAACAATTTTGTTGAAAAAATTAGTCTTTTTGTTACTTGAAAATTTTTTCTTTTCAGCTGAGAATGGAACCATATGGTTTTTATTGCGAAAAATCCTTTTTTTTTACAATTTATTAAAAAAATAAACTTTTGTCCTATGCAATTAGTATTATTACTTGACCCTCGGTGTGCAGACATCTTGCCCCCTGACGTCATCACTTGAAATACCTAATTCGCATTCCTGCGCATGCGCAGTGCGATCGGATTTGTAAAAGCTTTGCGAAAGACCGGTTCTGACATTTCACTCACATTTCTCGTAAATTTTGCCAAAGAATTTTCAATAATAAAATGAATAAAATGATTGAAATCAGTGACATTGTCTCTGATTCCTCCAATACTATTTACCATTTTTGGTTACTATATATTTATTCAAACGATTTAAATTATACACGATTACGAACATAACCTATACTTTTCTAGTTTTCTCGTAATTAGATGATTTGAACCTGATTTGAACGACTTGAGAAAGACGAATGGAGTTTTCGCAGTCTCGTAGAAATGCAGACCCTGCCGGAAAATATTGGATAAGTCCGGAAAATTTCTTAGTGCGAGAATCAATGAGAAAAATAAAAAAGGAGTTTGAAGTTGCTCTGAAAATACGCAGAAGATGGTTTAATATTTTGTTTGTCAGGAAGTTCAATGAGGAAATAGATTTTTAATTTGTTATTCTCAATTACTGATCACTTGAGAAATAAAATGATGTTATTACACAACCTGTGGTTGAGATTAGATATCCAGTGAACGTGATCCATTATGGATGTAAAACACCTCCTGTCGTATTCCGAAGTTTACAGTCAAGAAACCGTACAATTTTTGGAAAAAGAATTTTCCCGTTTAAAAGGTACGATTATTTATTAATGTTTGATTCAGTTTATTATTATTATTGTGAGATTACAGTGTATGTCACACTTGTTATTGTGTAAATTCCAGTGCGGGCTTGACGTGAAAATCAAATTAAATTACAGTTCAAAACGTAGTTTTTTTTATCCTGCTCTAAAAAATAGATGGAACGAGATTATCGTGAATTCGCACTCAATGTTGTTGATTACCTGATTGGTTGCGTAGTGCCTTTTTTTCTAGGAGGGGGCAGGGGCATGAATTTATAATGTTAAATGGCACAATTTGTACATATAATAATATTATACTATGCAAACATTTTACGTAAATCATAAGTAAACAATAAATAGTAAATAATAAATACAGGGATAAAATTCATATTGCCCAAGATTCCAATGATTTCCCAATGTTTCCAGAAGAATCTCAAAGTTTACAAAGATTTCGGATTGATTTAAAAATTTTTATAAAGACTTCAGTAATGATTTCATAAAAATTTAAACAATTTCACAAATATTACGAAATATTTCAAAAATATTAAAAATATTTCACAAAGATTTCACAAAGATTTCAGTGATTTCCCAAAGTTTCCAGAAAGATCTCAAAGGTTTCGCAAAGATTTCGGAGAGATTTAAAAGATTTTACAAAGATTTCATTAATTTCTCAAAGATTTCACAAAGATTTAAATAATTTCGCAAATATTACGAAATATTTCAAAAATATTAAAAATATTTCGCAAAGATTTCTAAAGATTTCTAATATTTCGCAAAGATTTTAGATAGATTTGAAAGATTTCACCAAGATTTCAATAATTTCCACAAATATTTCCAATATTTTGAAAATATTTCACAAATATTTATAATATTTCGCAAAGATTTTAGACGGATATCAAAGATTTTACAAAGGTTTCAATTATTTCAATAATTTCACAAATATTACCAAATATTTCCAATATTTTGAAAATATTTCACAAATATTTCAATGACTTCCCAATGATTTCCCAAATATTTCTAATATTTAGCAAAGATTTTAGATAGATTTGAAAGATTTCACAAATATTTCAATTATTTCCATAATTTCACAAATATTACCAAATATTTCCAATATTTTGAAAAGATTTCAAGTGTTTCAATAATTTCACAAATATTAATACAAATTTCAAAAATATTTCCAATTTTTTGAAAAGATTTCACAAATATTTAAATTATTTCCAAAATATTTCAATGATTTCCAAAAGATTTCACAAAGATTTTTAATATTTCGCAAAGATTTTAGATAGATTTGAAAGATTTCACAAAGATTTCAATTATTTCAATAATTTCACAAATATTACCAAATATTTCAAAAATATTTCCAATGTTTTGAAAAGATTTCATAAATATTTCAATGATTTCGCAAAGATTTCTCATATTTCGAAAAGATTTTAGATAGATTTGAAAGTTTTCACAAAGATTTCAATTATTTCAATAATTTCACAAATATTACCAAATATTTCAAAAATATTTTCAATACTTTGAAAAGACTTCACAAATATTTCAATGATTTCAAAAAGATTTTAGATAGATTTGAAAGATTTCACAAAGATTTCAATTATTTCACAAATTTACCAAATATTTCAAAAATATTTCCAATATTTTGAAAAGATTTCACAAATATTTCAATGATTTCCCAAAGATTTCACAAAAGATATCTAATATTTTGCAAAGGTTTTAGATAGATTTGAAATATTTCAATTATTTCACAAATTTACCAAATATTTCAAAATTATTTCCAATTTTTTAAAAAGATTTCACAAGTATTTAAATGATTTCCAAAAGATTTCACAAATATTTTTAATATTTCGCAAAGATTTTATATAGATTTGAAAGATTTCACAAAGATTTCAATTATTTCAATAATTTCACAAATATTACCAAATATTTTCAATATTTTGAAAAGACTTCACAAATATTTCAATGATTTCAAAAAGATTTTAGATAGATTTGAAAGATTTCACAAAGATTTCAAGGGTTATTCCATACCCGATAAAGCTGATTTTAAAAGGAATTTTCCGCGTCTAGGGGAAAATCCTGACGTGCTCGGGGAAAATTGATGTCATATTCGTGTTCAGCACCCCAAAATACGTAAAAATGTCATGCCTGATCTGTTTCCAGATGATTTTAATACCAAGGGTAATTTATAAACAAAAAAGTTGATTTACTAGGGAATTTTCTGCATCTAGGGGAAAATCCTGACGTGCTGGGGAAAAACTTATGTCAGATTCGTGTTCAGCGGCCCAAAATACGTATAGGTACCATACTCTGATTTCTCGCACAACCCACTTTTTTGTGTGGGCCTGTGTTATTAGTGTATCAAATTACATGCATTCCATTTCAACTTGACAACCTAATAATCCTAAGAAATGTAAAATATTTTTAAATTATGTATAGAATAGAAAGTACACTTGAAATTTTCATGAAATCCGTTGGAGGAAACGTTTATGTAGTTTGCCGAGGCGTGTACCGACAGTTCGGTACGAAAAGCCAGATTTTTTTGGTATGAATAGAGGAACCTGGAAAAGGGACTATTTGTACCGAAATTTCGGTCCAAATAGCCGGATATTTTCGATACACATAGAAACGTCCTATTTGGTCCATGAAAAAGAAATGGATCATTCTAAATAAATATTTATTTCAATGGTGTATTTCTCATTTGCAACTTTCAGTAGTTCATGACAAATGCCAACGGAATATTTCTTTCATTTTAAGCACCAATAATTTTTATAAATCATGTTTTTTTTTTAAAAAAACTCTCTCTTTTCTTCAAATCAAGGACTTGGTTCTTTGAATCAATTAATATTTTGTTAACTTTGTTACAAGCTTATTCCGAACAATATAGTATCACACCATTGGATCACAGAAATATGTACTCATATTAAAAACACATTTCTTTGTTGCCAAGAGATATTTGGTCAAATGTAGGGTAACCTGAAGCAAGGAATCACATCATCCAATTGAAAGAAACTTTTATTCCACACCTTTTGCCCCTTATGATAAGCGGGGAGAAAGTAGCATATTTTCCCCGAAAACTAGTTTTGCGGGGCAAAAGTAAAATTATCGGGGCAAAAGTAAAATTAGCGGGACAACAGTAAAATTTAGCGGGACAAAAGTAATTTTTTTCCAAAATTTCAACAACAAAATTTAATTTATTAATTAATAAATTAATTTAATTAATTTATTTTAATTATTTATTTTATTAGTTATTTTACTTAATTTAAAAAGTATTATTTCCTCTATGTTACTGCGTGATATAGTTACATGTATGGTGATACCTAATCTCATTTCCACAACGTAGAACAATGCCGGTCATAGCTCACTTACTAAGAATTTTGTCACCTTAATTATTATGTTTTATAAAAGTGTGATTAAAGTTTTGAAACTTTTTGTAAAGGTTTTAATTTTAAGATTAAACATTTTTTCATAGGCGAAAAAATCGACCATGACGGTCTTTTAAAACTCAATTGCACCCAGCCTAATCCAATAATCGCAAAAATACTTACTTCAGGAAAAAGGCGAACGGATTTTATATCAAAATTAAGCATTCATCAAGGCTTAATTTTTAATAACATTTTAATCTTGAAACCGAGGACGCAGAACTGGTAATTATCTGAATATTTTATTGCTTTAAGTATTGACAAAAAAATTGTGGTAGGAGATTAATTTTTCAATTAAAAAAAGTATAGTATACTATTATAATCTTGAACTAACGTTTTTTTTTAATAAAATCAGCCAAAGGTTGAACCGAGAACAAAGAAGCCAGCATGACAATTCGAAAAACAGAATAGTATCACAGTAAATTGGTTAAGAATTTTTGGATTCGGCTAAAAATTTAATTATTTTTTGAAAATGCAACTTTGTTAAAAAACTCATGTTTTTTGGTTAAAAATTCACCTACTTTGGTTGAAAATTGCACCATTTTGTTAAAAATTCTACAATTTTGTTAAAAAGTTATCATTTTTGGTCGAAAATTTAACTGTTATCTTGAACATATGTCTTTTTCAATAGAAAATTCGTCCTTTTGGATTGAAAATTCATCCTTTGGTATAAAAGTCTTTTTTTTTTGGGTAAAAGTTAACTTGTTTCATTGAATTGTCTGAAATAATACTTTTGGTAGAATTAATCTATTTTGGTTAAAATTGTACTATTTTGTTAAGATTTTAATTATTTCGTTAAAAAGTCTTTTTTTGGCTGAATGTTAAGTCTTTTTAATAGAAAAGTCTACTATTACATAGTTGGTTCATTTGATTTAAAATTGATATTTTTGGTTTGAAAATTCAACTGTATTGTAGAGAATTCGTTTTTTTGGCTTGAAAATTGCACAATTTGGTTGCAATTATTTTTATTTCTCGACTACCAAATTTTCCTTGCTTGCAAATTTTTTTTCCTGGTTCAAAAATTCATCGTTTCTGCTTAAACATTAATTTTTGCAACTGAAAATGTAATTTTTCTATGTTTTGATGAAAATTGATCTTCTTCAGTTGAAAATTTAATTATTTGGCTGAAAATTCAACTATTTCCTTGAAATTGACCTGCTATTTTATTGAAAATTCAACTCTTTTGTTGACAATTTATTTTTTTGTTTTGAAAATTCATCTTTCCGGATTTAAAATTCAAATGTTTTCCAAAGCATTGGAAAACACAACTCGTCTGTTGAAAGTTTATCTCTTTTGGTAAGAAGGTTTTTTTTTATTGAAAATTCAAACGTTTGGTTGAAAATTCAAACGTTTTGTTGAAAATGCAATATATTTCGAGTTGATATCTCAGGAATATAGAAAGTACATTATTTTTATATAAAAAAATCTGTTCCCCTATTGTCACCCAATTTTCGTGAAAAATTACCCTATTTCCCCTATTTTGAGATAATTTTGGACTGTGAAGTCTGCGACTATTTTCATGAAATTGTTCACATTTTTGTAAAACAATTGATCATTGCAAAAATAAAGAAAAATACGTAAAAAAAATTACGAAATATTTTACAGACGAAGTGAACCTAAAATTGCTACTGCTCTTTCCAGACCTGTGCCCGCTTATTGTCAAAATTATGATCAAAAAGGATTCAAATTCAGGCCATTGAAAATAGCCATGACGTATCGTTCTTAGAACAGACGACGTTTTCAAAGATTTAAAAGCAATAATGTATATTTGCAATACAACTCATAAATTAGTATTGGGTATAAAAATACAGAGATTGTTATGATATAGCGTTAAAAATCAATATAGTGAGATTGCGTACTGTGCGACTCTACTTGTAAGCCAGCTATTATAGATCATATGAAGCAGAGTTTTCAAACAAAAATAAGATTTGTAGCTTCATTGTTTCGGAGTTGGTCAACATAAGTATAATGTTAAAAAACTTGAATAAATAATATAATTTAAAGATAAAAAATCCACTTTTCAATTTTATTATCAAATATACTATTTTTATGAACAGTTAAATTTGCAGTTCGAAAAATTGACTTGTAAGAAAGAAAAAAGAATTCTCAAACCAATAGTTAAATTTCCATACAAAGAGACAGATGTTCAATTTATAAAATGGATTTTTAACAACGTAGTTTCATGTTCAACTAAGTGGTTGACATTTTACTCTATAATATTAATTTTGAAATTGTGGGTTATCATACAATTATTATAATTAATTGATAGTGTATCCACGTTTCAATACTTGTTTCAGAATTCAAAACTGCACAATTTTTAACATGCAAATTATATAAATTAAACATTTGAAACTCAAAACTTAGAAGAAAAAATTAGAATAAATATGCCACCCGTTCATCCCAAGTCAAATTTCACAAATAGAAAATTAAATTTTTAAAAATTTCCTCCTTCAATCAGGAAGATAGGTCGTTGAAAAATGATGCCCCGTACATTAAAGGGGTTCTAATTGTTAATTTCACATCGCTAAAGGTTAGATGAATTCAGAAACGAGCGTTGATAGAGCGCAAATTATAATTGCTGTTCTTAACATTAATTTTTTATTCCTAAAACAGTGATACACTATTAAAAACGTGATTTTTTCTGCTCCGAGAATAAATCCATCAACCTTGTTTTCGATAGCAGATTATCATTTTTTTTAAATAACTCAATAAATGTTATTTATTTTATGTAAGTCTGTCAGATATAATAATTTATTAAATTAGGTAAATCGTTTGAAAAATTTGTGTAACACATTATATTGAAACATTTTTTATTGTGAAATTCTTCAATTGTTTATTTCATTAGCTGCTTTCAACTAAAGATTATTAATTATTTCGCCAGCACCGTTACATTATTCAGAAATGTTTTGATATCTTTAAAAAATGATTTTAAATCATCTACATTTGTTATACATTTGCAAACTAATCAAGAAAAATTAACTATTGACGGAAAAAAAAACACAAAAAATGACCAGAAAGGACCCCGCACAGAATGCATTGAAAAAAGGTCTCGGTGCATGATAAAGGTCGAAATAAATACGGTTTGGAATAATCGCTGCAGAAACTGTGGAACTTTTTAGCACCACGCTGATGTGTCATGCCCAGAACTCTGACTCTCTGCCATTATGTAGCTGATGACCCCTGCTAAAAAGTGTTTTTGACTCAGGATCAAAAAATAACCCAGTTTTCGTCCTTACAGAGTAAAAAGTCGCCATTAATTATATTTCCTTGTACGTGAACTCCGTTAAAAGCACTTGATGGCCCAAGGTCAAAAATTGGGAAGTTCTTCGTCCTTTCAGAGTCGAAAGTCGCCTTTAATTATCTTTCCTGGTGTGAGAACTCGGTTAAAAGGACTTGATGGCCCGCGGTGAAAATGTGGACAGCTTTTCGTCCATATCGCGTGAAAGTTTGTAATAAATGCCGTAGGGATGAATCGGCGCTGAAACAGTGAAACTGTTTGGCGCCACGCTGATATATCGCGCCCAGAACTCTGACCTTCTTCCATTTTGAAGTTTATGACCCCAGTTGAAAGCGTTTATGACTCAGGATGAAAAATGATTAATTGTTCTTCCTTACAAAGCCAAAAGTCGGCTTTAATTATCTTACCTTGTATGCAGCCTCCCATAGGATGACTTGATGTCCCAGGGTCAAAAAGTAAACGGTTTTGCAATACTATCGCGTCAAAGGTTATGCCCTTTACGAGAATCACATGTCTACAACCTCAAAGACTTTTATCGCATCGCTGGTGCTATAAATAATAGACACCATCTTTCCGTTGAAATTTTAGGAGCTAATGTGGTTTTGGGTGAACATTTGCTAGAGAGAGCACATAACGTAACAATTGTCCAAGCACTAGTGGAAGCGGAAGACCTGCAGTCTAGAGGTGGTCAACTATGGGTTAGGCTGAATTCACAGCACGTGCTTAACTTTCCTGGCTTGACATAGGAGTCTCTCAGCGACCTGACAGTCGGCGTCTATCAGGTCAACTTAACACCTTCGTACATTCAGCACAAGTTACAAAGAGAGAAAGAACAAGAATTGCAGTTGAATATCATGAATCAGCAACATCGTGAGATTATACCAGAGCCTGGTATGACCAGCGTTACAGATTATTCATGATTAAAAAATGCAGCTAGGCACCAACTTTAGATTGCTTATCTACCAACTGACGAAAACGAACCAGACTGCAATGACGATCCAATTTCAGGGGTATTATTGCACGTGCAAAACAGATGTACGAACTCTGGCCTCATGCGCACACGTTGCAAGCGCACTATAGTTCTTGGGATACGCTTGACATGAAAATAATGTTTGGTATCCCTCTACTCATCTTCTTCACACTGTACAAGACGCTGCTCATAGGCCATTACAACAAAATCTGAACGTCTTACAATAAATAAACAGAAAATCTGACTAAACTCATGCAATATATACAGAGAACCAGCTTTTTTTCCATTATACACCAGCGTTGCGACAAGGAGTCCCGCAGTTTCTTCGGTAATTCTCCCAAAGGGCAGGTATTTAATACAATCTCATAGCGGTAAGGACAAAAGCTTCGCCATTTTTTGTCCTTGGGGGATCAAGTCTTCTTTATCGTGGGTGCTGAATTTGATAATAATATTGCTAATATTTTTCTAATTGATTTACTCACAATAAATCAAGCCCTCCACAGCACTTTAGAGATTCTTTTTTTACATATTCGAGAATATGTCAGAAAAATCCTTTTAAAGCACTCAATATTTCCAAGGGTTAACTTTCAAATGCATCGTTATTGTAAACTGACCCTTGACACATGGTGGTACACTCTGTTCTCAAAATCATTCGCGGAAGTATTTTTTAAGGAGTAGTTCGTATCTCCGAAAATTGAAAAAGAAACAAATAGAAAATTCTAAGGTTTTGATTATTTACATAAATTGCATACAAACGGTAAACGTAAAGGTCGAGTTTCAGGCGATGAATGGAGACTGGGTTTTGGAATGCTAGAGGAGTAAATTATCTCAAGGTAGGAGAACTACGAGAAACTATGCACGTAAGGAAACTAGATATTTTAAGTGTACCTGAGACGAAGGAAAAGGGTCGCGAATCTAGAAACATAGAAAATGGGGTGTTGAAAGGCGGTTTTGAAACCTTCTCAGGAGTGAGTAGTGAATCACATGGTATTCAAGGGGTCAGTTTGATTATGAATGAAAAAGCAAGAGAGAATCTCAAAGATCATGATTTTCTATCTCCCAGATTGTTGTAGGCTAGAATGAAGGTAGGAATGAGAAGATTATTCATCCTATCGTGCTACGCCAAAGTTGATAGCGAACCGAGAGAAGTCAAAGACGCCTTTTGGGACACTTTAAATCATACAATTAGTACTTGCGATCAAGGTGAAAGAATAACTTTGCTAGGAGATATGAACGGATGGGTCGGCGTCCAACGTCAAGATACTCTTACAGAAAGGGACATATCACAGAAAAAAGCTTAAATGTGTATTATTCGAACTGTAGAACATTTGTCAATAAGTAATAAAACCTGTTTTCAAAAAAAATTCTTAAAAAAATAGTTTTTTTTTGCCTTGCAACTGACCCTAACCCCTTGAAAAATTGATTATTATTATTAATATTGTATTTGAATAATGCTAGAAAGTTTTGGTTTTTTTCTGAAATATTGAACATTTTGTCCACTTTTTAATGAGTGTGAGGTAATAATGGATGCAATTTGAAAAACCTAATAGTTTAAACAAATTTTTATTCTTTATAACTATCTTCTCCTATAGTAATGATAGATAGTTGCGGGTTTTCCTGAAATTTTCAGCCTATAGTCCACATTATATTAAGAGTAAGGTAATAATTAATGCAAATGTGAAAAGTTATCAAAAATTTAAACATTTCTGAAAAAACCGTAACTATCTAGTATTAATAGTGAAGATAATTATAAGTAATAATAATTTGTTCAAAAAATTATGTTTGTTGAATTGCATCCATTATAATTCACACTAATTGAAAATAGGAATAAACAGTGGAAAATTATAGAGAAAAACCGCAACTTTTTACCATTTTTCTAAGAGAATACTCTGATAAATAATAATAAATTGTTTAAACAATTATTCATGTTAAGTTTGATTCATTATTGGTTCGCTCTAACTGAAAAGTTGATAATAAGTTGAAAAATTCGGAAAAAACTGCGACTTTCTAACTTTATACTAAGAGAAAATTGCTAAAAATAATAATAAATTGCTTAATTAATTTATATAAACATCTAGTTATCAATAGAAAGTAGTATTATAAATCATTTGTATTATAACACCGCAAAAAAATCATAATTAATGCCAAAAACTCGCAAACCCAACTTTTTATTCATGAGGCTTTTTGGGACCCTTCAAAACATACCTATGGGGGTGATACTTAAACAATAAGTTTGATTTCTATTTTATCGCTGATTGTGAAGAAAAATGTTGAATTTCAACTCGATTTATTTAATATTAACGATTCTGAATAAAATTTACAAAAATATCTTTTTTCTTATGGGAAATTCGTGTTAAACTTCATGATTTGACATGGAATTACTCATTTAAAAAATTGCCCAAACATTGTAAGGATAATGTCAGACATAACTCAGATGAGGAATATTTATAATTATTCTAATGACAATTTAGTTAAATCTAAATTTCCAATTTAATGTAAATTAGTTTCAAATTGGTATGTAATTAAACTTGAAGCTGGCATACAAAGCCGACGTCCAAACAGGACTTTTCCAGGTGTTCTCCGCCTGCATTATTGTCGAGACGTACAGGTATAAATTTGGACCACTCTATTCTTGCACTGATTGAAGCGTTTTTTTTTTCATAAATCTGAAAATCTTAAAAAAATAGCACTTCTGAAAATTAAAAAAAATCAACTTTGTTGTTAAATAAAAAATGGTTAAAATAATTTTTGTTTTAATCGCCTGTCACAAATCTCTTTAAAATTTAATAAACTTTCATTAAAAAAAACGTTCAAATCAGATGAAAATTGTAAATAAAAAATTGATGATACTATTTAAGATTTTTCAACGAGACAAGGTTTTTTTAATGTTCCTGCAAAACAAAGTGTCAAACCAATAAGTGTTTATGCGTCAAAAACAAAGTTCAGTGATAATAAAAATGTTATTCCAGCATGCCATATATTGTAATAAATAGCGAGTAAAAGTGCGTTGAATTCTATAAGCGCTCTTTAATTTATAATTTCCTTCTTTAACTGCATAATTATATTCAAAATTAAGATTATGTATATATACTTTACCTATCTCGTGCCGGGCATGGTATATAATGCCTGGATTATATAGTTATGTTCTATATATATATTTAGTTATATGCGCATATACATAAAACGTTGCATCTAAAGCGTCAAAACACAAAACTGACAAAATAACTCTTAAATCACATGACTTTACCCTAAAATGCCTGACAGCTTCTTCAGTATGCTTAAAATATGTGCTTTTCTGAAAACCGATACCGAATTTTGCTTTTAGTACCGACAGTGTATACAATCCGTTTTTTCGTAAGGTCATGTAACCAGATTAATTTCCAGCCTTTTAGCCCAAGGCGGGGTATTTTTGAAGTTTGAACTTCTAAAAACCGTTTTTTTGAGAAAAATGCATCTAAAGTTGGTGAAAGTCATAAGCGCACGTGTTATAATTTTCCTTCGTACTTGAAATATACCCACTTCCGGTTGCTTTCGGGAGATGAGTATAGTGCCAATAGATTCAGCAAAGGTCCTAGTATCATCCCTCCTTCAAACCCAAAACTAATAATTTTGAATCTGACTCAGAAAAACGTAACTTGCTCCTGAACTAGAACTGCGACCTTTCACGCGGACGCGACGCCCAAAAATATTGAAAACATTTTCCTTGCTTTTTCTTGCGGCGGAACTTGTAACAAGGGATTTGTAAGCATTCTATTACATGTACAAAAATTTGGGCGTCCGCATGAAAAGAGCCCTTATGGTTGGCATGGATTTACAGATAGTGCCATTTAGCTATATAAATTTCCGGCATTTTAAGCCCAAGACGAACCCTGTAGGTTGAAAAACGAGTCGCCGGTGAATTTTTGAAATTGATACTGCGGAAAACCGCTATTCGAGAAGAACGCAACTAATGTTGATGAGCGCCATAAGCGCACGTGTTATAATTTTTCTTCGAACATGAAATATATCCACTTCCGTTTGCTTTCGGGAGATAAGTATAGTGCCAACAGATTCAGTATAGGTCCTTGTATTTGTCTACGCTCACCGAATATCGGCGATTAATAATTAATACTATTAAATTATTCGAAGACCGAAAATATTTGGTCACGCTCACTGAATTTCGATGTACCTAGCCGACCTTTCATTTTTATAATTTATAATTTCAGGATTTAAAGTGACAGGGCAAAAATGGGTATTAAATTTAGAAGAAGTAAGAAATTGTAAGAAGTTTATTGAAAGAAAGGAAGAATAGAAGAAATATGAACATAAGGAAGGAAACGGGAGTAACAGCAAAAAAGGACAATTTACCACTGTGTAGAATTTATACCATAAAGAGAAGAATGTCCAACTTTAAACAACTGTTTAAACCTATAAAAAACAGTAAAAGTTTTCAGGTAAGCATTCTGATCTAGGCCAGCCCGTGTGGAGATTGCCAAATGTTTGCCCAGTTACAAGTTTCGCCCCAACTTGGAAAATTATTTTATGGCTACAACAGGGTTAATTTCTTAAATCTAGTTTAAACCAACTTTGTTTCACAGCTCTTGATTGCAGCGCCATCAACTCGGCTGTGCATCTGTTTTCAATTTGGCTCCATCTTGAACCTCTTGAACACAAGTAGAGGACAAGTAGGTTGGTTTGAGGTTATGTTGGCGAATGTTTTTGTGATTTCGTCTGTATTAATTATTAAAGTGTGATTCAAATGATCAAAAATGCCGAAATTTTATTTAGTATAATGACAAAACAAAAATAGTGTTCTTTTAGAGTGAGGTTTGTTCAAGATATGACAACCCCATTACACCAATTAAAAAATCTTCTGTCAGGGACCATTTAGGGTTTATTATGTTTATATATTCAAATTACAATAATCATCCGTGCGAGCTATATGCGTCGCATATGATGACACATATGTCTGCATCAGTGACTTCAAGCGTGCGGAATAAATCCGCACGCGTGCGAGTAATATACGTAGCATATGGGACTCCCTATCGGAAGAAACGGAAAGGTTCGGAAATACCGCGTCGGAAAGATTCAGAAAGCTTTCGGAAAGAGGTTCCGATCCTTTCCGAATTCTATGTGAACTTTGCTTCCGTTTCTTTTCGAACGTTGAACTGTCCCACGAACCTTTCCGAGTCTTTCCGAATGTCCCTCTCTCCGACTTCTTTTCGATCATTTTCGAATGTTTCCGATTTCTTTCCGAATGACTCCCCACTTTACTCTTTCAGAATGTATCCAATTTCTTTCCAAATCGAATTAAAAAAATATATGTATTCTCGTAATAATAACTTATTTTTATCTTCAAAGCATTTTGAATTTCAGTAATCCTATTGATTCCTGTTGAATCCAGCCAAGACGATTCTTAAAAACCTAGAAATAGGGAAATTTCATAACTCAGAAAGCCTTATTGACTTTCGTACATTACGTACATTATTACTGTACATTATCACTTCTAAATATTCCAAATTTCGAATATTCCATTTGTCCAACTCTCATTTGTAATTAATATAATAAGTCCTTTATAAAATTCCTTTTTTTGTATGATGAAAATAATAAACTGTGAAATATAAATTGCACTAAGCTGGACTGAATGATGAAAGGCCATATAAGAAGCGTCACTTTGTTCGATTTCCATATTCACAATAAAAAACAAGGTTTACTGAAAAAGTAACTGAGCACGCAATCACGTTTATTTACTGAAAAAAGTAGAAAACACTGTGGGAAATTAGGAATATCCGAAATTTATTGTGATTTCAGTGACGAATCTTCAGAAAAGCTCTGACAGCATCTGGTCTCTGCTTGTCTCCAGCGCCATTTTGATCTGATCTAAGATTGTCGCTTACTCATTCACTCACTCGCTTCCAGTTGTGCAATCGATAAACCCATTCGATAGTAAGAATTCAATTGCACTGATACTCGACGGTAGCAAAGGAATTAAATGTCATTATAAGTTTTAACAAATGTCGTTAATGAACATCAACCTCTGCCAATGATAATGATTCTTGTAGATCTCACAACAAATATAATAACATTTAATTGCATTGTTTCAAATCATATTTGGATTAATCGAGTTAAGTGCAATCGAGACCTGCCACAATCGATCTGCATGAATTCGAAGTAATAAAATGGCGACGTAAGAGACAATGATAGCGATTTTCTCAAGATTTTTGTTGAAAATCATAAAAATCTTCGGACATACCTAATTTCCTATAGTGTTTTCAGTCAAACATTGTTTTGTGCAGTTATTCTTGAAGTAAATCTGTCTTTTTCTTAGTGTCAATATAGAAATGAAGCCAAATGATGCTTTACAATACAAAAAAGCAATTTTATGAAGAAAGGAGATACAGTAATTAAAAATGATAGTTCAGCAAATGGAATATTTGAAGTGTGGAAGTAAAAAAGGCTTTCTTGATAGTTATGAAATTTTAATCCTATTTCTATATAGGTTTTTAGGACAAATTTGTGTACGACCATTTATTTTCAATAGAGAATAAATAACAGTGAGACATACAGGAAACAATTCGAAAATTGAAGTAAATCCTATTAATCTGTTGAAAATTCTGAAATGTTGTTATAAAGTCTTTCTTTTTGGTTGAAAATTCAACTGTTTTGTTGGAAAATCGTCTTTTTGGGATAAAAGTGCATATATTTAGGTAGAACTTCCATCTTTTTAGTTAAAAATCACAACTTTATGATTGAAAATTATTCTGTTTCATATTTTTTTAATAAAATTATACAAAAACTTATAGTTAAAAATTCAACTGTTTGATTAAAAATTCCTGTATTTCATTGAAACTTCGTCTTTTTCTGATAGTCTTGTTGCTCTAATCTTGTTGTTGACTAATATTCCACATTTTGGTTCAAAATTTAACTTTTAGGTTGAAGATTTCCTTAAATATTATTATTTTTCAATTTATTTTATTTATATTTCTTATTTCATTTCATTACATTTATACATTTATTTATTTCAATTAATTTTCAATTCATTAAATTTTTTTAAATTTTTTATAAATTTGTTAGTAAATGATATGTTATTATTTATTATATTCATTTGAAAATGAATATATATAATTCATACATAATTTCATTTCTATTTTACATTGCACATTTATTCAGAAAGAAATCGGAAAGGTTCAGAACGAAGTAAACGCAATGGGACACTTTGGAAAAAGTTCGGAAAGGTGTCGCAAATCTTCGGAAAGAGAAAGCGTTCGGAAAGAAACGGAAGCAAAGTTCACATAGAAATCGGAAAGAATCGGAACGGTACTTCCTTTCCGGCCCTTTCCGTTTCTTCCGCTAGGGAGCATTACTTTAGAATTACGCTGTAGCGTAATGCTTGCGTTCGGCCTGTCCACCAGGGTAGGTATACCCTTTGTGAGTGGGATCGATCTTTTATCGTATTTTACGATAATCCATACCCTAGTAGCAAAGTCTGGCTCTTATGACAGAGGCCAGAGTCTGACTCAGCATCTGCTCCCTCTAGTCGACCAGACTGGCGGGAGAAATGTACAGACCAGACGATAAACAGAATTTGGTGAATAAAGGAACCAGATTCTGGTATTTAGTTTAAACACTAGTAATTAATGTAGAAAAAGTAGTTAATGAAATTGAAAATCTAGCAATCGGAAATCTGAACGATTAACAAGTATCCTCAAACATGCAATAAGCTTATACGACAAGGGGTTATGTTTGTAATATTTCAGTGTGTCTCTCCTGAAATGTAGTGACGTCTCCGCAGTATTTTCTCCTAGAAAGGGCTAAAATATAGCGTAACACTATTAAAGAAACCTCTTTATTACCATTTTACGTTATTTTAATTTTGTCTGGTGTATATCATGACCAGCCTGGGCCAGGATCTGCTATACCAAACTCTGGCGCCAGAACAGCACGCCAAAGCGGAACCAGCCGGGCGCCAGGCTGCAAACAGATTCTTCTTTTTCTGGGGTCCAGCTGGCGCCAGTCTGCCCCATTAAAAAAAGTTGAATAGATATAACACGAAAACGAATTCAGGTTAGGTTTGGTGTATTCGATTTGTTGCCATTATTGAATTGGACCTTTTAATACAATTCTGCAATGCTTATATTCGGCCGAGTTTATTTGATGGAATGAAGGGAAATTATAAGTTTTTCAGGGTGGCAATGAGTATAATTATGAAAAATAAAGTTGCCCAAATACATTCGTATCATAATTCTCAACAGGAACAAACATCCTGATTGGTTACACTTACATTCGCGGGAAACGTTCAAATGCGAAACCGCGTAGTTTTGACATTTCTAACGATACAAAATAATAATAATAATAACAAGAAGAAGAAAAATAAATATTATTTTATCTAGTTAAAAAGCTTGAATATTGAAAAGTAAATAAACATAACCTATTTTATTGGAAAAGTTACTCATTATTCAAAATGTTAAAAATGAGGTTATGAAAACATTTGAATCCCTAATTTAAAAGAAACATGAAAAAAAGGAAAAACGTTCAATACATTTTAAAATAACACCTATTCTTCAGATAAGTGTTTTAAAAAGTGGTTTAGTGATTGATGATTTGAAAAAGCACTAAATAAAAATGTCGAAAAGTGCAAATTTGGCTCTAATAATAATAAAAAAGTTGTTAACTTTCTCAGTGACCTTTAGAATGGTATATATGCAAGGAATTTATAGTGGAATGCGATTCGATTCATAGAAGATACCAAAGGAAAATTACGTGCATTAAAATTGAAGTGTCAAATCAAGGATACATTCATCGTTCAAATTTGTAAGACATCAGTATCGTGCCATTACTCCGCCCGGACCCGGCACAAAATCGTGGGACAATAGTTTGCCGTTTCTTATAGTCTGCACTACAACAGAATCTTGCCAGCACTTCGCCGAGATCCGGCAAACAACCTTGGGAGAACAGTTCGCCATTTGATAAAATTTGTACGACACCAGTATCCTCGTGCCATTACTCCGCCCGGGTCCGGCACAAGATTGTGAGACAATGGTTTGCCGTTTCATGTTGACTGTCCTACGCTAGTGTCGTGCCAGTACCCTGCCACGATCCGGCGCATATCCGTGAGACACTGGCTTACTAATTGTTACAGTCAGTTCTGTGCCATTGTCGGGTTACCAGTGGGCTTGAAGTTGACATGAGCCCGTGGAACCAGGACTGACTTTTTTAATACTGCACAGAATCCGTACTGGGTTGATACTGGTCTGCCGATATTGGAACTTTGATTATGCACAGTGCAGATACAGTGTCAATATCCGTACTGCGCCAGGATTGGCTAGCCAAGTGTTGGAACATTGCTCTTGTCGCGCTACCCCGGCAGTCGTACACATCGGCTCAAGCCTGTAATTTCCCATTGGGGAGAGTGGGATCGAATAACGATGGAGGAGCTTGGATAATGACATAAAATGCCATTTTTAATGAGCATTTAAAATTTGTTTTGACGGAACTTAGAAATTTTATCGCGTACTATGACAATTTTTTTAATAACAAATTTTTTTAACATTCGTGTAAGGTTTTGCTTCTTAGGTGCTTCAGACTATTTTAGAACGATCAATAATTATATCAAATGTAATTTTTCTGAACACTTACAATTTATCATAAAGAAGGAACTTATGATTGTTTTCCTTAAAAAAGAAAAACAAAGATAAACAAATTGTTTTCGCGATATTTCTATTTATAGTTTTTCGAAATCTTAGAACATATGAACCATCTTTTTAAACGTATTTCTTCATTTTTAAAATATTTATACTGTCGGCATAGTAATGCCCCGATCGTACTGGGCGAATTGCCGATTTTACGTACTGGTGACCAGTACTGGGCCAGTACTGCGCCAGTGGTGAACTCCGGCGGACTACTGAATTTTCCATCTGGGTACACGATGGTACAAGCCCCTATAAAATCTGTCAACACCATGGGCATGGGAATTAGAGGGTACTAGGCACGTCGCAGCGGGGCGGATGCAACGAGCGGAGTAGTCCGCCATCTTTGGCTGCTAAATCAGTATTGCGAAAGAAAAAGCAGGCTCTTCTTCTTCTCTTACTTACGCCCTATGCTTTTGCAGAATACCATGGTAGACCCCCTTCAGGAGTTATGAGGAACAGGCATACAAAATAATGGCTGCGTGAGAATATCCCTAATGTACAAGTTAAATATAATGCCGCAGCGAAGTACTATGGATGTATTCACTATGGGTGTATTTATTTATATGTGTTCATTTCATGAGCATTTTGCTTCCTTATGTGTATCAAATAAATTTTCATTTTCATTGAGGGAGGTTTTTCTCTAACAAACGAAAAAAATGGATACTTTCAATATTCCTCAAGCTTATGTTTCTGTCTTGAAAAAAAAACTTTTTTTCAGCAAATAAGAGAGCCCATCAAAATGTCAATCGATGTGTTCTGTTACCAGGGCCGCACTTAGTATGGGGCCAGCGGGGCCAGGGCCCCCACAAATTTAACTAGCCGTTAAATCGAAATCGCTGCGACAAGCCAGCAAGGAATTACAAAAGGCCCCCACATTTCAAGCGGCCCTAGGGCCCCCACAACCCGAAATGCGGCCCTGTCTGTTACAATGAATAACTTTTCAACTAACTCACTCCTTGGGCAGATAAATTGGCGCTTATTCTGCCTATTTCAGATAACGTATCGTATGCCACCCGGCAGTAAGGTTGTTTTATACGAGGATGCAGAATCAGATCAGAGCTACATTTCTTCCAAATTTTATGATCATAGCTCTTTGACTCTTTGAGATATTGTTAGCAAAAAAAAGTTATATACATTTGAAGAAAATGGTATTTTCGAGCTCCTGGGGTCGAATTGTATCAAAATATGTCACAAAAGTAGATTTGAAAATTGAAGTCATTACAAATCTCCCTCTATGAAGAAGCAATTGAATGGAGAATATATGAATAGAATATTTCACATATCATACTGAATCAATTACTTCGTAGAAAATTTGTTTAAATCCCCTGGGAAAAACGATGGGTTAGCCTCATTTCCCATGCCATTGTCATAGGATTTTGTAACAGGACATAATCGGGATCCCCTTGGCGCTATTAGAAATTTGATATACAGTTTGTTAAAGATTTTTTAAGGATAATCAATATTCATTGATCACCTGTGCGAGTTTTGACGTTTCATCACAGGCCAAAAATGATCTTGATTGAAAAAAGAAGCCCCGATAGGTTAAAGACTGAACGTCATTTGATACGTTTTGCTAAAGTTATAAATGAATATATATACTAACCTAATCCCCTGTGTAGAAATGGTGACAGGGATCCGACCGGGAGCCGGCCGGATAGCCCCAGTTTAAACCGGGCGCTGGCGGGGGAATCTGGCCGGGATCTGGCTAAAAACGTCACGGTAATCTGGTCGGATCCCGGCTTTCATGCCGGCCGGGATCCGGTCGGGTAACCCGGCCACAGCCCGGTTAAAAAATTTTGCTTCAGGCGAGAAATTGGTAACTTGGATTGTCTTTTAAGGCTCATCGTAAAGAATATGGTGAACTTTAAATGTAAAATCAAGTTATCTATTTCTTGCGAGGAAATTAGAGAAGAGTTTCAATCACTAATGCTAGAATCTCCTAGCCATTGTTTTAATTTTGAAACCACGTGGTGATTTGAGGTTAGGAAGTAGGAAAGGAAAAACCTTGTTGCAGTCTACTGTTTTTCCCGAAAAACTTCAAAAACAATTGACAGCAGGTGACCTTTCGTACCCTAAGTCAGAAGAAAACGATACCTTCTTACAGTCTATTATTTTTCAGACAAGATTGTAAAAAGTGACGTTTCGTACCCTATGTCAGAAGGAAACGATACCTTGTTGCAGTCTACTGTTTTTCCCGAAAAACTTCAAAAACAATTGACAGCAGGTGACCTTTCGTACCCTAAGTCAAAGGGAAACGATACCTTGTTGTAGAGTATCAATTGTTTTTACAGTTTTGTGACAAAAACAATAGACTGCAAAAAGGTATCGTTTTCTTCTGACTTAGGGTACGAAACGTATTTTCCCGGAATATCCCTATATTTTTTTGTACAGAAATCGACATGGGGTTTAAATAGGGAAAGCTCGTTTTTCGAAAAAATTGAAAAAAGAAGTATACGTGTTATTAACTTCTTGTAAATTAAAGTTAATTCACCTCCTGAGAAAGTTTGAAGGAATAATTTTCATCCAATGAAGTTTAGTTTTTAGACCCCCAACTCCCTTGTATCGTGCCCGGAAAATGATTTAAAAAATGCAAAATAGCAGTTTTATGTAAAATACATGCTTAACACTGTATTTTTTTAATTTTTTAAAAATTAATTCTTTTTATTCGATAAAGAACAAATTTCCAAGTATTTTTTAACCAATTTTTAAACCATTTTTTTTCTGTAAATCGTAAAAAGTTATGCTTTTCTGGGCTTAATGGCACAATCAGCAAATGTTAAAAGTATTATTTTTTTATTTAAGATACTTAGCAATTGTTTAAACAATCTTCACTTGTTTAAACAAAATTTTTATCCTGTAAGTCGTGAAAAGTTATTATTTTTTGGAATTATTGTCGTAGGTATAAAATGTTAAGAGTAAAATTTTTTGCGAAAGACAGTTTGCAATTATTTAAACAATTAATATCACTTGCTCCTTTGCATAGGAGAGATCGAGAAAGTTCTAGTTTTTTTGAATCTCTGATACTGTGTCGCTCAATAATTAGTATTGTCTTTTATCAATCATTGGCATCCAAACAAAAGTATTTTCATTGTCTTGCTCCTATAATTTGAGAAAAGGGTATCCTATTAAAAAAAATTGTTACTAAATTTATGAATGAATTTATGAATTTTGAAAAAAAATGGTCTAAAAAATTTTGAAAGTGCCCTAACTTTTTGAATTTCTATCCAAAATAGCTGGTTAACAAACTCGATCTTTCTTTTTCGTTCCTGAAAATGTGTGCCAAAGCACATTCCAATCCGATTAGTGTTTCGAAAGGTATCCGATGTACAGACGACGATGGCGACGACGACGACGACGATGACGACAGACGGACAGACACCGAGGTAAAAACTATTTTTTTTTATTCAAGGGGCCTCAAAATGTCGACATTTCATGAAATCCACGATCAAATGAGAATGTAATCCTTTATATGAAAACTCGTAACTTCCATTGTAGTTTTATGGAGGAAGATTTCGTGACAGTCGCCAGTAAGTCGTAGGGTGACCTCTATATTATAAAATTAAAATCAACAGAAGTAAAAAGGTAGATGTCTCATTTTATTGATCACCGATAATTATTTATATTTATGTATTTTGACTATTCTATATATATATACTTTCAATAATTGCTCCAATTATAAAAACGAATCTAATTAATTTACGTATCTATGGTTTCATCTTTGGTTGTTATGACTGACTTTATGAATGCACGTCGTAAAATGTATTTCAGTAATTTTGCTTTTTCTACATTACTAATCCAGTCACAGATGTTCTACTTTATTATAATATGTGGGCTCTATTTCGGTCGATATTATTTTACTATATTCTACTAGATCTAGATCAATGAAAAAACAGTGAAAGTTCGTGGCGCCATCGCAGTGTTAAATCATAAAGTACAATTTATGTATCTGGAGAATCTTGCTTATCCTTTGTGTGTACATATATTTTATTTAATGTACATATAATATTTAATGTAGGTAAGCTGTGATTTATTTTTTCAATAATGATAATATTTTGGCAATTACTTTTTTATTATAGGGATTATAGTCAATAGTTTAATAACATAACCTAAAAATACATAAGCAATTCATGTCATATTTAATGATATAATTTAAAATGATTGGAGAAAATGTAGTTAATAATTGGTATTACTTACACCATTTTAGCATAATTATTAATTTGTTTAAATTTTGGAACAATTATATTCTTGCTGAAATTATATTCTGAAAGAATGTAAACATTAAAATAATGTTTACTTTATATATTTTTTTGAATTTTAACTTACATTTATGAAATTTTAATTTATTATTCATATCTTAAATTACTCCAGAAAATGTAGGTTAATATTTTGGCAATTACTTTTTTTATTATACGGATTATATCAATAATTTAATAACATAACCTAAAAATACATAATTAATGTATGCTATATTTAATAATAATTGAAAGTGATTGAATAAAATGTGGTTCATAAATTTTATTACTTGTACAATTTTAGCATAACTATTTATTTGCTTAAATTTTTATTATATTCTGAAAGAATGAAAACATTAAAATAATTTACAATTTATATATTTCTTTGAATTCTAAATTTAATTTATTTATGAAGTTTTAATTGATTAATCACCTTTTAATGTACTACAGAAAATTTAGGTTTAAGCAGAATCAGTTAATAATTAATTAATCAGTTCACAAGATAACAATAATAAAAAAATATTTTCATTGAAGTATTCAAATAATTTTTTACTTTGCCAAGATATTATTTGTTGACATTTCATTTCTGATAATTTCATTGAATAATAAAATGTTTAACTAATTTTCTGAAAAATGAAAACATTTACATATAATTTTGAATATCTAATTCAGATATTCATTTTAAAATAGTAAAAACCTTTTTTAAAATTATATAAATATAATAGAGAAAATACATGTATAAATAATTAAAATGTATTGTTTCTATAATTTCAGGTTCGAAAACATTTCATTTTTGGTAGGAATATGTGTATTTTAAAGAAACTTTTATTTCACAAATTATAGCCAATATTTCATTACATAAACTTAAAGTAAATAATCAAATAATGTTCTACTTTATATCTTTTTGTTATATTAAATTACATTTATGAAATTAAAATAATGTTTCATCTGTATAAATATTTGTTTTAAATTTTATTTATGAGAATTTCATTGAGTTATAAACCTTAAAAATTAATTGTAGAAAAATTAAAAAATTTATTGTATATAATTACGAAAATGGAATTCAGGTACTTATTTCAAAGCAGCATAAACATTTTAAAAAAGTATATAATTGTAATATAGATATGTGATAGTTGAGTGTGGATGAGTGGGTAAGATGGATTTTGGATGGTAATGGACAGGGAGTGACGTGGATGAAGAATTTGGAAGAATTAAGAGAAAGCAAGGGTAGAACCACGTGGTGATCTGAGGTCAGGAAAATGAAAGGAAAAAAAGCCATTATACATCACTATTCTTTTATTTAAAATAATAATTATCCACGCACTAAGTGGGGTTTTCGAACTCATTACTAAAGCAAGATTGATTTTAATTACGGATCACTATTTAAGGTTGTATGTAAAAAGATCAATCTCTGGTAGAATTTTTTTAAAAAGAAGCTATATTCAAATAGAATGATTATTCATATGCTCAAATAATTTTAAATTTTATGACTGTACCGATGCGGAGATAATTAATGTCAAAGTTGACTACTTTGACACGTCATTCGTGGACAATGCATAGGCACTCTCCAAAATTTAATTTGTAGTAATTAAACGCTCTGGTACAGATATTCAAAAAATGTCGGTCTTTGTGCTGCTTGAAAATACGAATTTTCAGAAAAAAACATCCAATTTTTCCACCGTGTAATTTCATAGATAATCTAATGAAAAACATTGAAATTTTAGTCAGTTTCAAACGGATAAACGTAACAGTATCGCGACCCGGCAACACTATTACCTCTCTCCAGTTTGTCTGCTGTACGCACTCGACACACACACAACCAGCTTGGAAGCGTACGTGAAATAGCGACGTTGCGCGATCTACGAGTCTGCCGCTGGCATAGCAATGGTTATTGTACGTATACACACATACTACGAATTCTAAGCTAGTAGCGCACTGAAATGTTCATCATGCGGGCCCGTGAAATTTTTTCAACATAGCATGGCTCGACGACGCCCCGCGGGACTCTACTATTCGTATGGGGATAGGACTTGCATACAACCTTAATTTGCAAAATACGAGAAGTCGACACGACATCAGTGCGATGTGCGTTCTCGTTCGAGGTAAGAAACTGAAACTTACTTGTGTCAAAGTGTCAACGGAGATGCCAGACGCAGAGAGCGACAGCAGTCTAGCAACTGTCAGAAATTTGAGAAAATTATAGACATTGTAATAATGTTGATGTTGCACATAGCATGATCGATAACATTTCTATTTGAGAAGTAAAGACGCAGAAACTAATTAAATGTTGTTTGTTTGGAGAATTTAAAAAATCTAATTTCGGTTATTTCGGTCGCCTTCGTACCATGAAATCTAACCAGGGTTGGCAAGCCCAAAAACCGGCCGACTCCCAACTAATTGATTTGAAAAAAATTTAGACATGTTGGCTCTTGACCTGTTCTCAATTGTGAAACTAAGCCGGGGGTGGCCCGGCCGGGAAAGGACCAGACACCTTTTTGTAGTAGGGTCAACCGGTGCAATTTATTTATTATCGCTGACGTATTTTAACTTTGTTATGCTTATAAGTTTGGAGTCGTCGAAAAGTAGTGAAAAAGAAAATTAATAATTAGAGCCGCTTGAATGGTATGACATAGAAATGTGCATAATACAACAAAGTATCAAAGGTAAAAAGAAGGTTTTTTCATTATACGGAAGGAGAGTTGGGGGAGATCACCCACCAATAGATAATGAACTATCACGGGCTTAATTATGAATGGTTACTATCAGAATGTTAAGGGTCTTAATATTGAATTTGATTTACTGTTAACTGAGAAATTATTTATAATTGTGATTTAATAGTTTTTACTGAAACGTGGTTGAAACCAGCAGTACATTCATCTGAAATTTTAGATAGTAATAAATTTAATGTCAAACGCGATGATCTACTGCTCAGAGTGGAAGGGACAAGCTGATTGCAGCTGACAATAAAATGACTTACACTAGCATTTACTTCACACATAAAAACGAAAATAGATGTCTTGACAATTATGTAAGGGGTAAACCACTCTCAAATCAGCGAGACAACGTCAGCGTTATATGGTCGTTTTGCTATGATTTTTCGATATCGGTGACACTAATGTAATTGAGATGAGCAATCTGTCTTATGAGCCTGTTAGAATAACATCAACGCAATAGGAGCTAGAAGTGCCTAGTCCGATAGCTTCTCGGATGATGTTGTCCTTACCAGCTAAGAGCCGTCCCTGACAGGTTTTTTGATATCTCGATTTTGACGCTAATCGAACCTTTCTTATTACATATGCCTATGTTATACATAAACGGCCCAACGTGTTTCGAGTTTAGCCGACTCGTCAAGAAGAGTAAGATTCGGAGAAATCCACACGCTGTAGTAAGCGATCGAATGCTATTTTACCTTATTCGACGCTTGTCCCATCGTTATTTCTTTCAGCGGCGCATTGAGTATAGCTACACTTGTGATTTTTTTCCTTACCCGTTGATTCTAAACAATTTTATTCGTATGCGAATGATTTCATTCCTTGCAATAAGAAGCTTATGTTATGCATGACAAACAAATTCTATCGACAGTTACACTGCGTTGAGTAAAATAAAGCTACGCTTATTTTAACACCATGTACAGACTTTTCATTTTAAAAAATCATGATTTTGGAGTGGTTTACTTCTCGCACTGATGTAGTTAGGGTAAAATTTATTCAGAACAGCATACTCGTTATCCTAGTCACATTATATATACCACCTGCCTTATCAGCTGATACATTAGGATCTTTCTTAGAATCTCTTACTGCAGAACGTGAGATTTGGGATAATGAGTTAATCAACACAGATCAACTCAACACCGTAATAAATGCAAACAACAGATATCTAGCTTTGTTACTCACAAATATAAAGTATGACATAACTTATTGCTCAGAACCTATATTACCCGAGGATACTCACCATTCCCCATTAATATTTATATTACACATGCAAATCACAATTATTGAAAAAAACTTGAAGTAAACCTTGAATCCAATAACTTGAATCATAAACTTGCCAATATAAGCGATTTATGTATTGTGATCAACAATATTGACTGGTCCCATTTAGAAAACATTACCTCTGCTGATTTAGCATGTCAAAAATTTTATGAGGTATTGTATATATTGCTGGAAAATCATGTACCTAAATTTAAATCTAACAAATGACCCATATTACTCACATACGTATGGGGCAATACGTCAAGTTTTCACACCTAAAATTATTGTTTTTTTTTATCTTGTCGAAACTTGGCTAAATTATAGCCCTACATAGCGGACTCATGTCAATTCACCAAACCATAGGTGCATTTATCAACCGATTTTCAATATACAGGGGCCTGAAATTTTCAACTTTTCAGGTGATTTTTCCCCTTCACGTTAGTGCAAGCAACTTCTTCTAGGATTATCCGATTGGACTTTCATTATGGTATTTTGGAAAGCTCTTTTCATGTTATTGAAGTATGTCATATCATTTTTTTTCTTTCATCATGAATTTATATTTTTTTTTAATCAAAATTAAATGTAGAAGGAAAAGTGGACTGGTAATCATTTCATGGTCAAATTGATATTTTTACGATAGAGGGGACCACATTAAACTTACACAGCGCCCGTGAACGAATATTGTTGGGTCTGACTTGCCTCTAAGCTTGCATTGAAAAAATTTTCAAATAATCATATCTCGAAAACCTATCCATAAAAAAAAATTTTAATGTGATTTTCGAGTTTAGCGAGCCAAAATACATAGGAAAAAAATAGTGGCATTAGATGTACAGATTTTTTTTTTAAATTTTGTAAACTAGTGTTATTAGTTATTTAAGTAATTATATAAATTAGTTAATTAGCTAATAAGTTAAAGTTACTTGAAGTAATATAGCTGAACCATCGAAAAGGAGTTGAAAATCCGTGATAGAAGAAAAATTCCTGTTTTCTTGGTGATTTTAAGGGGTAGGATGTGACTTCTTTCCATCAGATGGGTCCGACATCTTTTTATACGGGCATTTTCCCGTTGCTCGCCGAGGCGAGTCTTCTTCGGACGATTATTTTTGGGGTTTCGTTGGGAGAGGGCGATCCCGAGATTTCTCAATCTCCGTAGTCCTGTGGTGATATTCGCGAAGCCGATGAGGGCTGGTTCCGGCTTCATCTTCGCCACTTTTGAAGGTTTCGATTTCTCAACGACAAAGTACACCTGTCTGACAGAAGAGACATTGATAGGAGAGATCCCAATTTTCAAAGATATCTTCCACGGGCATCTGTCGTAGACCTATGATTCTGGGAGATGTCCGTGAGAGTTTCTCCGCGAGAGTGGGGTCTTTTGTTGCTTCGAAAGCTCCGTGCAGGTTTGCCGGTACACCGGAAAAGTTCTGAAAGGAAGCACGGGATGGCTCAGGTGTGACATGTATGTCTCGTTGAACCGCTTTCTTTTCCTGTTCAAGATCGACTGTTTGGGAGATGTTCCCAAGAACGTGAAGATTGGTTTTCAGCCGAAGAGCCTGTCTTTGACGACTTTCCAGTCGTTTTTCCTTTAGTTTGGCAGGAATTAGAACGTATGTTGCTCTTCTAAAGCTCAACGCCGATGTTCTGCTTTCGCTGACGCTGATCCCGTCTAGCCGCGTTTGGTTATCCATATACGGACAGTGATGGATCCTCTTTCAGTCGTCGCGCTAGATTCAAATAAGCCGCGAATTAAACAAAAATTAAAAACCCTGGGACCCACTCGAATGAAGAAAACCCAGAGGGTAGGTTTGTTTCGCGAATTTTAAATAAATAATTCAGGACTCTTAAATGAGGAGAACCCGGTCGTTGTTTTTTTTTCTCGGTTTTCTTTAAGCTGACAATAAAAGAAAAGTCTAAATTTCTTACGTGACATGAAAATACCTGAACGACTTTTCTTACGGCAAGAATGAGCAAAGAACGAATTGGCGGCAGTTCTCTTCGTTGTTTCAAGATCATTGATGACGCAGTTCTCCCCTAGTCAACTTCCTTCGTTGTAAGAATGGAAACCCAGTCTTTCTTTTCTTAAACAATAGAAAAAAGGGTTTCCTATATAAGCACGGAACGACTGATATACAATGGACTCGTTGGGGTTCAAGGATGCGAACGCGTCACGAAAATCTGAGTTGCTGTGGAGAGCGACTTGCTCGCTAATCGACGTCTGGAATCAATCTAGTCGGAGGCGCGAAGCAAGTGTGCCTGCAATGGGACTCCGGGGCCGTTTCGAAGTCGAAAATCGAACCAACGTCTGTTTCTATCTGGGCACGTTAGAAAAAAAGGTTACCTCTATTTTCGACTTTGGACACGGCCCCCAAAGCAATGAATCAAATTCTTGTTACCATTAAGTTATTATTTTATGGAAAAATATCCTGAAGGGTAAAAAATCTAGTATCAATTTTTCAAATAGTTAGGAACTTATTTTGAGTAAATTGCACGGATTTTTCGAAATGTGAAATTAATCACAAATTAGAATACCACAGTGGTCATCTTGTGGGTACGTGTGCCAGAGGCCATTTTTAATTCACCCTGTGCTAGTAGAAAAGTAGTCAGCGGTGGCTCGTTGAAGAGATATTTGAGGTTTTTTTAAATTCCTTTGCACCTCTTTGAGCCTTCGTATCTCCCTTTCTCTGTTCATCGTTCTCTTCTATTTCTTTGAAACCTCAGGGCAGAATGATTGAAATTGGAGTTTTAACTTGAAGCATTAGATCGGACTTAATACGATTTTGAATTGTTTTGAAGGTGAGCAGGAATTCGCAGTGTGGGTGAGGGGATGCAACGACGGAATGCATGGGCGAGGGAGGAGGGATCGGAAAAACCCTTTCTACCAACTTAGCAAAGGTCTTTGAATCGCCGAAAAATACCAATTGCCTGGTTCGTTCCGACAAAGAATTGCTGAAACGCTTGGAAAGTCATCCACTTTTATTTTCTTTGTTTTTCTCTCTATCTTCTTTCCGCGAATGAGGGTGACGGTTGGCGAGCCAGGATGACGTTTGAAGGAACGTCCGCCGTGCTCAAGGGGGTACATAATCCTGCGATACACGGAGATTGAAAAAATATATATTAATTGCAATATGAACGCCCAAGTCTGGAAAAGAATGAGGAGAAACAGCAATGTTTCTAGGGAAGAACGCGGGTCTGACTTCCCATTTAACCTTTCGAGATTGAATTGGAGTGCCATATAAAATACTTGAATTTTAGTTGCGTATATTTGTACAAATTACGTTGCTTTTAAAAATGATTCCCTCTTTTCTTTGAGTACAGGAGTTGGATCTTAAAATCAATTAATATTTCGACTACATTGTGACATGCTTCTTCTGAACAATATGTCACATACATGTATATATGGTAAAATATCGAATCACATTTTACTATATCAACTGCCTAATTTTAAAACACAAATCTCTCAGTTCTTTCAACCAATAAACACTTTTTTCGCTTATTTAATATACCGTTGACTGATATAAATAATAATTTTCAACAATAATTTCATACTTTTCCTTTAGGTAAAATGCGAAGCGCGATTTATTAAAAAAATCATATGAATAAGGCTCAGAAAATCGTAAGGAAATCCTTCTTAGAATCCTACATTTCCAGAACAGTCACTCAAAAATCTCGACAGTCAACGGAAATGTCAGACTCTCTCGTTCGTATATGAAGCTCCATTCACCAGATTAGGGTTGAGCCCTTTAATGCTCATTTTAATCACTGTCAAAGAACTTTGACAGCTGGTCCCTTTTTTTTTCGTTCCCCGGAATATATTTTTAACAAATTAATGTTTTTGTAATTTTCAAAATAATCGAATTAGGTTTATCACGCCTTCTAAAAAATTTGGGAGCAATGTTGGTACTTTAGTGTTGATTTTTCTCATATCCGATACTTAACTGGATCTTTATTTGTGATCTTACTAGGATCCCGTTGGCACCTATTTTTATTCGGAACGTTCTAAATACTTTAGACTTTTGTATATATTTTACAATTTGCTTATTTAAATTAGCTAATGAAAGATATAGAGAGACGCAAGGAGAAGAATACAGAAGAGGGATAGGTGGATCAGGGAGAATCAAAAGTTTCTCGCTGACCCATCTCGCCTCTTTAGTAAACACCCTGTTTCTGTCAAAAATTTTGTCAATCCGTAAAACAACGTGGTCAATTTTTGTAGATAAAGTGTCAAATTTGGATGAAAGCGAGCTAACACTGGTAGACACCTCATTTAACTTAGGCTTAACGTCAGAAAGTGCCCCATTAATTATTCTTTCAATATACTGGACCATTACCGGTACCTGTGCCGCCGGTTCAAGCATTGTTGGAGTACGAGGTTTTGGAGGCCGGCAGCATTTAGAAAAATCACCATTCTCAAGAGTGGTTGTACGGGTAGCACAGCCTGGATGATCAGGCTTTTGACAACAGATATTTTCCAAAGACGTAGGCTTGTCCTTTGGAGCCATGACGACAAGACGAATAACCTCAAGTCTCCTCAAGGCAAAAATTAAAGCAAATAAGGAACAGAGACTGAGAGTCACTGTATGAAATTTTATACGCCACGCACCGAGACAGAGTCACAGCAGTCAGTTAACAACACAGAACAGGTGTCAATTTTTAAATTGAGAAAACGAACAGAATTCCACAAGAAATGCAGCACAGTCACATATCCTCAGATGCAGAATCGATAAAGGCACATATTAATCCCAAACACATCGTATGGGCGATACAAACAATTCAGAAATTCAGCAAAAAGACGGAGCACCGGTCAAGCCAAACTCACTCGCTTAAAGGCAGTCAAGTTATGAAATATTACATTTTTTGGTGAAAATGCAACTATTTTGTAGAGAATTTAACTCTTTAGTAGAAAATTCGTCTGTTTGGCTTGAAAATTCAACAACCTGGTAGAAAATTCAACTGTTCTGTGGAAAATGTATGTAATTTGTTGAGAATTCATCTTGTTGGTTGAAAATTTAACTATCTGGTTGAAAATTCAGCTGTTTTGTTAAAAGCTTGTCTTTTGGACTTGAAAATTCAACATTTTGGACGGCCCTAATCAGCCATTGAGATAATTTATAGCCAATTAGCAACCCAGTAAAAAAAGCTGAATAGATATAACGCGAAAACGAATTCAGGTTAGGTTTGGTGTATTCGATTTGCTGCCATTGTCGAATTGGACCTTTCAATTCAATTCTGCAATGCATTAACCTCTATTGGGCCGAGTTTATTTTATGAAATGAAGGAAAATTATAAGTTCTTCAGGATAGCAATGAGTATAATTATGAAAAATAAAGTTGCCTAAATACATTCGTGCTGTTTGGGCGAGCGATATTAATTATTTAACTGAACGGAGTGATATTAACCAAACTTTGACTCCAATTCGGCAATACACATGATTTGACAGACTCAATTCTGCAAGGTGCAGGCAGTGCTCCCAACGCGGGCACCTTGGGCTACTGCGCATGCGATGCCTAAGGGTTTTTATTGGCTACCGTTCGCGCGCTTATTTGAAATATTGAAATTGCAAATCCATTTTAATTGATGTACACAATTTCAAAAGCATAAATTAGTAAAAATAATTTAAAAAATAAAAAAAGATTACATTACATTACATGATACTTTTTGTTTACTGAATACTCATTGTATTCTTTAACCTAATACTCAAAATATATAAAACAAAATCGAATACACCAAATCTAACCTGAATTCGTTTTCGTGTTATATCTATTCAACTTTTTATACTGGGAAATAAGTTGAAAAATATTTTTCAAGATGAAGTAAAGAAATGGTTGAATTAGCAGACAATTGTGAGAAAATAGTGTCTTTGGTGTAATTTTGTTCGAAATAGTAGCAAAATAGTGTCATTATTAAAAAAATGTGTAAAATAGTGTTAATAGTGTTAATAGTGTGGTGATTCCGAGGCCTGAACTAGCCTTCCTCAGTAACTGGAACATCTAAAAGTACTAAACCTAGTCTCACGTCACTGTGGAAAATTCCAAATATTCGCGAACAAGAGCGAAGCGAAAACCAGGAGAAGTAAAAATTTCAAGAGTCCATTTTTTGTGAGGACAAAAAATATTTGATAGACTTGCATTCCGTGCAGTCGGGAGTCGAGACACATGCCATACGTGAAACGAAACGTCGCAACGTATGTTAATATAGCTTCTGTCGGAAATGAAATCCTGGAATATGTACCGAAAATTTAATGCGACGTGTTGATAGACGGAGAAAAGGAGGAGCAAAATATTTTTAATTTCCTCCTCTGCATTCCATTCCTCTCAAACATTTCATGAATATTGCCTTTTTGGCATGCGCGACTAGCATTTTCTACTAAAATAACTCAAAGACGTTTTATGACCTTAAATACTTTCAGAATATCTCCACTTTTAAAATAGAGTTTAAAGTCTTTTAAGATACCGCCACAGAGTTCGATATTTAATTTTACAAAAATAGGTATTAGAGCGTCTAAAATAAGTGAAATTTAATCAATTAGATTTTATTGTTTTGAAAACATCATTTTTTAATTAATACAATATTTAATGTTAAGGCGATTGCTTCGGGAAATAATTTTTGAAGTACAAGAAAAAATCTCCCTCAGCCCGGATTTGAACCGGGAACGCCACTATTCACGAGTGCCCTGCTGGAGGTAAAAAGATAGAGATCCTATACCTTTGAATCATTTTGAATCTTTATGATGGAAATAGATAGAGAATATGTATCCCATTGTATCTCTTTGTCAATCTAAATTCGCGCCTATCTTTTTCAATCCTCTCTTTCCTATCTCATTCTATCATTTATCTATCCATGTCAATCTTTTTCTATCTTTTTGTCAATCCAAATTCACGTCTTTCTTTTCTAATCTCCTTTTCTCTATCTCATTCCATCCTGTTTCTATCAACGTCAATGTTTTTCTATCTCTCTATCAATCTCAACTCCCATTATCTTTTGCAATCTATTTTTCTCTATCTCTTCTTGTCCTTTATCTATCCATGTCAATCTAAATTCACGTCTTTCTTTTCCAATTTTCTTTTCTCTATCTCATCCTATCCTGATTCTATTAACGTCAATATTTTCTTATCTCTCTATCAATATAAACTCTCATTATCTTTTTCAATCTCTTTTTCTCTATCTCCTCTTGTTCTTTATCTATCCATGTAAATCTTTTTCTATCTTTATGTCAATCTAAATTCACGTCTTTCTTTTCCAATCTTCTTTTCTTTGACTCCTTTTCTGTATCTCTTCTTATCGTTTATCTATCCACGTCAAACTTTTTCTATCTTTTGGTCAATCTAAATTCACGTCGTTCATTTCAAATCTCCTTTTCTCGATCTCATCCAATCCTGATTCTATAAACGGGAATATTTTTCTATCTCTTCATCAATCTAAACTGTCGTTATATTTTTCAATCTCCTTTTCTCTATCTCTTTTCATCTTTCATCTATCCACATCAATCTTTCTCTATCATCCTATCCTGATTCTATCAACGTCAATATTTTTCAATCACTCTATCAATATAAACTGCCGTTATCTATTTCAATCTCCTTTTCTCTATCTCTTCTTATCCTATATGTATTCTCGTTAATATTTTTCTATCTCTCTTTGGGAAAAAAATTTGTCTTCAGAAAATTTTTCCTCAGAAAATTTACTATCGAAATTTTCAATGTTATTGTTGTTACTGAAGCCGATAACGCTTTTGACATTTTTTGGGAAAAAATTTTTCTTCCGCAAATTTTCCCTCAGAAAATTTAATATCGAAATTTTCAATGTTATTGTTGTTATTGAAGTTGATAGCGCTTTTGACATTTTTGGGGAAAAAAGTATTCTTTAGAAAATATGCCCTCAGAAAATCTACAATCGTAATTTTCAATGTTATTGTTGTTATTGAAGTCGATAATGCATTTGACATTGTTGGGAAATAATTTTTTTTTCGGAAAATTTTTCCTCAGAAAATCTACTATCGAAATTTTCAATGTCATTGTTGTTACTAAAGCCGATAGCGCTTTTGAAATTTTTGGGGAAAAAATTATTCTCTAGAAAATATGCCCTCAGAAAATCTACAATCGAAATTTTCAATGTTATTGTTGTTATAGAAGTCGATAATGCATTTGACATTGTAGGGAAATAATTTTTTTTTCAGAAAATTTTTCCTCAGAAAATCTACTATCGAAATTTTCAATGTTATTGTTGTTATTGAAGTCGATAGTGCATTTGACATTGTTGGGAAATAAAAATTATTTTTCAGAAAATTTTTCCTCAGAAAATTTACAATTGAAATTTTTAATGATTTTGTTGTTATTGAAGTCGATAGTGCATTTGTCATTGTGAAGAAAAAAATTTTTTTTCAGAAAATTTTGCCTCAGAAAATGTACTATCGAAATTTCAAATTTTATTGTTGTTATTGAAGTCGATAGTGCATGTGACATTGTTGGAAAAAAATGTTTTTTTCAGAAAATTTTACCTCAGAATATTTACAATCGAAATTTTCAATGTTATTGTTGTTATTGAGGCCAATAGCGCTTTTGACATTATTGGGGAAAAATTTTTGCTTCAGAAAATTTTTCCTCGGAAAATTTACTTTCGAAATTTTCAATGTTATTGTTGTTATTTAGGCCAATAGCGCTTTTGACATTATTGGGGAAAAATTTTTTCTTTAGAAAATTTTTCCTCGGAAAATTTACTTTCGAAATTTTCAATGTTATTGTTGTTACTGAAGTCGATAGTGCATTTGGCATTGTTGGGAAAAAAATTTTTTAATAGAAAATTTTGTCTCGGAATATTTACAATCGAAATTTTCAATGTTGTTGTTGTTATTGAAGTCGATAGTGCATTTGAAATTGTTAAGTTTTTCCTCAGAAAATTTAATATCGAAATTATCAATGTCATTGTTGTTATTGAAGTCGATAGTGCATTTGACATTTTTAAGAAAAAAAAATGTTGTCGGAAAATTTTACTTCAGAAAATTTACTATCGAAATTTTAAATTTTATTCCTGTTATTGAAGCCGATAGCGCTTTTGTCATTTTTTAAGACAAAATTTTTCTTCAGAAAATTTATACTCAGAAAATTTACCATCGAAATTTTCAATGTTATAGTTGTTATTGAAGTTGATAGTGCATTTGAGATTGTTGGGAAAAATTTTTCTTTCAGGAAATATTGCCTCTGAAAATTTACTATCGAAATTTTCAATGCTATTGTTATTATTGCTAACAATTATTCAAGCCGATAGTGCTTTTGACATTTTTCGAGGAAAATTTTTTCTGCAGAAAATTTTTCCTCAGAAAATATACCATAGAAACTTTCAATGTTATTGTTGTTAATTAAGTCGATAGTGCATTTGAGATTGTTAAGGAGAATATTTCTTGAAGAAAATTATTCTTCAGAAAATTTACTATGGCAATTTTCAATGTTATTGTTGTTACTGAAGTAGATAGTGCATTTGAGATTATTGGGAGAAATTTTTCTTTCAGAAAATTTTTCTTGAGAAAATTTAGTATCGAAATTTTCAATGTTATTCTTGTTATTTAAGACGATAGGGCATCTCATTGTTGGAAAAAAAAATTTTCCAGAAAATTTTTCCAGGGAAAATTTGCCATCGAAATTTTCAATGTTATTTTTGTTATTGAAGTCGATTGTGCATTTGACATTGTTGGGAAAAAAAACTTTTTCCAGAAAATTTTCCCTGAGAAAATTTAGTTTCGAAATTTTCAATGTTATTGTTGTTATTGAAGTCGATAGTGTATTTGACATTGTTGAGGAAAAAATTTTTTTTTCAGAAAATTTGCTATCGAAATTTTCAATGTTATTGTTGGTATTGAAGTCGATAGTGCATTTGACATTGTTGGGAAAAAAAAATATTTTATCATAAAATTTTTCCTCAGAAAATTTACTATCGAAATTTTCAATGTTAATGTTGTCATTGAAGTTGATAGTGCATTTGACATTGTGAAGAAAAAAATTTTTTTTCAGAAAATTTTGCCTCCGAAAATTTACTATCGAAATTTTCAATGTTATTGTTTTTATTGAAGTCGATAGTGCATATGACATTTTTGGGAAAAAAAATTTTTTTCATAAAATTTACTATCGAAATTTTTAATGGTATTGTTGGTATTGAAGTCGATAGTGCATTTGACATTGTTGTTGAAAAAAAAATTATTTTTCTGAACATTTTTCCTCAGAAAATTTAGTATCGAAATTTTCAATGCCATTGTTGTTATTGAAGCCGATAGTGTATTTGACATTGTTGGAAAAAAAAAATTTTTTTCAGAAAATTTTTCCGCAGAGAATTTGCTGTCGAAATTTTCTAGGTTTTTGTGGTTATTGTAGCCGATAGCGCTTTTGTCATTTTTTGGGAAAAAATTGTTCTTCAGAAAATTTACTATGGAAATTTTCAATGTTATTGTTGTTATTGAAGTCGATAGTGCATGTGAAATTGTTAAGAAAAAGAATTTTTTTCGGAAAATTTTACTACAGAAAATTTACTATCGAAATTTTTAATGTTATTGCTGTTATTGAAGCCGGAAGCGCTTTTGTCATTTTTTGGAAAAAAATTTTGCTCCAGAAAATTTTTCCTAAGAAAATTTACTATCGAAATTTTCAATGTTATTGTTGTTATTGAAGTCGATAGTGTATTTGAAATTGTCAAGAAAAAATTTTTTTTTCAGAAAATTTTGCCTCAGAAAATTGACTATCGAAATTTTCAATGTTATTGTTGTTATTGAAGTGGATAGCGCATTTGAAATTGTTGAGAAAAATTTTTTTTTCCAGAAAATTTTGCATCAGAAAATTCACAATCGAAATTTTCAATGTTATTGTTGTTATTGAAGTCGATAGTGCATTTGACACTGTGACGAAAACATTTTTTTTTCAGAAAATTTTGCCTCAGAAAATTTACTATCGAAATTTTCAATGTCATTGTTGTTATTGAAGTCGATAGTGTATTTGACATTGTTAAGAAAAAAAATTTTTTTCAGAAAATTTTGCCTCAGAAAATTTACTATCGAAATTTTCAATGTTATTGTTGTTATTGAAGTCGATAGTGCATTTGACATTGTTGGGATAAGTAATTTAGGTAACTTGCTGCCAGCGAAAGATATCGTGATTGACATAGTCCGTGATTATCTTCAAGGACAGGAAAAGCGAATGGGCACTCTCAGGAAGTGAGTCACCAATTTAAATTGTTTACACAACTTTTATTCGCAAATTTTGTTAATTTTTCATACACGCAATAATCGTGCTATAAGATGAGCTTCCCAGTAATCGTGACATCTGTTGCAGTAACCGTGACGCCAATTTTCCTGCTTTTTATGTAATTTGAATCAATTGGAATTCCATTTGAACGACCTGACCGTAAAAATGACAATCCAATTATTTACTTTCTATACGAGGTCTGTGCGGAAAGTACCCGAACTTCTATTCTAACATTGTACTTACTGTGCTACTGTCAAAAACAAGTATTTATTATTAAGGGTAGGGGGGGTCTGTGAGGCCCTCTACTGAGTGACGCAGACCCGTGAATCTCCAGTTGACTAGTTTTAGCAGCTACGCGAATTTCTTACTGCGTACGCATCGTATTCTCGGATGACGGAACGCACTGAGCAAAGGGTCTAAATTAAATTTTGCCAAACACTTGGCCACTTATTTTCGGAAACAATCATTATGATTCTGAAAGTGTATGGTGAGTACATGAGTGATACTCGAATTGAAGAATGTATAGGCGATTTTAAAGTGATTATATGTTAGTGGAAGGAGACCCTCGCTCTGAGAGGCACGCACTGTTCAAAACTCCTCAAAATGTGGAACCAAGAAGGTGTTGTGCACATTGAATATTCTTCGAAACCTCACGCGGCACGTATACTTTTTTTCAGAACAAGCCTGCTAAAAGTTCGACTTTCAATCAGGCATTTTCAATGTTGACGACTAATTAATTGAACATTTGAGGGCAAATAGAACTGAAAAAGCCTAGAATGAGAAATGAGAGGTACAGTATTGTGCAAAAGTCTTGGGCCACATAGTTTTTCTGAACTATTTCCTAAAAGGCTATCTTAAGAAAAAAAATGTTGATATACAAACTAGGTATATTACTTCTACTGAACAATAAGGTAGGTAACAGCTTTTGAAAAGAAACTTTTACCGGTTCTATCGTTTATAGTTTATATTTACGTGTGCGAAAATATTGAGCCACTGTGTTTATATATTTCTCAGATCTCCGCCTGGTCCGCTACTTGATTTTTTCATATTCGATAAGTGTTTCACGTATTAGATCAAGTCATTCCTTGGTCAATATGTTGAGACATACAAATTATCAAAATCGGGAAGCCGTGATAAACCTTTCTAAACAAGAAAAGGCATCTCGCGAAATTGCCGCTTTATTAAAAATTGGTAAAAGTACTGTGAATAGAATAATCGGAAAATTTGCTACTACCGTGTGCCCATCGGACCTCCCACCATCTGGTAGACCACGGAAAACGACCGTACGTGTTGATAAAATCTTTAAACGCCAATATACCACGAATGTCAAGAAAACTGCATCTGAAATTGCTCAAGAACTCCGCGATAAAAATCTCGCCAATGTGAGTAGGAGCACAGCGTCAGAAGACCCGATTGGCATTTGCACGAAAATACCAACGCTGGACTCCAACGCAGTGGAGTAAAGTACTTTTTTCTAACAAATCGAAATTTAATCTGTTTGGAAGTGACGGCAAAAGGTATGTGCGACGTCCGGAAAACACAAGATACGATTCCCGATATCAAATTCCAACAGTTAAACATGGGGGTGGATCAGTCATGTTTTGGGGAGCTATGTCTTCACAAGGAGTAGGCCCATTGCACGAGATTAAAGGCATCATGGATAGTGTGATGTATCGAGATATTTTGCCATAAAAAATTGTTACCATATTCCAAGAAAAAAATGCCTAAATATTGGATCTTTCAGCAAGATAATGATCCAAAACATAAGTCGAAGCTGGTCCAGGAATTTTGAAATTGCACAAAGTGAAGCTTTTGAATCATCCAGCTCAAAATCCAGATCTAAATCCAATCACAAACTTGTGGGATGCACTTAGAATTCACGTTGCAACAAAAAAACATTCGAACAAAGCTGCTTTATAGCGAAATCTGCAGGAAGAATGGGAAAACATACCGAAGTATTATATATTATATTATAAATCGATGTGCTGCTGTAATTGCTGCAAAGGGTATTGCTACTAAATATCAGTTATTAAGTAACGAAATAATGACTGTTTTCTTGATTTTATAAATGTTTACTATTTTATAAAGCTATAAAATAAGTGTCGCCCATTATTTTTGAACACCGTCATAAAAAACGTTGTAGAACCAATTGTCAACAATCTTCATTGAAAATATGTAAATTCAATTACTTTCTAGTTTAATAAAATACTAATAACTCACATATATTCAATCTTTCTTAGCTTTCTTTCTTTCTTTACTATATATAGTCAAAAATGTGTTTAGCCCAAAAATTTTGCACACCACTGTAAATAAAATTTGATTCACTGTCTTTTTTTGAAATATAGCGGGATAATTGGGCTCGGATTATAATATTTTTCTAAGGTTATGTCGGAAACCTGACATGATGGGGTGAAATGGACTTCGGATTAAGTTTCAGCGGCCCCAAAAACATAGAGTAAAAATGGCCGAATTATTATTTATTTTTGTTTGGTTGTGAGACTTCTTTAGATTATGTAAAAAAACCTGACGTAATGGGGTGAAATGGACTTCGAATTCGGTTTCGGCGACCCCAAAAGCATATAATAAACATAGTCTGACCCCCAGGCCAGAAACAAGATATTTTTGTGTGGCTGTGTAATTTATGGTAACAAAAATAACTCCGTTTCTTGAATATGGATCATAAGGAAAAATGGAAAATTTCTATAATTTTTGTAATTTCCAAAAATGTTCAAAATTTTCAAAATTCATTCGAACTTCCAAAAATTGTCAAAAAATGTCAAATTTGCAACAATTTCCAACAATTTTGAAAACTAGAAATTTTCAAAAATTCTGATGGACGCATGCGCAATAGATCAGACTTCATAACTCAAATTCGTTGCTTATTAGCCTATCTATCGTCAACACGTCTTAAATTTACTTTCTTCCCTTGGACAGAAAGTAGTTGACTTAGCGGGAGCAAAGTAAAGTAGCGTGCCATTGACGGCTTTCGATGCGCTAGAAAGGCGTCGAAAGTAGAACTTTTAGACTGGATGTCTGAATTTCAGTTCTGAAGCGATTATGTGACACAGAGATAGAGAGAGAAACGTACTGATTGTGGTTCTGACCTGGCTGCCTGCGATTTTTGGCTGTTTTCCAAATCAAAGTAACATGTAAAACGAAAAACATTTTAAGACGTAGATGAAATATAACACAATGTGATGAAGTAGCTATTAGCAATTTTGAAAAGGTGTCTTCAAGAAGTGCTTCCAAAAGTGGTAGGATAGCAGGTAGAAGGTTGTTGCTTCCGAAGGGGAGTAGTTTGAAGAGGATATCATCGCCATTGACCGGATTTAGGTATTATATTTTTAGTCGAAGATTCTACTATTTGATTGAAAATTAATGTTTTCACTGAAAATTCATCTTTTGGGTTTTAAAAGTCAACTAAAAAAAATCGTCTTTCTAGCATGAAAATTGAAATATTTGGTTAAAAATTCATTTTTTTGTAGTTGAAAATTTAATTATCTTTTTGGGAATTTTTTTACTTTTTTTATTGAAAATTTTAATATTCTATTTTTTTTTTAATTTAACTTTTCCATTTTTAGTTCAAGATTTAGGTATTCAATTTTTAGTCGAAAATTCTACTATTTGGTTGAGAATTAATTTTGTTGTTGAAAATTGATCTTTTTGGGTTTGAAACTAAACTATTTTGGTTGTCAAAACTGCTTGGTTCAAAATTTAATTTTTTTTTTTAGAAAATTTACTGTTTCCTAGAAAATTCATCTTTTTTGGTCGAACTATTTTGTTGCAAATTCATCTCTTTTTGTAGAAAAATTATCTTTTTTGGTCGAAAATTAAACAATTTTATAGAAAATGAAACTATTTGGTTAAAAAATTACTTTTTTTGAAAATTCACTTGTTTCTTTTTAAATTCATATTTTTGGATTGCAAATTCAATTGTTTTATAAAAAATGTTTTTTTTTCTTGTTTAAAAACTCGTCTCTTTTATTTGATGATCTATTTTGTTGAAAATTAATATTTATCGGTTAAATGTAATTTTTTTTATTGAAAATAATAATCTTTTTTTGTTAAATTATCAACTAATACATTTTTTGTGGAGAATTTATCTTTTTTGGTTAGAAATTCAGTTACTTGGTTTACAGAATTTTTTATTAAAAATTAATTTTTGGTTATTGAAGATTCATCATTTTGTTGGAACTTCATTTATTTGATTAAAGATATAAATATTCGGTTGATTTATTTTTCTTTTAAATGAAAATTAACTATTGTATTTTTTGTTGGAAATTGACCTTTCTTACTTGAAAATTCAACTATTTGGTTAACATTTTTTTTTTATTTAATTGTTTTGTTAAAAATGCATATATTCGGATATGAATAAAAGATATAAGTACCCAGGCGGAAATATTATATATAGTTTATATAAAGTGTGAAGTATTATATATAATATTCATTTGTTTTATATAAAAAATTTATGAAACGAATGAATATTATATATAATACTTCACACTATATATAAACTATATATAATATTTCCGCCGGTATTTGGTTGATTTTTTTTAACTGAAAATTTAAGCATACTATTTTTGGTTGAAAATTGATATTTCTCAGTTGAAAATTCAACAATCTGGTAGAAAATTCAACGATTTGGTTGAAAATTCAACTATTTGGTTAAAAAATGACTTTTTTAAAAATTCAATTGTTTTTTTATAAATTCATATTTTTGAATATGTATTGTTGAAGAACTGTTTTCTACAAAAATCTTTTTAAAAATATTTCCGTAGAAAATTAATCTTCTATGTTGAAAATTCAACTACAAACTTGGTTAAAAGTTAAACTACTTTATTTATTTCTCATTATTTTGGTAGAAGAATAAACTTCTTCGTTGAAAATTAAACTACTTGAAGATATGTAGCTTCAAGAAATAAAATGAATCTTTGACAAAGTAATTCAACTTTCTACGAAGAAATTTAATTTTCAACTCAGAAGTTTAATTTTCTCCCAGAAAAGACAAATTTTCACTAAAATACATTAATTTTTAACGAAATAGTTGAATTTTTAACAAAAAAAGTTTATTTTCAACCAAGGAAGATGAATTTTCAACTAAAAAAGATGAATTTTAAACAAAATCGTTAAATTTTCAACCAAAGAGGAAAATATTAAAAATAATTTTTTTAAGCTAGTAATATAGTTTTATTTTAGCAAATTTATAGTTGTATATTATCAAATAGTTGTCTTTTCAACAACAAAAAAAGAACTATTTTCTACAAAAATCTTTTTAAAAATTTTGTCGTAGAAAATTAATCTTCTATTTTTAAAATTCAACTACAAACTTGGTTAGAAGGTGAACTACTTTATTTAATACTCATTTTATTGTTTTTTTTTTATTGTTGAAAATTCAACTATTCGGTTGAAAATTCATGCATTTTTTTGAAAATTCCTCTTTTTTGTTAGAAGATTAATTTTCTTGGTTGAAAATTAAACTACTTGAAGATATAGTTGAAGATATGTAGCTTCAACTAATAAAATGAATCTTTTACAAAGTAATTCAACTTTCAACGAAGAAATTTAATTTTCAACTAAGAAGTTTAATTTTCTCCCAGAAAGGACGAATTTTCACCAAAATACATTAATTTTCAACCAAATAGTTGAATCTTCAACAAAAAAAGTTTATTTTCAACCAAGGAAGATGAATTTTCAACTAAAAAGGTTAATTTGAAACAAAGTTGGTAAATTTTTAACCATTGAGGAGAATATTAAAAATAATTTTTGTAACTAGTAATATAGTTGTATTTTAGCAAATTTATGGTTATATGTTATCAAATAGTTGTCTTTTCAACAACAAAAAAAGTACTGTTTTCTACAAAAATCTTAAAAAAAAAATTATTTTTAATATTTTCCTCTTTGGTTGAAAATTTAACGATTTTGCTTAAAATTAACCTTTTTAGTTGAAAATTCATCTTCCTTGGTTGAAAATAAACTTTTATTGGTGAATATTCAACTACTTGATTAAAAATAAATGTATTTTGGTGAAAATTCGTATTTTCTGGGAAAAAATTAAACTTCTTAGTTGAAAATTAAATTTCTTCGTTGAAAGTTGAACTACTTTGTAGAATATTGTTGAATATTTAATTAATTGTTGAAAATTCGCTTTTTTTTGTAAAAATAATTTTTTTGAACTGAAAATTTAATTATTTCATTTTTGGTTGAAAATTTATAGTTTTTAGTTAGAAATTTAACTATTTGGTTACAAATAAACTTTTCAATTAGAAATTCATATTTTCGGATTTTAAATTCAACCATTTTGTAAATAATTCGCCTTTTTGGCTTGAAAATTCGTCATTTTTCTTGAAATTGTTTTTTCTGTTGACTGAAAAATTTTCTTGATTGGAATTTCTAATCTTTTGTTGAAAATTTGTCTTTTTTGGTTGGATTAAACTTTTTTTTCTTTAAAATTAAACTTTTTTTTATTAAAAATATCAACTATTTGGTTAAATATTCAACTCTTTGGTTGTAATTGCAACTGCTTGGTTGAAAATTAATTTTTTTGTTGAAAATTAATCTTCTGGTTTGAGAATTCATCATCTTGGTTGAGAAATTTAACTATCTTGATGAAAATTCGTTGTTTTTTAATTGAAAATATAAATATAATATTTTTTGTTGAAACTTTATATATTCCATTTTTGTGTAAAATTTAAGTATTCCATTCTTGGTTAAAAAATTATCTATTTTCCTTGAAAATCCAACTATTTGGTTAAAAATGTTTGTATTTCATTAAATTTATTAATTTCTCCCAACCACCTATCTAATGTAATTTTTTTTCGTAAATATTTGTAGGGGTCATCCAAAAATAACGTAAAAAAATTTAGGTGGAGGGGGGGGGGGTGATCAAATCTTACTGTTTTTTATGAATCCTCAACAAAAAAAGATTTTTCAGTCAATAAAGAAAAAAAATTCCATCCAAAATGTAGATTTTTCGAGAAAAACAAGGTGAATTTTCAGACAAGAAGATTAATTTTCTACTATAAAAAACGAATTCTCAACCAAATACATAAATTTTGAACCAAGTAGTGGAATTTTCAAGTTAAAAAGACGAGCTTTTTACAAAATAGTTGAATTTGTATTCAAATAATTAGATTTTCAGCCAAAAGATAAATTTTCAACTGAAAAGATTAATTTTTTACTAAAAAACCGAATTTTCAATTAAATACATGCATTTTTAACCATATACTTTATTTTCAATTAAGAAGATTATCTTTCACCAAAAAAGACGAATTATTAACAAAATAGATACGTTTCTAACCATATAATTAAATTTCCAACTAAGAAGATTAATTGTCTACCGAAAGGGACGAATTTTCAACAAAGTACATACGTTTTTAACCAAATAGTTAAATTTCTAAACTGAAAAAATCCATTTTTAACCAAAAATAGAATGCATACATTTTTATAAAAAAAAAAGAATTTTAAATACAAAAACGAATATTCCAAAATATGAACTTCCAACAAAAAAATTCATTTTCAAATAAATAATTCAATTTTCAGATAAAAAATTAATTTTTACCCCAGAAAAGGGAGTTTCAATAAATTTATTCAATCTTCAACTAAAGATATAAATTTTCTACTAAAACTATGAATCTTCAACCAAAAAAATTAATTTTGAGAGAGTAGTTCGACTTTCAACCAAGGAGTTTAATTTAGAACCTAAAAAGATGAATTTTCAATAAAAAATATAATAGTTGAAATTTAGAATTTTTAAATAAAATTTAGACTTTCTAACAAAACAGATGAATTTTCAACCCAAAAATATGGATTTTCAACAAAAAACTTAATTTTCAACCAAACAAGATTTTTCAGACAAGAAAGAAAAAAATATTTAGGCAAATTATAATTTGAAGGGGAAAATAATATTTAATACAAAATAAAAATTTTGAATAACAGTTAATTTTTTAAATATTGTTATTTCTTTACTTTAAGTAAATTTGACTTTCTGTTCGCCTGGAATATTTTTTAAAGAAATATTTTATAAATCTTCGGAAATCTTTGAAAGTTTTAAAATATTCTTAATCTCTTCAAAACTTATAAAATTGCTAAATATTTTTAAGCTGACTTTCCACAAAATGAATGAATTTTCAACAAAAAGGTGATTTTCAAGTAAATAATTGAATTTTCAACCTACAAAGTTGAATGTTCAAACCAAAAGGATGAAATTCCAACAAAAGAGTTGAATTTTCAAATGGGAAAGATTTTTTAGTCCAGAAAAAGAAAAAATTCTACAATATGTTTGAATTTTTAAGTCAAGAAGATGAAATTTCTTCAAGACGGTTGGATTTTCAACCCCAAAATATAAAATTTGACCAAAAAAGTTCATCTTTAATAAAATAATTGAAATTTATATAAAATTGTTGAATTTTCAAGCGCAAAATACGATTTTTCTAAAAATTAAGGAATCTTCAAACAGAAAAATTAATTTTGAGAAAGTAGTTCGACTTAAAAAAAATAAAATTCATAAATTTTCAACCAAATAGTTGAATTTTCAATCAAGAAGATTGATTTTCGACCAAAAAGATGAATTTCCAACCAATTGTAGTTAAATTTTTAGTTTAAAAAGGAAACTTTATAACCCAAAATGGAACAGTTACATTTTCACGGAAAAAAATGTTTAATTTAGAAGAGCGATTTTTTTACAAAACAGTTAATTTTCTACCAAATAATTAAATTCTCAGTTAAAAAAATTATTTTTTATCACAATAAAAGGGAAGTTTCAACAAAATAGTTCAATTTTTAACCAAAGAGATTAATTTTTTACTGAAATTATGAATCTTCTACCAAAAAAAAAAACGACTTTTTAAGAAATTAGTTCAACTGTCAACCAAGGAGTTGAATTTTCTACCTAAAAAGATGAATTTTCAATAAAAAATATAATATTTGATATTTCAACCAAAATACAGTCGAATTTCCAACCCGAAAATATGAATTTTCGATCAATTAGTTCCATTTTCGACCAAGTAGTTGAGTTTTCTATGAAGTTGTTGAATTTTCAAGCCAGAAAGACGAATTTTCTACAAAACAGTTGAATTTTCAACAAAAAGTTAATTTTCAACCAACCAGTTGAATTTTCGACTAAAATTATGAATCTTTAACCAAAAACATAAATTTTTAATAAAGTAATTCAACTTTCAACCGAGGACTTGAATTGTCAATCTAAAAAGATGATTTTTTTAACAAAAATGGTACCCCATGCTAGATAGTCTATAGAAAAATTGTTGCCGCAAATATGCACGTGTTTTTAGATTTTTTATAATTGTGAAAAATATTTTTTGATCGAAAAATATTAATAAAATGGAATTTATCACCTTATTATATTCAATATTAAAAGTTTTTTTGTATCATTAAGGTAGCCCCCTACCCCTTTCACACATATTCTTTAAAGAAAATTCACAATCGCCCCCTTCGAAACATTTTCTGGATCTAATTAATGATTTTTTATTTTTTTCAAGGTGGATTATTACTAAGCGTTCAAGATTCTGCAGCTGCTGAAGAAGTAGAACAAGTAACTCAATCAGACGTAGTTCCAAACGAAAACACATCAAATTTGCTCTCATCCGGTAAGTTTTGAGGTCCACTTCTGAAAGTACTAGTTATTTGATTGCCTCTTTTATCAAAGCTAATTATGCTCTAATTTAATCAAAGTTTTTTTTTAAAACTAAGGGGCATAAATAGCTCCTCAATTTTGAGTTTTGCATCGTAACACTCGACTTCAGCACTGGCAAATAAGTATTTTATTACGCTTCTCACTTGCTTATTGTGTTGTATTTTCCCTCGACTTTTTTTTTATGGATTGTGTTCCGTTGTGCTCCATTGTGCCATGATCATCGCTTGAATAAAAATCCAGTTACCAGCGATTCAGCCAGTCAGATAAGCATTTCCAGCGACCTCCGTTCCTTCAGCGATTCCTCCGATATTGCTACACTTCAAGAGGAAAGCATCGCTTTTGGTAAATAAAGTATTATTCTTTCTCTATTCATCCCTCTTTCTCTCACACGGTGTCCAGCGACCTTGAAAGCCTGGAATTCTCCTTGAATTTTTTTTCTTGAACCTTGAAAACCTGGAATTCTCCTTGAATTTTTTTTTGAACCTTGAAAACCTGGAATTCTCCTTGAATTTTTTGTTTGAACCTTGAAAACCTGGAATTCTCCTTGAATTTTTTGTTTGAACCTTGAAAACCTGGAATTCTCCTTGAATTTTATATATATATATATATATATATATATATATTTGAAAGTAATATTTTCAAGTTATTTCAAAATTAAAAATAGTTTTTAACGTTAGAATCTGGAAATCCTTAAGTTTTGAACTGATTCCGAATCGTTTTGTAAAATCAATGATTATTTACTTCTTAATCATCAAAGTACAGTTTAATTTTAAAGATCATTGTTTAATTTTTATTCAGAGTTGATCAGCTAAAAATGTTTTATATCCAAAATCTTCGATTTTGAACGCTTATATTTTTTAATTGTATAAGTCTTTAAAACTGTATTTAAAATTCTTTGAATTAAAATGTAGGCTTAAAAATTAGAATCTCGAATGGGAAATTTTTTAAGTGAAAGATTTTCGAATTGCGCATTCTAAACCGAATAATATCGTAATTGAAAAAGATTAAAATTCAACTGATTATTTGAAGAACGGTTCAAATCAAACTTGGACTTTTTTTTCTCAAAATTTGTACAATTCCTGGTTAAAAAATAAATTCACTGTCATTTCGCGGTCTCATAAAATTTTCAGGAATTTCCGGTTCAGCGGCCACCCTATTGAAACTCATAGAAAATAATAAAGTAATCGTTAAAAAAACTTGAAACATAGAACTTTTCTTAACTAGCAAAAAAATGACATTTAGAAAATTAATATTTTCTTATATTCAAAATTTTGTATTTTGAAGAAAATTTTTTTCAAAAAATTAATACACAACTTTATATATCTTACTATTATAAGAGAAATCCCACTCCATGAAAGGTTTTTTTCAACCACTCCAATATTATTTTCAGGGATCATTGGGATTAGTTACAGCTTTTTTTTAAATTACAGGCTCTTGATTATTTTATTGTAATATTCCTGATGGCATCATATTTCAATAAATACAAAAGAAATTGGAAAAGTTATAATGAAAAGAACAGTTTCCATTTAACTATTCAATTCTCGAGTTTTATGAAAATAAAAAACTTAGATAGCATTCATATTAATTGGTAAGCATTTCGATATAAACAGAATTTTAATTCTTAAATTGAATACATACATCATTTTCACGAGCTATAATTTAATAATAATACTTACGGTAATATTGTTTAAAAATTGTCCATCTAACTCTGAAACCATATCATGGTTGTCTTGTACAAGATCAAGTCGATCAAGTGTAACTTGCGACGATACACTCATTTTTAAGTTTACGGTTTTATCAACCTCCATGTCATCAAAATCTGCTTCTGTTAGTAAACATTTCGTCATGAAAATAATATTGTCTTCAATTACTGCCTTCACATCTTCGACAATTATTATATATATCAAATTTGTAAAATTATTTCCTATAAACACTTACAGGTGCATTTCTAGCCTAGATTCTCCAGTGTTGTGAATTACACGATCACAAATCATTCCCAAAGCAGAATTTTCTCCTTTCTCACCTTTAATGTGTTTGTAGGATTTGTCTCACATTTGGCCTTTAGGCCTAACCCTCGATACATCTTTTTACTATTTATTGCGAGGAAAAATTGAAAATCGAACACGGAGACTACGACTTGCGACAAGAAAAATCGATTTTTTTTGTTACATTATACTATTAAGAATTATTATATCGTAGACTCTAATACTGCAACGTTCATATTCTTGAAATAAACCGGCAGTAATATGACGGACACCATGCCTCATTGTATGGGGTACGGTGACTGAAATGCAAGATACATGTAACCTGATAATGTGAGCTTCTCACCATAATTTACAGACGTCAAATTCACATTTCAATTATAATTTACAGTACATTTAATTCAAAGCCGAGCACATGACCACACTCTCCCCTACTATCTTCGAGATTTAAATTTCATTATTTTGTCCTTCTCAATTCGAGGCACAATGTAGCAAGGTCCATATTTGCATTAAACAGACACATAATTTAAAACACTGCACTAAATTTTGATGTCAAATTAGCAAAAAGGCAACTTCCTTACCGGTACAAAGGAGGATATTATGTTACAATTTTTCGAAAAATCATTATTATATTTTATTATTCTATTGCACCACCTTCCATACACAGGTACTGATGACCTGGCACTTCACTAATAAACACGGTCACGAAACGTGGCAAGTGATAAGTAGATTCGTTGGTCTCAGTCGTTGTTTCTGAACTCTATATTCTGCTTACGCATTCTTCATAATTCGTGAGTACACATACTGGAGAGCCCGTCTATAACCATCCCGCAATCACACTCAAGAGCCTCATAGGAATCCAATATTCATCCCGGACAACCCGTTTATAGGGTTCCAACATTCATCCTGGAGAGGTTGTTTATAGGGGTTCAACATTCATACTGGTGAGTCCGTTTATAGAGATCCAAACATTCATCCTGGAGAGCCCATTTATAGGGATTCATCTTTCTTGCAAACGCTAGTTCCAATGCCAAAGAATGAGGCAAATGATTTAAAATATTAATTTTATTTGCATTAAACTGCAAGAGACAAACACGACTTCACACACGCACACGGAAATACACACACACAAAAAAGATCAAAAATTAAAAACGTGTTTGTCATTAGGCATCTGCCATGTACCCGGGATGGCCACAGAAAGCGATTTTATCCGCTATTATTGTTCACGCCTAGAAAACTCCGGACGATGCGGCACATGTTCAGCAATACTGCCTTCGGAATTAGATGTAGCGAATTTCGAGCTCGTATCGAATTTCGAGCTCCCAGCTCTTCCAAGATTTGTACGCACCTCGGATGATTGTTTCCAGTGGAAGAATACACGACCGCGTGTAAGGACACACGGTAAGGATCTCCTGCTAGTTCCGAATATTTCGGGTTTCTCCACGTGTGCATAGCGTCATCCAGTATGACGCGCGGACGGATCTGATATATCCTAAGAACTTCAAGTAAATAATCTTGTGGTATTTAGGAAAACGCGTGCTGTTAGTCAATTTAGGCCATGCAAATTGTGTTGGCAGTGTTCCGGATGCAATGCAATCACTCTGTCAATCGTGTCTTTATTCTTGCAACCACGGTAGCCTCGACAGCAACCTTTTTGTTCTTCGGAGAGAACGTTGTTTTCCTTACAATATTAATAGACAAAGTCAGAAATGAGACATTTAATAAGACATTTGTAGAGGCTCGAGAGGCAAGTGATTGGATCAGGATTAAATTCAGAATCAAGTTCATCATCTTCATCGCTGGCGTTTTCTATATCTTCTTTAATGGTCGTAAGCCGGGTATGTTTTGCTGGTACATGTTCTTCTAAATCTTCGGATTCGACAGTTGGTGGATCAATTTCTTTTAATTCTAATCATTGGCGTCTTTCACCATCAACTATCCCAGGATAGACTTTTCTTCTGTCTTCCAGAAACTGCTGAATTGGGGAACCTCAATCGTTCTTGTAAATCTTCTCAAGAACATTTCGTCGGTAGTAAAATAAAGCCATATATTGTTGTAGTAATTTGGGTACGTAACCTGAAACTTCAGTTTCAGGTCAGCCCTGAAGAAGTGAACTGCAATGTTCACGAAACGTTGGCAAGTTTCGCAGTCTTGCATACGATTGAAACCCGAAAAAGCTTTGAATTTCAAGTTTAAATTCATCAGAATGAATGATCGTGAAGGCAATAAATCTATTATCAATAATAATAATAATTATTATATTATTGAAGGGTGCAGACGAACTATATCACGCACTCTTAGCTTAAATAAATGAAGATCCGAACACATATCAAGAAGCGATGCAATTGGAAGAAGGTAAATTCTGGAGAGAAGCTGTTGAAGTTGAAATAAATGCCATGAAAGAGAATGAAGTTTATAGAATTGTTAAGAGACCGGCTGTGATGAAGGGTGGAAGTGAGGCATATACTGTAGACTCAAGATGGGTATTTAAAAGAAAGCTTAAGCCAGACAGAAGTTTTTTGTGTCGTGCTAGACTGGTCTCAAGAGGTTTCAAAGATATAAGAGTGTATACTACTAAAGAAACGTAGGCTCCTGTGTCTCGATTGCCTTTAGTACGAATGTTTCTGGCTGTCGCAAATAAATTGGAACTTACCCTTTTTCATATAAATGTGGAGACTGCATTTCTAAATGGCAAACTTGAAGAAGAGTTTGACATGGAAATTCCGAATGGAATTGACGTTAGCGACAATTTCAAACAAACAAATTAGACCGAGCAATATTTGGTTTAAGAATAAGTCCAAAGAAGTGGAATTTAAAATTTACAACGGCGGCAAATAAGCTGGGATTATTCGCTGATGATAGTGCGCAATGTCTTTTCAAATACATAAAAGGTGAGAAATGTGTAATGTTACTTCTCTATGTCGACGATATTTTGATATCCGGGAATGATGAAAAGGTAATGAGTGAAATCAAGACTCATTTATAAAAGGAATTTAAAGTTAAAGATCCAGGGATGCCTAAAGAATTTCTTGACATCGAAATCAAGAGAAATAGGGAAAACAGAGTTATGTCGTTAACACAAGGAAAATTTATATCCAGAGTAATCGACAAATTCAGTTTTCCTGGCATATATGCTCAAAGAACTTCAATGCTTACAGCTCAGGTTAATAATCGTGAGAGGCGCCTGCGGGAGAAAACTCACAGTGAAAATGAAGATGAAAACTATTTCTCTAAAATGTCTGCTTTTCGAGAAATTGTGGGAAGTTTGTTATATCTGGCAGGCGCAACTCGCCCAGATATTGCTTACACTGTTATTGTTCTCAGTAGACATCAGAACAATCCTACTGCAAATGAATGGAACATAGTAAACAGAGTTTTGAGGTCATCTGATAAAATTGTTTGAGGATTATTTGTCCCGTTTTTCTTAAATTCGGCAAAAGTAAACAATTTTCTGAAAATATTTCAAATTCTTCTTTGACAAGCTTAGAAATCTTTTTAAATATTCTCTTAAAAGCGATTTTCAAAAATAAAAAATCATTTTAATTTTTCGTAGGAACCTGAACAATTTTTTTCATTTTTCTCGAAACCTTATAAAATTCCTCAAATATCCTATAAGTTTTTATTATTTTTGAATCGTTTTAGAACTTCTAAGAATATCTTACACTTACTCAAATTTGTTCTAAAATTATGTATTATGGCCTAATTTTGCTGAAAAATCTTTTGCACTCTTTTCCAAAATTTTAGGAAATAATTTGAAATGTCTTGTAATCTTTGCCAATTTCCTCTCAGAATACATAAAGAAAAAAATCACTTGAAATTTTTTTATGAATCTTGAGAATATTTTTTTCATTCCCTTGATGCCCTGAAAAACTAAGTTCACCTAAAATTTTGTTTAGTCCTGAGAAACTAAAAGAATTGTCTTAAGGTCTTCCTTATTATTTTTCCACATATTTTGAAATATTGAAAACATAAAATATTGTTTTAAAATTGAACCTACACCATTTAAAAATTTCCAGAAACATTTGACAGAATTTAATCTCAAAATCTTTCAAAATTATCAGAAAGCTTCTAATTTTTGTTCGAATTCTTCAAAATAAGTTTTTCCCATAATCCAATTTTTCTCATCTCTTTGAAAATGTAGAAAGGTTTAGAAATTATAGTGTGGTAGTAAAATGTAAGGAACATAATCATTTCCTAAAATTAAACAATCATTTACAATTTGAATGTTCTCTTCTATCAATAATGTACAAAAATATTTATAAATAAATTGTATGATGATATAAAATTATTTATTTGGAAACAACTGAAATTGTACTTGTAATACGTTTTTGATTTTTTCATAACGATTGCGAATTAATAATTGTAATGTAAAATGGTAAAATAAGATGTAAATAAAAAAGTTGTATAACCACTTGAATAAGATTGTAGGCTGCATATTACTTTTTTTCGAACGTTCTTCTCAGCAAATTCTAATATTACAGCTAATTTCTTCCATTTTCAGTTATTATCTTTCAAACTTACAAAATTGTTGTAATTTGGTGGATTCTATCGTGCTCACAAGGTTTGGTTAAGTTTCTCCATATAATGGCAATTATATTTTACTTTTACTGTTGCAAATTATTTATATTGAAGATATGAATAGTTTCCGGTAGCAACTTTTTCTTATTGGCCTTCCGTCCTTCATGGCAGATACTTTTTTTTTGTAAAAGGGTATTTGATATTTCTCTCTACATTTTTTGTTGTTGTATCTAGCAGTGATTCGCTAGTGGCAATCTTGACGTAATAAAAATGTTTCTAAGACCATACGTTTCATAACCGCTTAGGCCTGTTTTTATAAGTATTGAGAGGTGTCACGTGGATTTCGAAAACACAAGAAACATTCTTCACAAACATTTTTCTGCAATATTTTTTATTTTTCTACATTATGTAACATTAAAATATAATTTAAACCATATCAACTTAATTCTACATTTTACTCTATATATCATTTCTTATTTTGTATTATGTATCATTCATTATAATATTCTTTATTCTCTACCTTATTTTACATATAGAGGTTCCCTGTGCAGAAGAGCGCACGTGTCAAGACTCAAATTTTATAAGGGATACAAAACAATATCTATAATTTTTCGCAATTAATTTTGTTTTTTCAATATGAATGCACTTTTAAGCTATTACTTAGCTTTCTCAAACCATGATAAAAAACACCTTTTAGAAACAAGTTCCTGCTACTCAAATCCTTATCGACTTGTACTTATTGAATCGTGACAAAAACACGGATTGTGCCCCACTTCTTAGTCGAACCGGACCAGAATCTTCACACTATTTTAAGCCTGTAAAGCGCATTTGAGAAATATTCAAATTACACTCTTTTGCTCCTGAACCCTTTTTTTTATTTAAGGCAAACGACGATAGGTCTCAGTGTTTTGCCATGAAGTTACATCATGGATGGGCGGTCTAGTGCTCACAGCTGTGCTGTCGCGCTCGGGCGACCGAGCTAGGGAGAGGAGGCGCCCCATTGGGGGTTTATACATGCATATTAATTCTACAAGATGATGTATATTAAATTTACTACACGTATATGCATATTGCTTCCATTACATTTCAACCGTGAACATAAGTCAATTACGAGTTTAATGTTATCAAAAAAAGAACATATTTTTTATTTTTTTTATTCAAAATAAAAATGTTTACCTACTGTTGAAATGATTTTCGCAACAATATGTTAAAGATATGGGGCACATGTCACGCCCACCTCTTTTCTGGTCACGCCGAACAATTTTTTACCATTTTTTTCGTTTCTCACCTTTGGATACAGATATATACTATATTATGCACCTAGGGGAAGAAGAGTGATTCATGGTAACTTACCATAAAATGCCCAAAATTCTATTTACAAAAAAAGGCATAGTAGGCGCCGAGTGCATATAAGGAAGGGGCTCGTAGCCTATTAAGACGTTAATTTAATTCTTAACAGAATCTTAAAAGAAAATATTTTCTGAATTTGTAAACAAAAATATTTGAAACAAAATTTGTTGAAAAAAAGGTTTGAAAAAAAAAATGTTTGAAAAAAATTGTTTGAAAAAAAATGTTGGAAAAAAAGTATGCAAAAAAAATTTGATGAACCAAAATTTTTGCGCTTATGCCCATTTGCTGTACCTAATGTTGGCGCTTATGCCCTTTTGTACGACGAACGGACGGACGGACACCCGACCGAAACCATTAGGGACCGTACTTAAATTACTTAACAGCTCAAGGGGGAGGGAAAGGTCGAGATATTTTGTTACGATTCGTTACGAAACGGGCGGGGGGGGGCTCCTTTATTCATGTACGTAATTTTTAGAAATCCGCAAATGAAACAAATAACTTGCAGTAATTGTAGAGAAATGTAATAAGAATTTAACTTTATGCTCCAAAGAAACCTGGAGAGTGAAAAACGAACCTAGCCAACAACCATTTTTTTTAAGTCAGGGAATTAACAAAAGAAATCTGGTAAAAGTCAGGGAATTTTTATAACTTTAAATAACTGTCAAAAAGAATAAATTTGAAATTGTTTTATTCCGTTTATAAAAGATTCTGGGTTAAAAATGTTACAAGTTTAATATTCTGTTATTTGAATATTAATTAATATAATATTTTCAATAGTTATTTTTTGCCTTGTATTTCTATTTCTATATTTTTTTGCAGTTGCTTCCTCTTGAAAATTATCTGTTGAAATATAAATTTTATTATTAGTTTGAAAATTCAATAATTTTGCTAAACAGTCATTCTTTGCGGTTAACAATTCAACTGTTTTGTTGAAACTTCAACTATTTTCGTAGAAAATTTACTTTCTGTTTAAGATTCATATCTTAATGTTGCAAATTCAACCAAAAACTTCTTTGCATGAAAATTCAACTTTTTTGTTGTTACTAATTTGCCTTTCTATTTTAAAAATTCATTTATTTCAGTCAAATTACATCTTTCTTGGATAAAAATGCAACTGTTTTTCTAAAAATTCATTTTTTTTAATTAAAAATTCAACTGTTTTCGTAGAAATTTACTTTTTGTTTAAAATTCATATCACAGTGTTGAAAATTCAACTGAAATATTTTTTGGATGAAAATTCAACCATTCTTTTTTTAAATTTGTCTTTTCAATTTAAAATTGATCTATTTTCGTAGAAATTGCATCTTGATTGGAGAAAAATGCAACTGTTAGGTTGAAAATTCAACTGAAATCTTCTTTGCATAAAATTTAAATTTTTGATGTTGAAAATTTGTCTTTCTAATGTAAAAATTCATTTATTTCAGTAGAAATCCACCGTTCTTGAATAAAAATGCAAATGTTTTCGTAGAAAATTGACTTTTTGTTTAAAATTCATCTCATAGTTTGGAAATTCAACTGAAATCTTTTTTAGCTGAAAATTCAACTATTCCTTTTTTAAATTAGTTTTTTTAATAAAAAATTATCTATTTTCGTACAAATTGCATCTTTCTTGGAGCAAAATGCAACTGTTTCATCGAAAATTCAACAATTTTATTAAAAAGTCATCCTTTCTGGTCTAAAATTCAACTGTTTTGTCAAAAATTCTTCTCTTTGGGTTAAAAATTCAACTGTTTTTGTAGAAAATTTACTTTCTGTTTAAAATTTATATTTTGGTTATGAAAAGTTAACTGAAATCTTTTTGGGATATAAAATTTAACAATTTTTTAGGAAATTTGTCTTTTTAATTTAATAATTCATCTATTTTTTAGAAATTCCATCTTTCTTGGATAAAAATGCAACTGTTTGATTGAAAAGTCAACAATTTCATTAAAAAGTCATGCTTTTTGGTTAAACTTCAACTGTTTTGTTAAAAATTCATCTTCTTGGGTTAGAAATTCAACTCTTTTCATACAAATTTACTTCTTGTTCAAAACTCATATTTTGACATTGAAAAGTCAATAAAACCTTTCTTGGATAAAATTGAATCTTTCTTGGATAAGAATGCAACTGCTTGACTGGAAGTTAATCTTCTCCGCTTGGGGATTCAACTACTTTGTTTAAGAATTTGTAATGAACCACTTTGTAAAGAAATAAACTGCGTGTATTTAAAGCTGAACTACTTTGTTGGAAATTTATTTTTTTGAATGAAGGTTTATATAATTCGTTGAAAATTCAACTATTTTGTTAAAAATTAATTTATTCTGAAAATTCATATTTTCTGTTTGAAATTTCAATTTTTGTACAGAAAATCCGTATATTGGCTTGAAGGTTCAACAATTTAGATGAAATTTTTTCTTCCATGGCTGAAAAACGTTTGTTTGTTGAAATGTCGTATTGTTGGTTTAAAACATTTTTTTTTATGAAATTTGATTTTTTTCTGTTGAAATATTAACTATTACACTTTTTTGTTAATAATTCATCTTTTTTATCTTTTTTGGTGGAGAATTCAATTATTTTATTGAAAATTTGGCCATCTTTATAATAGATTTTTTTTTATTTACAATGAATAAGTGAATTTGAACATTTTAATTTAACATCTGAAATATTGTTATATTCCGTTTATATTTGATCCTATGTTATGAATATTACAAGATCAAAATGCTGGTATTTTAATATTAATGGTCAGGTGAAATGAAAAATTGGTCAAGGAAAATTCAGAGTATTTTGCAAAGCTTGTATTATTTTAAATACAAGAAATTTCCATTAGTTTCAAGTCCCACATTTTATTATTTCTCGAAACCATATATTACGTACACACAGAGGGGGGGGGGGTAGAAAAATTTGGTTACGGTTCGTCACAGGGGTGTGGATGGTCCTGGAGAGTGCCTATAATCCGTTACGTAATTTAAGTACGGCCCTTGAGGGCCCTGGAAATTGAATGTAAATCGCCCTTTTGGATTCAGGCCAAAGGGTGAAGCCATTTTGTCTAATTTTTTGTACGCATACTCTAAAGAATATAGAGACTCTCGGTAAAGTTTTACTTTTTCGAAAAAAATTATATTTTTCATGCAAAAATTATTTGACAAAATCATATCTTCGTGGTGCCAAGGGGTTGCTTTTCAACTGTAAGGGTTGAAGTCCAAAAATCAGTGTTGGATTTTCCAGGAGCCCAAAAATCAGAGACTCTATTTACACTGTAAGATTCTAGAAAACATTATTTTTTGACAAAATCATATCTTCGTGGTGCCAAGGGGTTGCTTTTCAACTGTAAGGGTTGAAGTCCAAAAATCAGTGTTGAATTTTTCAGGAGCCCAAAAATCAGAGACTCTATTTACACTGTAAAATTCTACAACACATTTTTTTTGCCCCCTTGATACCACGAAGATATGACTTTATCCAAAAATAATGTTTTTTAGAATTTCACAGTGTGAATAGGGTCTTTGATTTTTGTGCTCCTGAACAAGACAAACACCTATTTTTGGGCTCCAACCATTACAGTTGAAAAGCAACTCCTTGAAACCAAGTAGATATGACTTTATCAAAAAATTATGTTTTTCAGAATATCTCTGTGTAAATAGTGTTTTTGATTTTTGTGCTCCTGGAAAATACCAACACTGATTTTTGGGCTCCAACCCTTACAGTTGAAAGGGGCATCCCCTTGACACCAAGTGGATACGAAATTGTCAAAAAACAATGTTTCTTAGAATTTTACAGTGTAATTAGAGTCTTTGGTTTTTGAGCTCCTGGAAAAGACCAATTCCAATTCTTGGGCTCCGACCCTCACAGTTGAAAAGCCACCCCTTGACACCAAGTAGATATGACTTCGTCAAAAAACAATGTTTTTTAGAATTTCACAGTGTAAATGGGGTTTCTGATTTTTAGGCTCCTGGATAATACCAACACCGATTTTTGGGCTTAAACCCTCACAGTTGAAAAGCAACCCCTTGCCACCAAGTAGATACGACATTGTCAAAAAACAATGTTTCTTAGAATTTTACAGTGTAATTAGAGTCTCTGATTTTTGGGCTTCTAAAAAATACCAACACTGATTTTTGGGCTTCAACCCTTACAGTTGAAAATCCATCCCTTGACACCAATTAGATATGACTTTGTCAAAAAACAATGTTTTTTAGAATTTCACAGTGTAAATGGGGTCTCTGATTTTCGGGCTCCTGGATAATACCAACACTGATTTTTGTGCTCCAACCCTTACAGTCGAAAACCAACCTCTTGACACCACGAAGATATCACTTTGTCAAAAAACAATGTTTTTTAGAATTCCACATTGTATATAGGGTCTCTGATTTTTGGGCTTCTAAAAAATACAAACATTGATTTTTGGGCTCCAACCCTAACATTTGAAAAGCAACCCCTTCACACCACGAAGATATGACTTTGTTAAAAACCAATGGTTTCTAGAATTTTACAGTGTAATTAGAGTCTCTGATTTTTGGGCTCTTGAAAAATACCAACAGCGATTTGTGGGCTTCAACCCTTACAGTTGACAAGCAACCCCTTGAGACCACGAAGATATGACTTTGTCAAAAAACAATGTTTTTTACAATTTTACAGTGTGAATAGAGTCTCTGATTTTTGGGCTCCTTAAAAATACCAATACCAATAAGTTTCTAAAGTTTGGGGCTTGTTTTGATTTTTGGAATGTGGGGGTAGTTTTTTCAACAACAAAATTTAGGCATTCGACAGCCCAAGAAAAGCCCTACACTACTTTATATTTTGTATTTTCCAGGTTTGAGTTTTTCTAAGGGGTCAATTTTTTTTTACATAGGGGTGATTTTGAAAAAATTTGTTTTCTTGCATTTGAGAGCCCAAAGTATGCTCAAAATTCTGAAGCACTTTGTTTTTTTGCAGATTTTATTTTTTGCAAGGGGGTGGTTTTTCTGTTCATAGGGGGTCGTTTTTTAAATTTTTTTTTGTGCATTCGAGAGCTTAAAATAAGCCCAAAATTATGGTGTGCTTTGTTTTTTCTGAGTTCGAGTTTTTTACATTGGTGGTAGTTTTATTTTCAGTAGGGGTTATTCTGGGAAATCGGTTATTAGCGCATTCAAGAGCCGAAGAAAAGCCCAAAATTCTGTTGTGTTTGATTCCTAATTTTTAATTTTTATATATAGTGGAGGTGCTGGCTTGAGTCAAGTCAGCACCTCCACTCCAAATTTAAATTTTCAAAAAGATTAGTGGAGCCCGAAAATCGGCAATACAGCCAAAAAAACCCAAAAGAAGCCCAAAATTCTGACACAAAGAGATTTGGGAATTTCGATTGTGGAGGTGCTAGCTTGATTGACCTGGTGGCGAGGCAACTCGCGGAGTTCTCTAGCAGAGTACCTCAAGGGTAGCGGACAATTGTATTTCCCTCCACTAGCCTTCTACATCCGAGCTAGCGCGGGAAGTCTATTGGAGATAGAAATTTTTCTATCTCCAAAATCCTTTAGCAGAAAGAAAGAGGATCTTTGGGAGAGGACGAAGATTACATCTTCCAATCCTGTTCGAAAGAGGTAACTCCTTTGAACGGAACTTTGTGCAGTTGCACCTTATAGCGTCAACTTTCTTTTGACAATTTTTCAAGGTATTTTTTCTTGCGCTCACTTGTAAGAATCTATACTTGAAAAGTGAACTTGACAATTTCATAGAATTCAGATTCCTAAATCTTCTGTGATATTTGTTATTAGGCGAAAAGATATTTCATTCTAAAGACAGGTAAATTATGACAACAGACGAGCTGAGCAAGATTGCATCTTGTGACCGGGTCTAAGAAGTTTCATAATTTAATTTATGATCTGTAATGAGGCTTAGCTTCTTACAGGAGGACGCGAATTGTATTTCCATATCCTGTTGAGAAAGCGACTAAGTTCGTATTGCAGATAGACAAGAATATCTCTCTAAACTGTAGAATCTCAGACCGGAGAAAAGGTCTCACTTTAAGAAGTGAAAACTTTTGGCTAAGAAGCCCTTGAAATATTGCATTTCCTTTTGGTTTATTCTGCTCTCTTTCTTAGAAAAGGAGTGCGCACACCTGAAGTCCGAGGCTCGCTTGACTCAGGCCCTTGTGGGAATTTCTTATATATTTAGATCGGTCGTTGCCCTTAGACCAAAGAGTCTCAATACCTGCCTGCAGATTTGCAGAAAAGAAAGAAATGTTGTATTCTTACTGAGATTCTATGTAAATATTATAAGTTTCACTCACGATTTTCTTATGATAAAGCATCAGGATAAATTTAGAGAATTAGAAAAAGAGAGAGAGAGAGAGAGAGAGAGAGATAGAGTGAGAGAGATCGAAAGAGAGAAAATTTAGTAATCGTTGAATTAAATCGCGTTATTTGAAAAATATAAAAAGAGCTTATATTGCCAATAAGTTTTTATTGAATAGTGATGTGATTTTGTTAAGATGTCTGATAACACGTATATCCGTAAGCTCAGGGTCCTTGGGACCACCAACAATCTTTTCTTTCTTCAGATGAATGTTGGCACATTTATCCAATCCAAAGTCCATCCCAATCTCTCCTGTGTACTTCTTGACGATACTTGTAATTGCGCATGTACTTTCTGGTACTTTCCATAGACAGAAGGTTCTAGACGTGCTGCCATATATAACCCGCCCATTTGGGTCAGTCAGTTAGTTCTTCGTCATCCCTCACTTGTAATTCATCTCGTAACTTATTTAAATAAAGCGTATATAAATATATTACGTGTTAATATTGGCGATCCTGATCCTGAGCGTTATCAGCGCATAACAAATTGATGAAAAATAAAATTACCGAATAATAAATGCCCGAATTTTAATCTTCCAGAAGTCCAAATTCATCGAATTCTATAATTTCGAAATTATTCAATTAACGAATTATTAAACTAACTTAATTTGTTTAGTTCGCGAAATTTAAATTCCAATAATTAGTAAATAATTGATTGAATATCTAAAATAATTTCAAATTATTTCATCAATCTCGATGTGCTAGATACTTCAAAGAAGTTTGAAATATGTAATAAGTTCTTTACCTAATTATTTACATTAAAATATATTTTCGGTAAATTTTGATTTGTGAATCTCAATTATTTATGGAATTTAATAATTTGTTACTTTTATAATTCGTTTATCATATAATTTGAAATTTATATAATTCGATTTTGGAAATTTTAAAATTTGAGAATTTATAATTCGATATTTCTATTCTTCGTCAATTTATCTATTCGGTATTTCCGGATATTCCCTAAATGCGAAGCAGTTCCAAATAGAAAAGTCAAAGTTTAAAAGGTTTCAATTCGAAAGTAGTTTTTTTCATGTAAATTACAAGACTTCTAATTATGCAATATTGAAGGGTGTCACGGCATAACCGTGTAAGTGCTACTTTTTTCAAAACACGTTTATTGGCTCAAAAATTCTCTAAAATTCCACCGCAAATTTTAATGAAAATATTTTAGGTTTGAAATTGTTTAAACAATGTTTGTTTAAACAAATTGTTCACCAATCCGAGATATGGAAAAAATAATAGCGCCATTCGATTCTGTAGAAAAATTACATAAAGAGTATACATTGGACAATTTTTTTTCCTATCCAATTTGTGGTGACACATAAATAGACAATAATTGTTTATTCATACTACCTCACCAATTGGGTACATAAGAAATTTGCGAAAAGCATAATCTTTACATCGTTTTTTCCGAATAATCGAATGGTGCTGTTAGTTTTTTCGTATCTCGCATTTTTAAACAATTTGTTCAAAAAAAAATTAAAAAATGCGACAAATGTTTAAAAATGCGAGTTACGGAAAAAATAATGGCGCAATTCGATTCTGCGGAAAAAATTACATAAAGTTCATGTATTGGACAATTTTTTTCCATCCAACTTGTTATGCAGTATAAAAATACAAATTCTATAACATTTAATTGTTTATTTATACTTCGTCACGAATTGGGTCCATACAAAAATTGCCAAATGCATATAATTGATGTAATTTTTTCCGTGCAATCGAATGGCACTATCATTTTTCCAAATCTCGCTTGTTGAACAATTTTTTTCAAAAAATTTTTTAACAATTTAAAAATAAACTTTTTTCATAAAATGTCTTCTAACAGCTTTTATGCTATAAGAAATTCAGCCTTAAAAAAAAACAATTTAAAACACTAAAATTCCGATGGACTTACACGGTTTTGACCGCAATCTACGTTTGACGCTATGTATCTCGAAAAGTATTAACTTGTTTCAAATTTTGTTTATTGAGATATGTAGAGCTCCATCAAATCTCGAATTTACTTTCTCATTTTTTTTAAGAATTCGATTTTTGAGAAGTTTTTTTTTTCTCTCTTGAAAAATTTATGTCGATACATCTCCATGCTTTTGCCGCGACACCCTTTAATTGCAAATAGGTAAATAATATATATATATATATATATAATCTACGCTGATCTACGTAATCTATGTAATCTACGTGAATTTAATATTTTACTGCAGTATAAAATTCCATTTATTTGTATCCATTGATCCATTGATCCTCTAAACTCTGAATCTTCTCCTCACTCACGAAGTACATAATTCAAGTCATAGTACTTCCTGGATATTCGTGGGCTCACTCATTCTAATCATTGACGGTAATACATTCACGCGCTTTGTCGCGGTTGCTATGGAAGCAATGAAAAGTTGTAGAGGGCAGCACCTCGATATAGGCGAAAAATAGTTAACGAAATTTCGGCGTCCCCACTCCTGGCCCTTGCCGCATCTAGGTAAAATATCTTTGGTGTGTATTTATTATGAACTAAATTGTAAAGACAATACCCAAAAGAGGTTTTCTTTGCTTATAAACAAATACATGGATAAATTCGTAGAAAATAGGCAAATAATTTTTTTTTGCATGAAAATTAATATAAAATTGTATTAAAAAAATTTTCGGACTTCGTACAACTGTTTATTAGGTTGAAATCATTGCAATTTAAACTTTAAAGTCGATCTTCTTCTAAAATTTATTTAATTTCTTATCGACAATTTCTTTGTAGGTTTTTTTATGATTTCCAACAAACTTTCGCTATGATTTTTCGATATCTAGAATAATTGAAAAATTATAAATCACTCAAAAATGTTTCTCCATTTTTTTTTTGACTGCATGCCGTAATTCTAGGGCTGAAATAGTGCTATGAAAAAATTACTAACCTCCAGTTTTTTCAATTTAAATAGGTTGAAATTTCAGCGGTGTCTCCCCTTAAGAGCAATGCAATTTTGAAACTTACCTGCTTTCAGTATTTTCTTTCCTACCGATCATTTTGCACAAATATTAATTTTTTAGGTGCTTATAAGAAAGGTTGGAATAGCCGGAATAGTGCTATCTGGCTATTTTCTCGAAATGCATTCTCAATGTTGTTGCATTCCTAAAATTAAAAAAAAACGGTTAAAAACCCTTTAAATAATTTGGAATTCATATCCATCACAATTACATACAAAATGTATTTATATGCATAAATACATATTATTTATATTTGATATATAAATTCGCATTCATTCTATTTAACAAATATTATAATTAGATATTTTTGTGCTATGTACCAAAACTTACTTTTTAAATAGAATTACTGGTACACAGCAGAACAATGCCTAATTTGAATACTTTTGCGGTGAAATTCAGAGATTGAATTTTCAAGTTAGATTTTGTGAACTTTTCATTTTAAGCAAAAAGTAGAATAAGTGTGTGAATTCTTTACGCTCTATAGCCATAGTTATATTCTGAAAAGGAGTGGATACATAAAACGAAAATATATCTAATTCTAATATTTCTTGAGTAAAACGAAGAAATTGAATTTGATGTTCCTACTAAAAAAAAGTCAGGATTCAAATTTATTCAGAAAAAAGGATCTCTCTCCTCTCGCTCCACTAGGATTCGAACACCAGATCAACTGATTTCCGGTCAGGTACTCTAACCAATTGAGCTACAGAGAGATCAGAGAAAGATACTGTTTCTCTGATATACGCTAATTTTAGCAAGTTGTTACACAATCATTGAAAACTGAAGACAATTGAACTGTTGAAACTGTTTAATTTCCAATTCCTGAAAATTCAAGAAAATTGAAGTTTAATTTTCAATTTTCTTAAAATTACAGCAGTTGAAATTGCAACCGTTACAAATTCATTAAAATTTCAAATTAAATTTTGAACTGTTTAAAATTCAATATTCAACAGTATGAAACTTTTGAAAACTGAAGAAACTTGAAAATCAACGGTTGAAAATAGAAGAAAATTGAAACTTGAATCTTCACCTCCTGCAAATTCAATAAAATTGAATTGAAAACAGTTGAATTTTCAATTTCATACAAATTCAAGCAGTTGAATTTTCTTCAACTTTCTTCATTTTTCAACCTTTGAAAATTCAATTTTCTTCAATTTTCAAAATTTAAATTTTCAGCGGTTGAAAATCGAATTTTCTTGAATTTTCAACAGTTGACAATTGACCTCTTCAAAACTGAATACAATTAAACTGTTCAATACTCAAGAAAATAAGGCCCAGGTTAATAATCACTCATTTCATCATTACTTAATACTCATTTATGATTTATTGTCAAATAGGAGGCAAACTTGAAGTCCCAGTAATATAACGTTAACTTAGAAACTCGTACTGATTTTTTAAAAATATAATAAATAGTTATTATCATCCTCTACAAAATGGTCATTTCTTTTTTTAATTTGTTTTCTTATTTACTTTAATTTAATAAAAGAACACCCTAAGCGTCATTACCGTACGGCGTCCCAACCTCACTTTGCACAAGGATAAACTGTTTTTCTCCTTTTTTTAAACAGTAACCTGAAAAACGGTTAAAGTATCAAGTTCGTAAATTTTAGATAAACATTAATTTAATTTATGGAAATTTTTCAAGTCAAATAAATAATATTTCAAAAACCTTGAAGTCTGCCCCTTGATTTTGGTCATTTCAGACGTCATTACCGTACGTCTTTTTTTCTAGTAAAATATTGCAGTTGCAATTGAGTAATAAATACAGAAACATTAGTCGTATCGTTTAATACAAGATTCTATCAAATTAAGCTTAAAATATTAACTCTGTTTTATATGAATCCGATATTAGAACTGAAAAGTGCATTTTGGCAACAAAAACATCATTACCGTACGTGAGTTAAAAACCAGTTTCAGAGTGAAAAAAAATTATAAAAACCATTCCATTACTTGCTCAGCGGTGTTTTCTTTCATAAGTAGGTGACTTTTTATGTTTGAAATCTGTTATTTTTTTATAAATATTTGAAAAATGCTAAACTTATTCAATTTTCTCGTAACATTCGCGTACGGTACAGTAGAGGAGTGTACGACTGCTCGTATGCGCGTGCGCGTGGATCAGGTGGGCCGTTTTGTTTTCTGTTTTCTAACCTCCATTTATAAATATACAGATCTCAATAATTGAGCTAAATAAGTTAATTAGAAAGAAAGGAGTATGTTACAGATTATATTACAACAAATAGTAAAAATTCTCTTGAAATTAAAAAAATAATAATTTACAATAGTTAAATATTTATTTTTCCCTAAATGGCATGCGTTACAGTATTCGCGTTTAAACGTTTGGAAAGCTCACGCTCTCTTTCATCAAACTCCTAACCTCAAATCCACTTTCCGTATTTCATGTAAGAATTTCATTATTATTTCTTATTTTCAAAACTGCCCCTTTTGGATTGTAAATTTTTAGATGTGATATGATCGATTTCCGTCATGAAATATTTAATTCCTGATAATAATGTGATTGCCACTGTAGATGCTAAAATTTGCCTACAATTTGACAATTACCCTTATATATTTACGGAACCATAATGCCGGTTTCTTAAAATTGATGCTCGAGAGAAGACTGCAGTGTTTGCTCTGTGAATAAAAAGCAACGATCGAGCAAGACTTTTAATCCACTTAAGGCTGCTTGGCTCAGAATCCCGTCAGGTCTCGATTCTTTAATTCGCTAATTAATACCGCGGGGTCTCTCTTAACGAAGAAACGAAGAAACGAAGATTCTTAACTCCCGACCTCTTATTCGTAACCTCCCTCAGGAGCGGCGGCGGTCTAACCAAGGGTTGAATCTCGTATGTACACGATAGGGGGTTGAGGGTGTAGAATACGTATAACGGTTGAAGGACCATCGACTATAGATAAGAGATAAGAGAGAAGAAGAGTCTCCTAAGACTCTTTTAAGAAAAGGTTAAATAAAGGTCGGGGTGTGGCCTGTTGTTGGCTGTTCAGATTTCTTCAGCCCCCCGTCTTATTTGAATCCTGAAGACTCCTTCGGGTGCCCCGCAAACTAGCAGGCTTCATATCTTTTATATATTAAAATTCTCACCCCCCTCTCACCCTCTCACTCGATTCTGTCCCACTGTTTACTGTTTGGATTTACCCCTCCTCTACAACTCAGTTTCTTATGCGTTATTCAGTGTACCTTTCGGCCCTCAAATTTCTTATTTTCTCAGCCTCTTCTTCCTCCCTCGAAACTTTAAATTTCACCTTTTCTGCGGCAAATAATTATTAATAAAGGGAAAAACATAACTATAGAGTTATGGACGCTACTCTCTAAATACGAATTAGTTGAAATTTTATTAATGAAATTAGTAGCATTGTGTGATATTGTTATAATAATAATAATTGTGTATGAACAATATAATATTCAAAATTGAAACATTACAGACATTTTCTATTTTAAAAACTTTTTAAAACAATACTTCAATCTATTTTGTGCAGTAAAATAATTATTTAATACTTTTAATCGTTTTTGTATTATTATTCCCTTCTCTTAGGATAATAAATAGAAAATAGTAAACAAATTTTACTTTTGAAAATGCTATGACATTCATATTTCGCGGTTACGTGGGACTCTAGTTTGTTTTCGGAGACAAGAGATGGCGCTGAAAATCGTGTTCGCAAAAATACATTACACTCTTATTGCAGCTTTCACCAGGGCCATCACGAGTGGATTCTGACTTCATTTTATTGCCAGTTAAATGATTTTGGTCACTGATACTATTATTTTTGTCGTCTGTTTAGTTTCTTTAAAAATGGACAAGTTTTGGTTTAATAATGGAGAATAAGTGAATAGTAGAATTGGGAAAGTGTCCTTAAAAAAAGTTAGGTTAAGTAAAATGTATTTTGAGAAAAATCATACATCTTTGAGGCTAATAAAAAGTGAAGAAAACATTATTTTGATGATTAGATACGAATACACTTTTCACAGAGTACCAATAATAATTCTACAAAGTGAACATTAAATTTTTAGAATTGACATATGTAAAGATTGTAAACTGTGAAAATAGTACATTTCAATTGAATTTTATTTTTATTGACATTTATAATGATTATTGACAAATTGAAATTAACGCCTAATTGAACTAAATTATAAAAATTTGTATATATTTTTTTAAAGCTAGAAAATGATTTATTTTGTTTCGTTATCAATATTTTGAAATAATTTTCAATTTTGTCTGTTCGTTAAAGCCAAAGGAGCTTTAACAAAAGAGAAGTCACAATCACCAAATTACAGTTGTCGATGATTTGACCATTAATTTTAAAAGGTCTGGGCGCAAATGTGGGGGAAATGCAAAGACCGAGCGCGTAGCGCGAGATAAATATATTATCCAGCGCGAAGCGCGAGAACCAACAGTCGCGCGCCCTAGGCGCGCTTAAAAATTTTGTTGAAAACTGATTTTTTTTTAACTAAAAATTCAACTGCGTGGGTAAAATTTGAACTATTTTATTGAAAATTTGTTTGTTGAAATGAAGGTTTATCTCTTTGGTTAAAAATTTAACTATTTTGTTAAAAATTATATTTCTTGCTGAAAATTCAATTTTTGTACCGAAATGTCGTTTGTTGGCTTGATGTTTCAACAATGTAGCTGATATTTTTTTCTTTTATGGCTGAAAAATCTTTATTTGTTAAAAATTCGTCTTTTTGTTAAATTTTTTTTTTTCAAACTGAAATTTCTTTTTTTTTTGTTGAAATATCAACTATTATACTTTTTTGTTGAGAGTTCATCTTTTTAGGTTGAAAATTCAATTCTTTTGTTGAAAATTTAATTATTTTGTTGAAAATTCAAATATTTAATTGAAAAATCATCTTTTATGGTAGAAAAGTCATTTTTTGTTTAAAATAAATAAATAAAGTTGAACATTTGTAATTTGTATCTGAAACATTGTTTTATTCCATTTATAAAAGATCCTGTGCTATAAGTATTATATTTGATTGTCAAAGTGGTCAGGGAAAATGAAAAATTGGTTAAAGAAAAATCAGGGAATGTTAAGCATGAAGTTTTCATCCTGCAAAGCATTTTCTATTAGTTCAAGTCCCATATTTTATTATTTCTGGAAATCATAAATTAGGTACACACCCTGGGGGGGGGGGATATTTTGTTATGGTTCTTTGCTAGGGTTCGTATATAAATGAAGACCCCCCCCCACCTTCCGTAGCAAACCAAAACAAAATCCCCCCCCAACACTGTTATGTATATGTTAGGTCTTAGGATCTAGAGTTCTGCGATTTCAAAAATATGAAAAGGCGCCAAACACATAATTGCAGCGCTATCTGTCGGTGATAGTTTGAGTCTCAAGTACGAAACTCAGCAGCTCAATTTCTTTTGACTTGAGAAGTGGAAAGAAGCGAAAGCGCATGAAAGCAGACCAAATATTGCAATAAATTACACGTCGCAACGGAAAGGTTCATATGTATGTCATATAAAACGTCTGTGGTTGAAAACGGGTATTTTTTACGCAATAAGGAAAGTAATTATCGATTCAGTGTTAAAGTGAAACGTTATAACCTATAACAATTCCACTCCAAGTAAGTATACCCCCATATTACCTGTCCAAAGTCTCATTTTAGCGTACGTTTCTTCAAATATTTGTGTACGCGTCATTAAAGAAGTCTCGTCAGCAACACGAGAGCAGGTTAGAGACACGTAATTGTGAATCAGGGACACTTTTTTTATCTGCACTGTCACTGTTTACGGCACTTGTATCTTTCATGTCAAACTCGTGATTCCATCATCTTTTTCATGTTCTCATTTCTGCTTCTTTTATCACTCACGACTCAGGAAAGATCGCCGAGTGGGCAGTTGAAATTCAACTCGTTATTTAATTTCGTTAATTAATTTGTGCAGGATGGCAGATTCTTCGAGTGCGAGTAGTGCTAATCAACCTGAAAGAGGATTGGCAGCTTTAAAACAACATGTTATCGAGCATAAAATTAGTTGTGGATTATGGGCATTGAGACTTCTGGCAATGCTATTTACATTATTTTATTTCATACCTTTATTCGGGTAAGTTACTTCCGATTTTTCATTCATAAATGCGTGCAAGAGTTTGTGATAATAGTGTGTCAAATCGATAAATGTAGTATTGATTGTCCCTTCAAGGTTCATCCAATTATTTATATATTAGCCTTTAGTCATTTTAATCAGAAGCAGAAGTTGTTTCGTGTATAGAGGAAAATCCACGTCACATTTCTGATTTGATTTTACTTAAACTCTTTCCAAAGTTCGTTTTATTTTAAACTATTTTTTAAATAAATTACTTTATCAGACTCTTCATAAAATTCTTGTTTATTTTTGTATCATTAATCATTTTTATAAAAGTAAGTTAAATCCTTTTCTATAACAGAAACAAAAGTTTCTTAAGTAATATCTGACGAAATTGAGTTGTAGAAAAGTTCCTTGCAGAAGAAACTGGAAATCACTCTCAGATATAAAAAGTGAAGAAACTTTGAATAAGTTAATTTATGTGCATTCTAATTGGTGGATGCTGTCAGAATTATGATCGGTCTTGGGGAAAAGTATTTAATTAACGTGAAATGATCTAGTATTTTAATTATTGAATTAGATTTTTCTCTTTACTGAACCGAGAAAAAATAATTAGGGCTTCTACTTCGTTTTATGAGTGCAAATTTAGGTTTTTATCAAATTCTTGGCATAGGAAACATTCGTAAAAAAGTCACTAGACAATTGACCTTTGCAACCATAAATTAAGATTTTATTACCTTTTTTAAAAATGTTTCTCATGGTCATTATCCTTGGAATTGTAATTATTTAAACACAAAGTATAATATATTTTCAATTTGAAAGGCTTTGAGTTCTGACAAATTTGGAATCAATTTACAAATTTAATTCATTGAAGGCACTGTCTAGTATTACGGGATTTTCTATAACGTTAGCCCTGTTACCTGGAAAAGGGTTTATCAGCTTTAAGAATCTAATTTAAAAAACTTATAATTTGTTTGGCCTCTAGAATTGTTCTCTTTTTAGTTTTGGAGTATTTGGATCAGTGTTGGGTTAGTTACTTTTTTTGAGTAACTAGTTACAGTTACGTTCCTTGTAACTGTAATTAGTTACAGTTACTAGTTTAAGTAACTTCAAGTTACCTAAAAAGTTACTTTGTTCACTTCCCTAATTTTATAATTTAAACATCAAAGTAACTAAGATGATGTAATTCATAAAATAGTATATTGTCTACCCAGGAGTGAAACAGTCTTTTCAACAATGTAGTTCAACTTTCAACCAAAAAAGACAAATTGGGGGTCCGGATCAAAGAATGGGTCGCACGCTCGAAAATGCGGAAAAGTATTGTCCACGCTTCTCGAGATATTCAAATTTCAAAGTTCCAAAAATAACAAAATTTTAAATATGGTCCCTTTTTTCATGCAATTCCCCTTTTTCCCCCTATTCTCAAAAAACTTCCCCCTTTTTCCCTTTTCTCTTTTAATGTACGATATTTGAAAATACAATATTTGAATTACGCGGATAATTCTCTGAAATTAGTAAGTTTACCCATTATTGAATAGTAATTAAAGCAATTATAGCACTTGAATAAATTATTGATGAATAAATAAGGTACCAATAACCTTACAAAATATGTAGTACTTTTTAAGTATTAGAAGTTGAACACTTTATATACAAATTTAGGGTCGCTAAGAACCATTTTGTCAAAAAAGGGACGTCAGAAATTTTTAGGGGGGGGGGGGGTGACCTACCTGTCCTCCCGCTTTTTTTAAACGGACTCACTACCTCGCTTTTCTCCGGACTCTCCTGGCTGTCTCTCGTCCTCTTCAAGAAATCCTCCCCGTCACTAGCGCTTAACACTCTCTCTCTCTCTTACCTTCTCGCTTCCTTCGTTCCCACCATTCCGTCTTCTCCCGCACCCCTTCGCGCCGCTCGAAACCCGACCACGCGCTGTTGGCCGTCGTGTCACGTGGAAAACTTCCTCCCCGACAATTTCACTACCAGCACTGCCAGCACTCTCACTGCCCACCTCCCTTTCTGCCGTCGGTAACTGGGACCTCTCCACGCAGTCACCTCCGCAACCGGCAGAGTTCTCTGGATAATAGTGCCGACTATTGCCGCTAAATTTTCCTTTTATTTCCCTTTTTTTTTAATTCCTCACAGCCCTTGCATACACCCCTTTCTCTCTCTTGAGATCCCCCAACTCTGCGGGAACCACCCTTGACCCCTCGAAGGCCCCAGACTTTTGACCACACATTCCCCCGACTCCTTGCCAACCTGACCTCACTTTCTCTAATAAGCTAAATCCCACCTCACACCCACGCTGAAAATCCCTTTTTATATCACTAATTCACCCCACACAACCCTACTCAACTCGCAGGCTTCAGGCGTCCTTCATTCTACTCACATTGTTTTTATAAACTATTTGGCGCTACACTTTTCTGCTCTGGCACACTTCTCTAGCTTCCTTCACGACCATGCATTTTTTCATGCAAGGTCTCCTGTTTCTATGGCTTCTTATGTCTTTTCAGATTGAGGTCTCATTCACACATTCTAACCATTCTTTCCACGCTCTGCCTCTGGGCATACTACCATTTACTTTACAACCCTTTTCCTACATGTCAGGTACGCATAGAATATCTAGTCGCCTGAAACTCGACCTTTACGTTTACCGTGTGTATGAATTTCGTCAATCAAAGTTTCAGTCCATTGCCACCAAAACTTTTGTTACTAGGGGGGGGGGCAAGGAAAGGGAACCGATAGAGTCGCAATTGGTTGATGTATTATGTCGAGAAGGTCACCAGCCTTCAGCAGCATTGTACTAGATAGGAGTTCATATGTTCCTATCTGCCAATTCCCGGCCTACCTTGTCGTGTCTTGTCTAGTTTGACCGTGGAATTAAATTTTTTATTTTTTATTATTTTTGGTGTAATAAAAATGTGGATTTTCGATTTTTCGAGAAAATTCAAAAAGTCGATACGATGATCTTGTAGGGCTTGCAAAAAGAAACATTTTTTTCTCCGAAATTTTTTTTGTACCGTGCGTTATTTGGCTGAAAATGTTAATTTTCGTTTCTTCTTTTGGATCTTGAAAATGCTGTAACTCTGAAAATATTTATTTTATCGTAAAATGTCATGAGAATAAATTGTTTGAATTTTTGAGTACTATGAACGACCGCACACATAATTTTCAAATTGTAAAAAAAATGGTCTCAAAAATGTTCAAAATGCGCTAATTTTTGAATTTGCATCAAAAATGGCTGGCTAACGAACCTGACCTTTAGTTTAGGAGACTAAACTAAACTAAACAAAAACGTAACAAAAACCGGGGAGGGGAGCAAATTTTACACGAATCCAATACCTTCTCTGGAAGAGAATGTAAAAATACAAATTTTCAAGTACCATGCGCATTAATGATGGTTATTTTATTGTTTTAATCGTTACAACTAGTATTGAGAACATGAAAACAATTAAATATATTGAAAACCCACACACGAGATGAAAAAGAAATGAAATAAGCAAAGTTTTGATGCGAAAGTGCCCCCTACTCGGGCAGATTTTTTCACTGTTCACGTTATTTTTTACAAATAAAACAAAAACTACACATCCTATCGAAAAGTGACAAAAAACAAATTTGTAGATGTTTTTTAAATTCATAATTTTTCTTGAATCATCCTTTGTCGTATCTTGCATAGTTTGACCGTGAAATTAAATTTTGGATTTTGTATTATTTTTACATTCTCATCCAGAGAAGGTATTAGATTTGTGTAAGATTTGACCCCCCCCCCCCCGGTTCTTGTCAAATGCCCACGTTTTGAGACCCCCTTAACCCAAAAAACAGGTTTTTACAAAATGTCTGTCTGTCTGTTGGTCTGTTAGTGTGTAGATTTTTAGATTGTTAGCACGATAACTTTCAAAAGGATAAAAATATTGGATTGGGCTCTCGTATACTTTTCGAGTGTCCTAAAATTAAGGTCAAGTTCGTTAGCCAGCCATTTTGGATAAGAATTGAAAAAGTGAGCGCATTTTGAAAATTGTTGAGACCATTTTGTTTCAAAATTTGAAAAATGTATGTTTCTTTTTGCACGTCCTACAAGATTATTATAACGACTTTTTGAATTTTCTAGACTGGCGCCTACCCCCACCACGCGGCTTACCACCTTTACAACGCCTGGAGGTCAGTGACCCGCCGGGGGGACTTAGGGGGTACCCCCATGTGACCGCCCGATGCCAGGAAACTATGGGGCCCGCGGTCCGACTATTCCCACGCATCGGCTGTTCGTCTGGGCCTTGTCTCGTTAGATGCTCGTGTTTGTTTAAAGTCTAGGAATGGAAGGTAAGGAGTAGATAGATAATAGATCGAATTTACGGGAAAAATATGCTTGTGCAGGGTTGATGTAGTTTCGGAAAGACTATATGACGCAATATTTTAGAGCTGTACTTGTGGCTTCTAAGATTCTAGAATACTGCTGAAAGGAATAATTAACTTCTATGATTCTACTTTAATGACTTTCAATTAAGAAATGAATTTCAAAGTTAAATAATAGATCTTATTTTCTAATAGAAGAGGAAGATTAATAGCTTACATCTGGAAAATGCATATACTTATAATTAACGATTATTATGATTATTAATATTTTTCAAACTTGTTTTCTTATGAACCCGGTTTTTCATCATAGCCACAGACTAAGTCAAGTGACTGATGATATGAGGATGTTATGCGTTAATTTATTACGATATTTTAACTCTTTTGCGATGATCTTGTAGGCACAAAATTAAGAGCATGGCGCAGTTTGCAATTTGTCTTTTACCGATGTTATCCTTACACAGCGACCGCGAGCGATACTGGTGACAACAGTTGCCTATGGATTTGATTTAATTGAATTGTGAATATTATTATTGTTATTATAACGATAAACTATTATATGACGACTGTTACACGATATGGTAACTATCATAATTTGAAACTATAAGATAGTCCTTTAATTGGTCCAAGTGCATATATTGCTAATATTTTCTTAAAACATATCAAAACTATGTAGCTATTGACTGTTGGACCTATGATTTCTAAAAGGCAAATAAAAATAAAAACAGACGAATTTCAGTCTCAACTTTTGAGAATATAGTCAAGATTCATCTTCCTTGAGGAAGTTGGTTTAAGAAATGAAACGTAAGATACCCGGATTATTTTCGAAAGTTGTCCAAGCGCTTCAAATACATCTTCCTCCGGGAATTTAGTTCAAGAAATAATATATATAACACCTTTATGTCTTTTTTCAAGATCTCGTCGATCTAACAATTAATCTTGGTAGTCCAGGTGTCAAAAATACCTCTTCCTCGAGGAAGTTCGGGTCCAAATAGAAGTTGAATACACTTTACTGGATGTTTAAAGTTCTCATTCCATTAGGTCATCCTGGTAGTCCAGGTATTGAAAGTACATCTTCTCCGAGGAAGTTTGCTTAGGAAGTGAAATGTAAGATACCCGGATGACTCTGTGAAGGACTCTTCGTACGAATAATTAATCCTGGTTGTCCAGGTATTAAAAATATATCTTCCCCGAGGAAGTTTGGTCAAGAACAAGAATTAAACGTACCTGGATAATTTTAAAAAGGTCACGTCGTACTAAAAATTAATCCTGGTTGTCCAGGTAGTAAAAATACATCTTCCCCGAGGAAGTTTGGTTAGACTAAGAACTTAACATACCCGGATGATCTAAGAAAGGTCACGTCGTACTAGAAATTAATTCTGGTTGTCCAGGTATTAAAAATACATCGTGCTCGAGGAATTTTGGTTAAGACTAAGAATTTAACATACTCGGACGATTTTAAAAATGTTTCGTCATACTAAAAATAATTCCTGGTTGTCCAGCTTTCAAAAATACATCTTCCCGAGGAAGTTTGGTTAAGACTAAGAACTTAACATACCCGGATGATTTTAGAAAGGTCACGTCGTACTAAAAATTAATCTTTGTTGCCCAAGTATTAAAGATACATCTTCTCCGTGAAGGTTTAGTTAAGACTAAGAACTTAACATACCCGGATGAATTTGAAAACGTCTTGTCGTACTAAAGATTAATCCTGGTTGTCCAGGTATTAAAAATACATCTTCTCCGAGGAAGTTTGGTTAAGACTAAGAATTTAACATACCTGGATGATTTTAAAAAGGACTCGTCGTACTAAACATTAATCCTGGTTTTCCCGGTATTAAAAATACATCTTCCCCGAGGAAGTTTGTTTAAGAATAAGAACTTAACATACTCGGACGATTTTAAAAAAGTTTCGTCGTGCTAAAAATAATTCCTGGCTCTCCAGGTAATAAAAATACATCTTCCTCGAGGAAGTTTGGTTAAGACTAAGAGTTTAACATACCTGGATGATTTTAAAAAGGTCTCGTTGTAATAAAAATTAAACCTGGTTGTCCAGGTATTAAAGATAAATCTTCGCCGAGGAAGTTTAGTTAAGACTAAGAACTTGACATACCCGGATGATTTTAAAAACGTCTTGTCGTACTAAAAATTAATCCTGGTTGTCCAGGTAATAAAAATACATTTTTCCCGAGGAACTTTGTTTAAGACTAAGAACATAACATACCCGGATGACTTTAGAAAGGTCACGTCATACTAAAAATTATTCCTGGTTGTCCAGGTATTGAAAATACATCTTCCCCGAGGAAGTTTGGTTAAGACTAAGAACTTAACATACTCGGACGATTTTAAAAAAGTTTCGTCGTACTAAAAATAATTCCAGGTTGTCCAGGTATTAAAAATACATCTTCCTCGAGGAACTTTGTTTAAGACCAAGAATTTAACATACCTGGATGATTTTAAAAAGGTCTCGTTGTCATAAAAACTAATCCGGGTTGTCCAGGTATGAAAAATACATTTTCCCCGAGGAAGTTTGTTTAAGACTAAGAATTTAACATACTCGGACGATTTTAAAAAAGTTTCGTCGTACTAAAAATAATGCCTGGTTGTCCAGGTATTAAAAATACAACTTCCCTGAGGAAGTTTGGTTGAGACTAAGAACTTAACATGCCCGGATGATTTTAGAAAGGTCACGTCGTACTAATAATTAATCCTGGTTGTCCAGGTATTAAAAATACATCATCCTCGAGGAATTTTGGTTAAGACTAAGAATTTAACATACACGGACGATTTTAAAAAAGTTTCGTCGTACTACAAATAATTCCTGGTTGTCCAGGTATTAAAAATATATCTTCCATGAGGAAGTTTGGTTAAGACTAAGAACTCAACATACCCGGATGATTTTAGAAAGGTTACGCTGTACTAAAAATTAATCCTGTTTGGACAGGTATTAAAAATACATCTTCCCCGGGCAATTTTGGTTAAGAATTTAAATCTAAGATGCCCGGATGCTTTTATAAGGCTCTCTTCGTACTAAATATAAATCCAGGTAGTCCTGGTATTAAAAATACATTTTCCCCGAGGAAGTTTGGTTATGAATTGAAATTTAACATATTCGGATGATTTTAAAAAGGTTTCGTCGTGTACTAAGTATTAATTCTGGTATTCCAGGTATTATCAATACATCTTTCTCGAGGAAGTTGGATTAGGAGCTGCAATGTAAGACACCTGAATGATTTTATAAAGGACTGTTCGTACGAATAATAATTAATGCTGCTAGTCTTGACCAAACTTTCTCGGCGAAGATGTATTTTTAATACCTGGACAACGAGGATTAATTTATAGTACGACGAAACGTTTTTAAAATCATTAGCGTATGTTTAGTTCTTAGTCTTAAGCAAACTTCCTCGGGGAAGATATATTTTTAATACCTGGACGACCAGGATTAATTTTTAGTACTACGAGACCTTTTTAAAATCATCCAGGTATGTTAAATTCTTAGTCTTAACCAAACTTCCTCGGAGAAGATGTATTCTTAACACCTGGACAACCAGGATTAATTTTTAGTACAACAAGGCGTTTTCAAAATCTTCCGGGTATGTTAAGTTCTTAGTCTTAACTAAACTTCCTCGGAGAAGTTGTATTTTTAATACCTGGACAACCAGGATTAATTTTTACTACGGCGAGACCTTTTTAAAATCATTCAGTTATGTTAAATTCTTAGTCTTAACCAAACTTCCTCGGAGAAGATGTGTTTTTAATACCTGGACAACCAGGATTAATTTTTAGTACGACGTGACCTTTTTAAAATGATCCGGGTATGTTAAATTCTTAGTCTTAACCAAACTACCTCGGGGAAGATGTAGTTTTAATACCCGGACTACCAAGATTAATTGTTAGATCGACGAGATCTTGAAAAAAGACATAAAGGTGTTTTAAATATTATTTCTTGAACTAAATTCCCGGACGAAGATGTATTTAAAGCGCTTGGACAAAGTTGAAAAATCATCCAGGTATCTTATGTTTCATTTCATAAACCAACTTCCTCAAGGAAGATGTATTTTTAACACCTAGAAACACAACTTTCGACGAACAAGAATTTCAAAATCATTTTAACAATAAATTTGCATTAATAAATTGTATCCAGTACTCAAATAAATATTTAAAACAAAGTTCTCTTTGGGGGTTTCATTTGGCATCCTCAGTAATAATATACGCATATCGCCATCGTCACCCTATGACTTAGAAAGTGATGACTAAGAAAACTTCCTCCATAAAACTACAATGGAGGTTACGAGTTTTCATACGAAGGATCCCTAATTTTCAACTCGCTGTGGCTATTTGTGTAAAAATAAGTTTACAAATAAAAAAAAGTGTCGGTAAGGTAGGAATCCGGTCACGTGGCCCACTCGTCACATGGCATTAATGAAGTATTAGTTTTAATTTGGGTTAAAATGAGTTAACTTATTTTTGACTAACGCCTAGATTTCTTTATAGTATGAGGATATACAGCCGCTCAACACTTCTCAACGGTGACGGAAGAAGTAAATTTTTATACCGTTAGTGCAGTGATATGCGTCTGGTAGTAAAGAAAAAAGGAACCGCATCTCACGAAGATGAAAGCAACATGAGAAACTTGATTTACTGTTAGCACAGCCAAATGATTTAGGGTCTAGAAATAATTATATATTAGAATTAGGACTGCATTCGAATACATGCAAGTACTCTGTTAAACTTATTTTTTATATATAATTATAGTTTTATGATTTTAAACATACACAGTACACGCACAATTTGGAAACTATTGGAATTCCAGCACCGGCAATATTTAAGAATTCTTTTCTAATTCTAGCACTGCTAGCACAGCTTATATAACCACGGATATGAGTAGGTTTTCCATTTTCCAAATTTAAGACTGACAGAACAAGCCTTTTCGTTTAATTTTTTTACCAACCACTTGGTGACGCAAAACAAAGCCTTTTTTATCAAATTATTTTTTTTTTTAAATACTAATTCAGAAAAAAAACAAATTCTATTGCACCTTCGGAATGGCAAACAATATTGCAACGATATTAACAGTTTTCCATTCGACAGATGCAATTAAAAGCATATTTTCTATGCACGGAGAAAATGGATATTAAGACTCAATGTCTCGATTTTTAACTATAGGAAAATGATCTATATATTAAGGTGCAATATCTTGAGATTCAAATGTAATATCCAGTCATTAATCAAGCTTAATATCTGGAAAATTTTATATTTAGAGTTCAATACCTGGATATTGAATTTTAATATCAATATATTATACCTTTATATCTAGATCATTGTTCTACAGTTAAAAATCCAAATATTGATTATTATATTGATTTGATTTTATTATTATTATATCGATACAATATTGATTATTATTTACGGAAAAAGACTCTGTATTCAAGATTTTCGACATTGTTTTTGTAACTTAACTGAAAAAAGTAGGTTGGCACAACTAGCTTTTTATTATTGGTAAAGATGGTATTAGCTGCGACAACAAGTCGCCGTTAGTACTCCTACCTAGTTCATATTAGTAACTATAGCAATCTTAAGCCCAACAAATTAAAGTAGTCACATTTACCACCAATGTATTTTTCAACAAATAAAAGTAGTACAGGTTACAAAATGTGATACTTGGCGACATTGACAGAACTGAAACCTTAGCAATGCTGCCGTTATACCAATGAGGAAAATGCACATTAAATCCACGTGCAATCCCAGTAAAAATTCACTTTGTGTTCTCAAAATCGTTTTGAAACAAATTTTTCTTAGAGGGTCTTCGTGTAAATTTACACACTTTAGGGATAGAAAGAAAGTAGATTACTCAGGTAAAATCTTGAAAATTCCACGTGACGCTCGATTTAAGTATTTTTTTTTACATTTGAGTTTCTTGATTTAATAGAAATTCTCTGAGTTTTTATACCCTCATTGAGGGGAATTTAATTTATAATGAATGATGAATTTTTCGTTTCAGGAGTTGAAACTATACCAATTTTAATAGTTAGAATTACTACTATAAGTGTACTCAGAACTGTTAATTTATTTGTAAGGCTTACTAATTTAGGGTGGAGTTCCGAAAAGCGCTTACCTCCGATTAATTTCAAACACTGTATACCTATGTATTTTGACGTGCTGATTACGAATATGATAGTGAAAATACTCGCAAATTTGATTTTACGACTGAATGTTTTAGAGAAAAGAAGGGAAATGTCGGTACGAAGTGTAGAATTTCTTAGGTTACACATGACCCCCTTTCCAACGCCTCATGGGGGGCGGGGGCGAGAAGACACCCCTATGACTGGCCACAGAAATAACTTAGGTCACACACGACCCCCTTTCCAACGTCTCATGGGGGGTACCCCTATGACTGGCCACATAAATAACTTACGTCACACACGACCCCCTTTCCAACATCTCATGGAAGGCAGGAAAACACCCCTGTGACTGGCCACATAAATAACTTACGTCACACACGACCCCCTTTCCAACATCTCATGGAAGGCAAGAAAACACCCCTGTGACTGGTCACTGAAATAACTTAGGTCACACACGACCCCCTTTCCAACGTGTCAGGGGGGGGGCAGGAAGGCACCCCTGTGACTGGTCACAGAAATAACTTAGGTCACACACGCCCCCCCTTTCCAACTTGTCATGAGGGGCGGGAAGGCAACCCTATGACTGTCCACAGAAGTAACTTAGGTCACACACGACCCCCGTTCCAACGTCTCATGGGGGGGGGGGCACTCTTATGACTGGCCACAGAAATAATTTAGGTCACACACGACCCCCCTTCAAACGTGTCATGTGGGGTGGGAAGGCACCCCTATGACTGGCTACAGAAATAACTTAGGTCACATACGACCCCCTTTCCAACGTGTCATGGGAGGGGGGGGGAGGCACCCCTGTGACTGGTCATAGAAATAACTTAGGTCACACACTACCCCCTTTCCAACGTGTCATGAGGGGCGGAAAGGCACCCCTACGACTGTCCACAGAAATAATTGAGGTCACACACGGCCCCTTTTCCAACGTCTCCTACGGGAAGGCACCCCTATGACTGGCCACAGAAATAACTTAGGTCACACACGACCCCCTTTACAACGTCTCATGGGGGGGGGGGCACTCTTATGACTGGCCACAGAAATAATTTAGGTCTCACACGACCCCCTTTCAAACGTGTCATGTGGGGTGGGAAGGCACCCCTATGACTGGCCACAGAAATAACTTAGGTCACACACGACCCCCTTTCCAACGTGTCATGGGAGGGGGGAGGGCAAGAAGGCACCCCTGTGACTGGTCATAGAAGTAACTTAGGTCACACACTACCCCCTTTCCAACGTGTCATGATGGGCGGAAAGGCACCCCTATGACTGGCCACAGAAATAATTTGGGTCACACACGACCCCCTTTCCAACGTCTCCTACGGGAAGGCACCCCTATGACTGGCCACAGAAATAACTTAGGTCACACACGACCCCCTGTCCAACGTCTCATGGGTTCCACCCCTATGACTGGCCACTGAAACAATTTAGGTCAGACACGACCCCCTTTCCAACATCTTATGGAAGGCACGAAAACATCCCTGTGACTGGTCACAGAAATAACGTAGGACGCATACCATCCCCATTTGTTCCCTAATGTTTCGTGGAAATATGTGGGCTACATTACGCCTGCTTCACGTGCATGCAATGGCGCGTTTTCAAAGGGGGGGGGGGGGATCGGACAAAAAGGTTTTTTGAACATAAGTTTTTAAATAAAATAATTCTGGCAATTTTTATAAACAAATCATAAAGATGGGAAAGGGATAGGGTGCGACAGAACGTTTCCTTTTCCAACTCGAAAAATTACAATTTCAAATACAAAATTTGATTTGTCTGATTTGTCGTTATATTTTGAAAATTGATTGTATTATTTTGTAATTTTGTATTTTTTTGTAAATTTCTATTTTCAAGTTGATCCAAATGAAAACTTTGGTTTGTCTATTATTTAAAAAATCACTGATGCTTCCTCTATGAGGAAGCAAATACATTTGCTAACGCGAAGCAAAGTGCTCGTGAAATGAGCACCATATAATTATAAATAGAAAGTGGACACACCTGAGATCGAATTGACAGCTATTTTTTTTGCTTGGAAATTCGTCTTTTTGATAGAAAATTATTCTTCTTGTTTATTAAGTACTAAATAAAATTTATAAATACTCTTTTTTTCTTTATTTTCAGATCATTCTGAATTCTATGCACCGATACCAACCAAGGTGTCACGTTGTCGTTGCGCCGTCACCACCTGGATCGAGTCCGGATCCACGAACAGAGAATTTCAAAACGTTCGCATTTACAGAAACTAGATTTACAGCAGTCACAGCTTACCAAAATCATAGAATCACCCAATTGAAAATAGCAAGCAACCCATTTGCGAAAGGTTTCCGTGATTGTGAGCCAGATGAATGCGAATCTCCGTCTACTGGTCCTCAAAATCCGGCCAAGAGACCAGCTACAGGAAATGCAGACGTTTTATCAGCCAGTTATCCCGGAAGTATCCCGTTGGTGTCCACAATACCTAGCCAAGAACAGCATCATCAATTTTACGGAACGAGTGCAGGTCACTGGGCTTATCCCAATCACCATCAGTCCAGTCATGTGGTCAGTTCATCTCATTACCCCGCACATCCTCATCATCCTCATTCGGGACATGTGCCTCCTTTGTATGGACCAAGGTAGTCCTCATAAAAAATTAAGAACGCTGTAAAAATGTGTAATTTCAAGATTTTAGATATAAAATTTAAAACTTATCAAGTTTGGAAAGCACTTTTCGATATTTAAACATTTTAAACACCATAGAGTATAATGCGTTTTAAAGTTGCAAATTGCCAAAAAGTTGTGGTTTCAAAGTTCAAGAGTGAAAAATAATTAAAATATCATTAGATACAATCTTTATTATTACATATCAGAGCTAGATGTTCTTCAGTTTGGGTGTTTGCAATCACAAAAATTTTCAGATGCAGACGAACAAACATTTTAAGAAATAAAGATTCGATTATTAAAGTTATACAATTAGAAACATTTTCAGTTAATATTTATAAATGTCTTATATGTACTTTGAATTTCTGTTATCAAATCCGACAGTCGTACAATAAACTCTTGAACCTTTAGATAACAAATTTTAGAATAACAAAATTCAATATTTTAAAGAAATCGAAACTTGACATAATTGAATATCTATTTTAAGAAAGTCATTCTTATTACGGTGCTAGAAGTTTAAGTTAACAATTTTGAAAATGTTGTGAACTACAGTGCCTCTGAAAACAAGTATTAAACATTATTTTTAAGCTGCTGTTGACCAAATTTTATCACCATATTTCGTAGATGCTTGAAAAGCTTTGAAAGGAGATGTAACATTTTGAAGATAGCTTTTTAAAAGAATCAAGTAACAGAAAAGATCCTGAAGGAAAAATTTTCCTTCTCGATTCACTTTTTTGCATAAAAAAAGACTCCATTGCTAATGAGTGCAGCTCTTAAAAAAAAAATAATTTGATTTTGGCAAGATGAGCAACAATATTACTGTCCTGGTTTCTTAAACTACTTTTAAGACAACTCTGCAATATTTTCATGACCTGTTTTTTTTTTCGAATTTGCAACACGTAACTGGGACAGTGCGCGAGTCAGTGAAAATGCGATACAAGCAAATCTGCAATTGCACAAGAGTTGCACACAGTACGTAGTACAAAAGCAACGATGCCAAACTTTGCAGCCAAAATGTTCTTTACAAGTAAAATATGATTATGAAAAAATATCAAAGACAAATGCCAAAGAATCTCAATCTAATATATATTCTCTGTTAATTTTATAAAAAATAAGTAAATAAAGAGAAACAAGAAACTGAGAGATTATTATTTAAACTTGACCCCGTTCACAGGTCACAAAATCTACACTTATTGTGAGAAAAAAATTATCCTTTAATGACAATCCGTTGTTTGAACGAATTCTCATTGGCCTGGAACAGGGGCTTATTTCATAAAAATTAGTTCGTTTTTTTTATATTAACTAGTTCACAAGTTACAAGTTACTAGGGTATGGTGGGGCGAGATGGGCATAGTTGTTTTTTATTACGTCAGTATTTAAAATCTGCTAATTCATTGCTTGAAAGTAAGTCGTTATAAATATTCTACAAACATTTTTAATTATAATTTTGCCAAGATAAGAGTGAATAAAAAAATATATGCGGAATTAGAAACGAAAATAAAAAAGCAGTGCGCTTGGCTCGTATCGCCCCATGCATGGGGCGGGATGAACTACTTAATTAAATGACTTATTATATATTATTTATAAGTAAGAGTATCGTTAAATTAGGGTATTATAAAACAAAAACATATCGTACATATATTTTTCAAAAATTTTACGGAACATTCAAAGTATTTAATATTAAAATGACGTAATTCTCAATCCTAACCTCTACCGTAACTAACTCTACAAACAGTGACTAGAAAAACGATTTATGTGTACGTATCTTTTAATAATTATATTACATTTTTTCTGCTTACCCGTGTACATTGTCTCAGTAAAAGTTAAATTCTTCATTAAGAAAACTTCCAAATACTAGACTGCACGGAGAAAAATGTATGGTCAAAGTTAGAGGGTCAGAATTTAAAGAGCCAGTCCGTTCTTCTAGATGGTCTAAACAGCTATCCAGAATTTTTTTGACATAGTCGGAGAGACTATTATAAGTTATAAGAAGACCAGACTCACTATTAGGGATAAGCAACGTATCCTTTCGGGATGGTTGATACGATCATCTTGTTTTCACTCATTTCGACCATCCACTGAAGAGCAAATCACCCATCGCAGAGGGCTAATCTGATTAGCTACCGTGGCGTGTCTATTTAAAATGATTGAATGATTAAGTCAAATGCTCACAACGAATAATAATGTAAAGTGCATAAGAATATTAAAAATAATTGTGAGTTCATATTTAGGATAAAAAAGATATTCCTTTCTTTAAAATTGAAATCGATAATTTATTTTTAAGGAGAAAATCCAATAAATAATTTAAATTTCACTTTATAAGTCTTCCTTGTGAGCAAAGAATTATTTTTAATAACTTTACTCTTATTATTTGCTGTCTGAATCGGAATCAAACTCAAGACCACCACCGCGAAGGTCACAACCCCTATACAAACGAATGCTGCGCTATGAAAACGACGAGGATTATATTCGCCCGATTTCGGTCCGGAGGCAGCCTATCACTATCGAGAGTTTATTTAGAAATGAAACGTTTTCTGACTCTTCTGCGATCGAGATGTTCGTTGACGTTGGCCCAGCTGAAACCGTCGGAGAAATTGATCCAGCAAACTCACCGCGGCAGTCTTCAGATTCAGAGGAAAATACAGTGGTGGAAACATCTCTTGAGAATGAGAATGTCACTTTCCGACCAGCTGTGCCTCCTTCTGAAGACACTGCCATCATGATTCTTCCACCAGAAGATAAGCCTTCAGATTCTGAATCAATTTATAGTGAAGTTGAATCCAAGGATGAACGGACTGTCGTGCCGTCCACCCCCGACAACAAAACTTCCACGAAATCGGGAGAAGAAATTGTTGAAAGCCCAGAGACTGTCGACTTTTCAACCCTCCCATCAACTTCTCAATCAACTCCTATCGTGCCTCCGATCGTGGACAGCTCTGTGCAGGACAAAAGTGGCGAATTCACGTGTTTACCCCATCCGCCATCGTGTAAGCGCAGGAGAAACAGTCTGTAACGCTCGGACTGTACGAAACTATTCCGCCTGAGCCGGTATTACTTCCATTACGTGACTATCCTACGGCTCAACTACCACGCGAAATTATAGGAACACGAATCTCTACCACAAACGATTCTCTTGTAATGGCTAGAGATAATTATGCCCACTTTATCGCAGCTGACTGCAACGTATCAACCGCGATAGGAAAGCTTCTGACAGACTTAGGATATGTTAATGAAATAAGCCTTAGAGAACAAAAGCCTCATAAAGGATCAGTTATCATGTCTCAATATGGAGAGATCAAAATTTTCAGTTTAGATTGTCGTGACCGTTTTTTCGACCAACTTACTTAGGATAATCTCTATATTGCGATTTCCGGACTGAAGGACGCAATGTATCATTCAAACACAAATGTCTGTTATAATTCCAAAGAATGATAACGCTCTCGAGAAACTTCCTGAAAACACACTTCGAAATATTCTTCGCAGGGTATTTTCCTAGGTTGTTCTTAGAGTGACCCTTTGCCTCGGAAAGGTAGAAACACCGCCGCCTAAGAAAAGGAAAGAAATCGTGAGGGAATACTATCGCAGTATTTCAGGAGGCCATAAAGGTTGTAGGAAAACGTATCGTCGGGTGCGTGAGCGTTTTTATTGGCCCGACATGGTTCGAGAAATCCAGGGGATTATCAAATCTTGTCGAAGTTGTCAGTTGAACAAATTAGTTCGAATTAAGACAAAGCAGCCTATGGTGCTGACCGATACACCAGCTGATGCCTTCGACTAGGTATGTTTGGATACAGTAGGCCCTCTGCCTGTCACACCAAATGGAAATCGACACATCTTAACAAAGCAGTGTAACCTCAATAAATACTGTCTCGCGATCGCGGTTCCAGATATCCATGCTACGAAAATAGCTGTTGTCTTTGCTCGAGAGTTCATTGCGATATTTGGATGTCCAAGAGCTATCTTATCGGACCGAGGGACTAGTTTTTTAAATATATTACTCGCGAAGCTCACAAAACTGTTTAAAATTGAGCAGTTAACGACATCTGGATATCGTCCACAGACTAATGGCAGTCTCGAGCGAAGTCATCAGGTTTTGTCGGACTACCTGAAGCATTATCTGAGAGATTACGACAATTGGGACACTTTTCTCCCATTCGCGATGCTCTCATATAATACTACGGTACACGTGGGTACCAACTTTTGTCCACTCCACTTGGTGTTCGGTAAGGAAGCCCGGCTACCATCAGCCTTTCCATATGAGGAAGTCCTTGAAACTTACGGGACCTACTTGAGCGATTTAATAACACGTCTTGATGAAGTCCGCGCGATTGCAGCTAAAAACCTTGTCGATGCAAAGATTCGTTCGAAGCATTATTATGACCGTAACTTGAGTGAAAAGCAGTTTGAGCCAGGTGATTCGATCCTATATCTCCGCGAGCCTCGGAAAAATAAGTTCGAACGATATTACGACGGACCACTCGAAGTTGTCGAGTTTCATGACAAAAGCAACGTCGTATTAATGGATCCTAACTCTGGCAAAAGATTTCTGAAGCACATCGACAAAATAAAACATTTCTATTCTGACTCATCAGATGAATCCAATTCTTAGAACACTAATAACGATCTTTCCAAGTTCTGTTCACAGATGTCACACTCCAAATTTCAGGAAAACATAATCGATGCTAACTTTTTAAGAGGGAGGTGAATCCTTACCTCACTCTTAAAAGGAAGGTAGGGGTGAGAATTTTAATTAAAAAATTGTGCTCTTTATTCTGCCTTCTCAATCCACTCATTAGTATTCTCAAGATAGAAACCTTGCAATATCTGTAACTTAGGTTAATTTTGAGTCTAAAAAAAGAATGGTGCATTTTACAATAACCACTTTGTTAAGATAAATAAATAGATGACAGAGAATTATGTAAAATAATATTAATCAATTAAAATGTATAACTAAAGCTAACTAAAATATTCCGTTATACAATTTTTTTCTAGTTTCAAAAGCACATGTTAAATAATGCACCCCAATCTTTCGAATACATCTGAATCGTTTGGAACGCGAAACCGCTTATGCTTCGGCTAATGCGCGCGAAAAGCTCAAGCCGAGCAACGGAACAAATGTCAAATCAACGATGAAGAATATTCACGTGAATACCTCTGAAGTTGATTGCATTTTCATCATCCTGCATCCACACGTTTAGAAATAAGATATTTTACTCAATAATTCTATGCCGTTTGAGTGTGTGCTATGCTTTTCTTTCACAAATTGCCTCACTGTTCATTTTTAATCCATTGCTATGCTATTTGTGTAATAATCCTGTTCTAATGATGCTTATTATTGTGCCGAATGAAAGAATGCTTAATACAACCTTTATTGATTCAATAACATTCAACTTAACGCTTTTCTTTTACTAAAAACTCTACTTTAACAATATAATTTCTCACTTATACATAGCAATTTTAATTGTGTATAACTTTGAATCTAATAATTAATATATTTGTGCAATAGCTAGATTACAAAATTTCATTCAAGAAAGATATACGGTGATGCATATCTTGATAAAATTTAAACAACATGTAAATCTCACCATCGTTCCAGGAGTTTTGTACATCTCGATTGCTAGCCTTATACCTTCACTTGATGTCAAAATTATCGTTCTTTAGAACGACATTTCGTCAAGAGGGGGGTATTACGTCCTGGTATGTCTCGAGGTCACATGTCCTTATTTACATGTCTTAGGACAAGGGATGCAGGAGGATTTTTTTATTTAAGTTTAATTCCCAATGTTCCGTTTAGTTTGATTTTTGTATGAGTGCGTGTATGCATGAAAGTTGTTTGAACCGAGTGTCCCCCAAGCGTCGCTGAACGGCTTTAGGTGCACCCGTGTGCACACGTGTGGTCGTCTTGAACGTAACCCAAGTGGCGGGACCAAATCGATACTGCGCAAGCGGGAAGAATAAATAGCACTTCCGTGAGTTTCGAGTAATTTTTCCCTGATATGTACATGAGAATAGTAAATATTAACGAAACAAAAATATTTTGAGCAATTAAAAGTTAAAACACTTCCCACATAAAAATGTCTGATTTACCAGGAGAAAATCTATCGAAAAGAAAAAGGGTTGGTACGGACAAAAAGTGCTGTTTTAGAAATTGTAAATGTCACACCCAGTGTAAGTCGTGTACTTGAAATATAAATATTATTTTATTTCATTCCCAAAACCCTGTTTAATATTTCGAATGGGTAACATTCCCGATGATTCATTCAAAATGCATATCAAAAATTGCGTGGAATGCAGAAAAAGTTATAAATGGGTGAGGTTTTGTGCGCGCAGGGACAAGTATTATTATAATAATAATAAAAATGCAAACTATTTAAGCAGACAATTTTTTCATTTAAAGTGCTCAAAACTGAACTGCAAGTTAAAGCACTCAAAGCGATACACTTGAATTTTAAGCTTTTAAAATTAAAGCTTAAAAATGTTTGAATTCAAACGCTCAATAAGTTAATACACGTTTAAAATGTAATATTTTACAACTTTACAATTGAATAATTTTTAATTAAATGCCGTGTTAAACCGAAAACTTTTAAACTTCTATAAATTAAACAGTTCAAAGATTGGTTACAAAATACAAATCCATGTTTTCATTTTCAATATTCTAAATCGAAGAAATTTCAAGCAATTTAAAATCAGAAACATTAATAACAATAATAAAAATAAAGCAAATAATAATTTAAGTCACTATCAATTAATAATTCTTCAATTGTTATTCACACATCAACATTCAATACAATACAATGCTGACAAACAAATTTAAATTTGTGAAATTCAAACCATTCGAGGCTTTCTATTTCAAACGATTCAGTTTCGAATTGTAAAATTATTGCTAAATTTTCCAAACTGTCATTTTTTTTAATTCGAAAATTACGAATTGTGTGGAATTTGAAATTATTTTCGTTAAAAATAGTTTATAAAGTTTCAATGAGACCTTTAATGTTCTTTGAATACTAATGTTTTCGTATTGAAACAATTCAATTTCGAACATTAAAATCTGTACATTCTTTAATATTGAACATAAATTTAGAATCCTCTTGTAAAATGAATTATTGTTAAACTATCAATACCCGAACTACAGTTTGAGTAAAAAAATCATTACATTATTTATATTTATAGTTGATCAACTTAAAACATTTTTTATCAAAAATTTTCAAATTCAAACCTTCTTGATTTTTAATTACTTCAAGTCTTCCACACCTGCATTTAAAAATTCTTTATACTGAAAATTTACGCTTCGAAGTAAAGAGCTAAAATGGAAACTTTTTAAACTAAAAGATTTTAGAATTACACACTGTAAATTGAATATTTTCATAATTAAAAAATTTAACAATTGAACTTGACATTCATAAAAAAAATTTAATCGAACTTATTTAAAAATATCATGTGATATGAAATTCGGAATATTTTAAGTGATTCGATAGATTTTTCTTCTCAAAATCGTCAAAATCCCCGGCAAAACATAAATTCACTGTCAGATCCTGGGTTTTACAAAAAATCCCTGCTTTCCCGGTCAAGCGGCCACCCTGATTTTGTAAGTAGTATATAGATATAAAAAAATTAATAACAAAAATATTTTTATTTTTCTTCAGTTTTACGTATTTATTACAAACCTATTTTTCACCATTTTAAACTAATATTTATTATATTTTTCGAATTTTCAGAGAGAAAAATGTTAAACTTACAAAGATCATTTGTATTTACTTCGGTATTTTGTAAGCTACATGAATTTCCAAACTGACAATCCACTATTAATTAACTTTTCAAGTACACTTCTTTGAAAATGCTTCATCAAAATTTTTTTATATTATTTCATCATTACAGATAATTGCACTTTTATGTAAAACACTATTTTTCTACTATTAAAACTATGCGATATTTATTGGATCATGACTAATACTCCCAGTACTTTTTTTATGCATTCGGAAACCGCTGATAGTGCCATTGCTGACAACTGTAGCGAGCGAGCGATCATATAATTATATTAAAATTAAATCATTGAGGGTTCTTTCACACGATTGCAGATGCGCAACTGGTGTACTTGCTCAAATCATGTTTTGTGAAAACTTAAAGTTAGACTTTTCCATCAGCGGAAAATCTCATAATGCGGTAATTTAAATGTTCGTTTTTTTTTAATAGCAAATTTAACGAGTTTCATATGATAGGCAATTGTATTAAGCTAAACATAATTATGGAAGAATAACGGCGTTGCATTAAATAGATTTTTTAATGTTTTGAAAAGAAGAAATAGGTACATGCAAATCAGCTAATTTCTCTCCAAGTTCGGTGTATATGAGTTTTGGGTTTATCGTGTTTTATATGGCTTTTTCAACACAATAATATTTCTGTGCATAGAAGGTAAGTGTTTTTGACATTTATTAACATAATGAGATCATGCTTTTGCAAACAATAGCCTTTATAAGTTTTGCGACACGTCTTTGTGCAAAAGCGTAGCCGACATAACCTCGACATAGTTGCTTGTGAAAAATGATCATCAACATGCTTGTTTCTGATATTTTATAAATTAGGAAGAAATGCGTGTAATTAACAACTGCTTGATTTTGTTAGGTTCTTTTTCAGGAATGAATGTGTTACAAGAAATGTTGGAATATCGCAAAACTTGTAGAGACAATTGTTTGCAAAAGCATATTATTATTATTATTATTATATTAATAAATGTCAAAAACACTTACATCCTGTGCACAAAAATATTATTTTATTGAAAAAGTCATACAAAACACGACAAACCCGAAACTCATACACACCGCACTTGGAGAGAAATCAGCTGATTTGCATGTACCTATTTCTTATCAAAACATTAAAAAATCTATTCAATGCATCGCTGTTATTCTTCCGTCATTATCTTTAGCTTAATACATTTGCCTATCATATCAAACTCATTAAATTTTCTATTAAAAAAAAAAAAAAAATCTGCCCGCCGTGCGGGCACATTCTCATCGCGCGCGACTCGCTTCGCTGGCAGTTTGAGCGCGCCTAGGGCGCGCGACTGTTGGTTCTCGCGCTTCGCGCTCTATGATGTGTTTACCTGGCGCTACGCGCTCGGTCTTTGTATTTCCCCCACATTTGCGCCCAGACCTTTTAAAATTCAAGGTCAAATCATCGACAACTGTAATTTGGTGATTGTGACTTCTCTTTTGTTAAAGTTCCTTTGGCTTTAACGAACACATTCTCATCACGTATCTCGTGCTTCGCACTCGATTTTGTCCAAAATCTGAACTTTTAGTTTTTCGCGCTAAACACGAAACTGAGCGATAAAAATGTCTCTTAATATTAATGAACAATACATCAGTATATTACATTTGTGTTAGCATACCTTCCATTTTTCCAGTAGCACCAACCTCCGTAATGTAATGTCTGTGAAAGTTAAACCCAGTAATATTTTTTGTTCAACATATTTGGTAATTATTTAAACGATTTGTGTTTTTTTATTCAACTTTTTCTCCTGTAAATCGTGAAAAGTTATTCTTTTCTTGAGTTAATAGCATAACTAGTGAATGTTAAGAGTAACATAATTTTTAATTATATTTTTCAATCATTTAAACAATCAGAATTTGTATAAATAAATAGTTTACGTAAATTATAGCAAAATCATAGCTGAGGTATAGCGGTTGTATAGCTTAAGTATGGAATATACTTCATCTATGCTTGAGTATATCTGAAGTATAGATTATACTTCATTTATACGTAAGTATGGCAAAAGTACAGGACACAGAATTACACGTTTTTTCAAGACATACTACCAAAGGGATAACAAATAATGTATCATAAATGACAGCTTCTCTGAAAATTTAAAAAGTTCGCGATTCAAGTGATTTCGTGAGGCAAGTATGTCTTGAATATTGTTCGTGACGATATAAAATATACAACGATCCTACAATGAACAAGTTACGATTCATGTATTAAATATATTAGTAGGAGATCCAGAACCTTTGATTCCTAAACATAATATTATTAGCATAAAAATATTAATTCAAATTTTACTTAGGTAAACTGTTTAATGTTAAAATTCGCATTATATAAAGTTAAACTATTTATGTTACAATTAACATTTTACTTATTTGCATTTTACTTATTTCAGAAGTACAAACACTATTATTAGACATTCGAAAATCATGATTCTGGATCTCTATTTTCATGTAATTCAGATATCATTTGCCATAGTTTTACTATACTATCTGAGAGATCACTTCCATATGATTTCTCAGATGTTTCGCTAGATCAATCCCATACCACAATTTTTTTACCCGGGACAGGAAAAGTGGAGAAAATTCTACTTCTCCCGAATCTCTCACACTACATCCCTTATTATTCAGTATATTATTATCTCAGAACTTAGAACCTAACCTTTTTAACAATAATATTGTTTTCTCCATCTTTCCTATGAAAAGGAGCAAGTGATATTAACTATCCAATTGATTGTAAACTCTCTTTCATAAAAATATAACTCTTAACATTCATTGACGGCGTCAACAATTCCTGACAATAATAACTTCGCACGACTATCTGGCGAAAAGAATTGTTTTGATAATTGCCAAGTATCCTTAAAAACAAAATTACTTTTAGCACTCCTTAAATGTCTCATTCATTCCAGAAAATGGAAAATTTTCACGATTTTGTGCAAAAATGATACAAATAGAAGTTGTTTAAACAATTGGAAAATATGTCAAGCAAAAATATTATTTTTGATACTTATTGCCTATATCATCTAGCGAACCCTGTCTCAGCTGCCTCCAACTATCACAGCAAAATAATTTTTAATTAAAAATAGACACCCCAGACACCTTCTCCAGATTATAGTTTAATAATATTCAACAATCCCAAAAAAGAACCCCTAGCACATTCAACAAACCTTCTGAAGGTAGCCAATATGGGGTTCGTTAAATATGTCATATATATATATATCTTGGGGAGTTGTTTTGTTTGGCTTTTTTTTATTTCAAATTTTTTTGGCCGGTTTTGTGGAAGGCAGTTATGACGGGGTTCATTACATGTACTAGGGGTTGCTATTTGATTTTTTTATTGAATGTTATTGTGGGAATGAAGATGTTGAATACAGTCTTGAAAAGGTGTTTCGGATGTCTATTTTTAATCAGAACATTTCTTTGGCTGTTTTAGTTAAAGGCAGCTGAGACAGGGTTCATTTAATGTACTAGGGGTTATTTTTTGGAATGGTTGAATATTACTGTGGGGAGGAGGAAATAAAATAGAGTCTTGGGAAGGTGTTTCGGGGTCATTATTTTTAACGTCAAAGTTTAATGGCTATTTTAGTTGAAGGCAGTCCACATGGGTTTGATTAAATGCGCCAGGGGTGGTTTTTTGCGTTCTTTGATTATTACTATCATGGTTGTATATATAGTTAAGAATCTTGCGAAGGCTACTGATTGGATTTTTTTATTTGTTAATTTTTGGCTGTCTTTGTGAGGCCCGCAAAAATCATTAACTAATGAATTAAAATTTTTTGTTGGTTTATTAACTATATTTTTAAATAGAGGTTTAAAATTGCGGAATTGTGAAACTAGGATCGTCAGATGAAATATTTCAATTGCTACTGCTAAATCAATAACTTTATGTTTAAAAAATTGAACATTTAAAACTTAAAGTGTCAAAGATTTATAAAAAAATACTTCAAACTTCACAATTTAAAGTAATAGTACAATATCGTATAATTAGAAAATTAGTATTTTATGGACTTTCAAATTAAACGCAAAGGGACTTGATACACAGAAAACCCCGGAACTTTTCGTTAACCTAACTACAGACAGTTTCGTTGCAGAATTTCAATCTGCGCGAAAATAATATTTATCCGCCACCAAATACATTTGACAGAAAATTGACGTCAGCATTGTTTCCTTTGATCCCTGCGTGGAAAAATATTCTGGCACTGACCTGGCTCAGAGTAGACAGTCTGGTTTCCAGTTTTGACGCTGACCAGGTGGTCTGGCCTGGACCTGGCCGAAAGTGTAACGTTTTTTCTAGCTAGCCCCAGGCCAGATCGCCTTGTCAGCCGCTAGGTATGGGCTGTTCAGCCGCTAGTTATGGGCTGGTCAGCCACTAGTGATGGGATAAGAAAAAAGTCTTATTTTGATAGTGCGAATCTCTTATTTTCTGTCATTCTAAACACCCTGTTACTTTTTGGAAATATGGCAAAAAAAATTTCTGATCGAACTTAGAACTTTTGATATTCTTGGCTCGCTGATCAGCGCTAAACCTTGACCAGACCAGACTGTAAAGGTGATAAGAAAAAAAAAGTCTTAGTTTTACAGTGTGAATCTCTTATTTTCTATCATTTTAAACACCCTGTAACTTTTTGGAAATATGTCAAAAAAATGTGCTGATCGAACTTAGAACTTTTTTTTTCTTGGCTAGCTGATCAGCGCCAAAACTGGATCAGACCAGACTGTCAAGGTGATTAGAAAAAAGTCTTGTTTTGACAGTGTGAATTTCTTATTTTCTATCTCTCGCTGATCAGCCTCAAACCTGGATCAGACCATACTGCCAAGGTGATAAGAAAAAAGTCATGTTTTCATAGTGTGAATTTCTTATTTTCTATCATTTTAGACACACTGTAACTTTTTAGAAATATGTCGGAAAAAAATTTGCTCATCGAACTTAGAACTTTTTTTTTCTTGGCTAGCTGATCAGCGCCAAAACTGGATCAGACCAGACTGTCAAGGTGATTAGTTTTCTCATAGAAACGCATATTAAATGAGCTGAAATCAAACATCTAATATCTTTTGAACGCGATTTTATAATTTTGCATGGTTTTCTTCAGGTTTTAAAGTTCACATTTTATGTTGAACATTCATACAGAACATCTTATCCAACGTATAGAATTCCTGAAAATAAGACAAGAATTGACTTGAGTGTTGGACGTTACATGAGATTTTGAATTTGATTTTAATCTGATTTAAGATTCTTAAACTTCAATCTTTATCCCAAGCCTTTACATATTTGACGAAACGTAAAATAAACAATGATTAGTTAGTCTTATAGTACATAAATCTGATTTTATATCATAGTAAATCTTGTTAAAGTGGATTAAAAATAATTTTGAATAACGAACAGTTTTCGTAATATTTAATTTGTTATATGTACCATAAAATGAACAATTTGTTTGACTGAACAACTTCAAGGTTTGCCCCGATAAAAACCTTCAGATTCAGCTGTTTCGGTCCCGGCAGTCCTCGGAGCGTTAGCTATGAAATGCATCGATCGCGACCGACGCTAAAGTGGTGGGGGTAACACTCGAGCGAGAAATCGGAGAAGCGGCATCGCTCGAAGCGGCACTGCTCAGAGCTTGAACTGTATTTAGAGTATTTGAACATTTATGGCTCACGATGTTTAAAAAATTGAAACCTTAAACGGCGAAAATGACAGTGGTGTTCTTTTTTAATCACATTTTTGGTAAAAATATGTATCCAATCGCATTGAATGTCACTTAAAACTACATGATATAAATTATATAAATTTACAATACAAAAAATCATTGAAAATTTTACCATGAATCTTAGGCAATTTTTCTATTCTTTTTAATCATTTCAATATTCTTGAAAAACTTTTAAATTTTGTTCAAAATCTTCAACAAATTACTTTTTTTTTTATTATTTCAAATATTAAGTTATTTTCGAATATTTTTAATCTTTTAAAGCTTTTAAATATCTTTCGAAATGATTCAAATTTTTTCCATAACTTGTTTAAAGTTTCTGGCCAATTTTTAAAATATCCTTAGAATCATACTCTTTTTCGACAATTTTGGATGTCTTAAAATTAATTAAAAAAAAAAAAACTAATTTTAAATTTTCCTACGTACCTAACAATTTTTTTCATTTACTTGACCCTTTTCAAAATTATTAAAAAGCTTCTTCTTTTGGGAATAATCAAAAATCTACATGGGAAAAAAATGGTTAAAATCCTTTCTAAGTTTTAAATTATTTTTTAATCGTTTCAAAACTTCTATCAAGGTTTCTAAAAGATAAATCAAAATCGTGAAATTTTTAGCCTACAAAGATGGGAATTTCCAAACAAAAAACATTAATTGATAACCAAAAACAGTTCAATTTTCAAGTAAAAAAGAAGAATTTTTTACAATATACTAGAATTTTCAACTCAAAAAGTTGAAATTTCAACGCAGAAGTTAATTTTCAACCAAGGAAGATGACTTTTCTAACAAAAGACGAATTTTTAAAGACTTGAATTAAAGAAAATAAAAAGAATTTTTAACAAAATAGTTGAATCCTCAAATAGATGAATTTCCAATAAAAAAAGATGAATTTTAATCTAAATTCTTGAATTTTCAACTAAAAATGGAATCGTTACATTTCCAGTTAAGAAAATAATTTTAAAAATATACACATCAATTTTCAACTAGTTGAATTAAACCAAGAAAGAAAAATCTTAAAAATGAATTTGAACATAAAAACAAAATTTTTAATAAAGTAGTTCAACTTTCAACCAAAAAAAGGCGATTTTCAACAAACAATATTAATTTTTCGAATTGTTGAGACAAAGAGACAAATTATCTACATAGCAGTTGAATTTTCATCCTGAAAATATGATTTTTTAACAAAAAAGTTTATTCTTCACGAAATAGTTGAATTGTTAACCAAATAGTTAATTTTTAATCAAATAGTTAAATTTTAAACCAAAAGTTATGAATGTTTAGCACAAAAATTAATTTTCAACAAAATAGTTACATTTTCAACCAAACAGTAAACCTTAATTAAAAAAAATGTCAACAAAGTAGTTCAAGTTTAAATCACGCAAATGAATTCTTAATTAAATAGGTCAGTTTTCAACAATATAGTTAAACTTTGAACCCAAAAGATGAATTTTCAAATAAAAATATAAATCTCCAACAAAAAATTATTTCTTAAAAAAGTGTTTTTACAAACATTTTCAAATAAAATAGTCGAATCGTCAAACAAAAAAGAGTGGCTGGTAAGAGATAAGTTGAATTTTCAACAAAATATAGTTACATTTTTCAACCAAAAAGTATCAATTTTTCACAAAATTGTTGAATTTTCAATCAAACGGTTGCATTTTTATCCAAGAAAGATACAATTTAGTCTCCAATAGATGAATTTTTGAATTAGAAAGATAATTTTTCAAAGAAAATAGTTGAATTTGCAACAAAACAGTTGAATTTTCAACAAAATAGTTCAATTTTTCAAACAAAAGTATCCATTTGTAACAAAATTGATAAATTTTCAAGAAAACAGTTGCCATTTTATCCAAAAAAGATGCAATTTCTATGAAAATAGATGAATTTTAAAATTAAACAGACAAACTTTCAAGCGAATAGTTGAATATTCATTTTAAAAAAATGTCAGCCTGACTTTTCAACAACAAAATATGAGTTTTGAATAAGAAGTACATTTTCTATCAAAATACTGGACTTTTCAACCCAAGAAGACGATTTTTCAACAAAACAGTTAAATATTCAACAAAATATAGTTGAATTCTTTAACCAAACAGTATGAATTTTTAACGAAATTGTTCTCGCGTTGAATTTTTTATGCATTTTTATTCAAGAAAGATGCAACTTCCACTAAACAAGATGAATTTTTAAATTAAAAAGATAAGTTTTCTGAAGAATAGTTAAATTTGCAACAAAATAGTCGAATTCTCAATCAAACAGTTGCCATTTTATCCAAGAAGGATGCAATTTCTATTAAAATAGATACATTTTTTAATAAAACCAGTTTAAAAAAAAAATAGTTTAGGTTCTATACATATATAAAAAAAATAAGTTTGACTAATTAAAAACTGAATATTAGTTTTAAATAAAAAAGCACATTGCACATTTTCTATCAAGAAACTGAAATTTTCAACCTAAGAAGACGTGTTTTCAACAAAACAGTTTCATTTTTTATTCAAGATTTATTATAATAATTTTTTTCATTTTATTTCATTTTACGCTTCTTCGAAGCTGAAAAGCTTAAAATTTTAGAGTAATAAACTCAATCGGACATTATTTCTAAACTGGAACCCAAAGGGACAACAGCTTAATTTTATTGTCGGGAATCCCCGTAATGAAGTTTACAATTCTATTTACAATATCCAGTTTAAATATCTCAGGTAGGCCAGCCTTCTATAATAATCCCAGGCGAGAACAAGCAAGCAAGGGGTAGCGCGCTACAATATTTATTTGCAAGCCTCTAAATCCGGTAAACTTTCTTCAGAATTACTGCAAATGTGGCTTCAAGATGTATTTTGCCCTAACGTAGGAGAAAGTTCTGTCTTCTTGTTAGATTCATGGAGTGGCCAGTGTGAAGAAACCGTGCAAACTGCTATACCGAAAGGTAAAAACCTTTTACTGAAAACTATTCCAAAAGGCACAACTAGGAAAATTCAGCCCTTGGATGTGTTTGATTTCCATGTAATGCCTAGAAAGATTTGATCTTTTTAACAGGACTCTCAATCATATTAATGTCTGATTCCTACAATCTGTCCATTTACGCGAAATTCATGATAATATGTTAAAATTTCTAACAAACTTCAGCTTCACACCAAGCATAAGCCAATAAAGGAGAAAAAACACTTATGCTTCTGCTGTTATGTCCTATATTCCATTGTGAAAGGGAACAATTTAATCCGTTAGAAGTCTTATATGAAATCCATCTGCGTTACACCAATTTTGATAGTCACCCCGAAAGGGAAACAGCTTAATGATATAATAATAATAATAATAATAATAACAATCACCATAAAAATGTTAATAGATAATAAAAAGAAATTCTCAAAGATATTTTTTATACATTTGAAACAATATTTTTTATTATAGATTAATTTAAATTTCGAAATTCAAATTCGTCTAATCAAATGGAATTTTGTTCAAAAATTCATAAAAGTTGATTAAAATTTATTTATCTTTTCATTTAGTGCAATTTTAAATTTACACTTTAGCTTCACTTCACAATCTGACGAAATTTTTGGTAATTTTTATTTTGTAAACACTTCTTAAAAAATTGTTATCTTGATTCTTCAAGATTTCGTCTAGAGCGGCTGAACCGTACCGGGTCACCCTGAATCCTGAAATCATTTTAAAAAGAGGAAAAAATAGAACGAAAACTCCCTTTGAGATTGAAAGATTTGGGTTTGTACGCATTTTCGCAAGAACTCAAGTACAATGTAGATTGTAGTGTTAGTATAACCTTTTTTTTAATATGTACATTCCTTCCTAGACAAGAGACAGTCAACGATCGTAAAAAACACATGTTGGAGAAATTCTTCAGAACCTGGACTTTAAAATATTTTCCCCATTTAAAAAAAAAAGGAATTATCCCAGTGTCATAGTAGTAAATAAATGAAACTATTTAAGTGTTTTAAGTGTTGTTAATTAACGATAATATATTTCTGAAATATCAAGGATAACGTATACAATACCAAAATTTGTTGTGTATTACACACGGTGAAGTTCACTGCAGAGTTGAGTCATAGGGATCTTTTTTTAATAATCAATAAAATAAAGTTTCTGATTATATGTATATGATGTTATTTGTAAAAATTACTTAAAATTAAAAGATCTTATTGAAAAACTTACAATATAAATGAAGAGTTAGTCAATAAAGTTCTATTATATAAAAACCAATAAAATTTAGAATTTTCTTTATTCTTTAATTAATCAAAAGCATGATATTGATGCATTTTTGTATACACCAGTATATGTATGCAATGAAACTTGTTGAAGTATTCTATTGAATCTTCCTTAGACATCCATTATTGCAGGTGTTAAGGGTTTCATGCATTCATTTATCGAAAGTCTTTAATTAATATGAATAAGTAATACATGAACATCCGTCTGGCAACCTTAGTTTGGTAAGTAACAGGAGGTCATAATATCACTTTTTATTTTTAAATGTTTTTAATCCTAAGAAGTTAAATTTTCATTACACTTTTGTAAGTGCGCAAAATTACACAACAGAAGCTTGTTAGGTGAAGAAATATCTCCGTATTAATTACATTTTATTTTATAATAATTGGACTCGGATTCTCTGAAAACGAAAATTAAATCCGAGCTCAAGAGAAACAGATATCAAAGTCTACGGCTTAATTTGTTCAATTTTTTAAGAAGAGAATTAGAAACACAATATTAGCAAGTCAATCTGTGCAAAAATTTATTTTTGAAAAAAACTCAGATATATTGTGAATCCAAAAATCAGTTGTTTTGAAAACGAGCCCACATTCAAAAACTTCAATATATATGCAAAAGGAATTGCATAGAAAAGCCTCAAAATATATTTCCAAACAACATTGTGATCGGCTCGTTAGAGACAAGTATATAACAAGAGGAAAAAAAGAGGGAGAGAATTGGGAAAGAGACAACCAAGCCGTCCTCACTCTCTTTTCTCTTCTCTTTCTCCGTCTTTTTACATTCTCATCATAATGAGAAGGTATTGGTTTTATGTGAAAAATGACTTTCGTGGATTCCATGAAATGTCGACGTTTTGAGGCCCCCTAAGTCAGAAAAAATAGTTTTACATCGGTGTCTGTCCGTCCGTCGGCGTCGTCGTCGTCGTCGTCTGTATATCGCATAACTTTCGAAAGACTAATCAGATTGGATTGTGCTTTGGCACACAGTTTCAGGGACGAAAAAGAAAGATTAACTTCGTTAACCATCTATTTTGGATAGAAATTCAAAAAGTTAGGGCACTTTAAAAATTTTTCAGACCATTTTTTTCAAAATTCATAAATTCCATGGACGGCTGCCCACATTACTCGCAAATTAAAACAAATTATTTTCACGACTTTTTTCAATATAATAAAAATTGACAGGGCTACAGCATTTTCAAAATCACCCCAAAAAAGCGAAAATTAATATTTTAAGCCAACTAAAGCATGATATGAAAAAAAGTCAATGAAAGAAAAGTGTTACTTTTTGATAGTCCTACAAAATTCTCATGACGACTTTTTGAGATTTAAAAAAAAATAGAAAATTCAAATTTTATTGACACAAAACATAATGAATTATTACATTCTCATCATAATGAGAAGGTATTGGTTTCATGTGAGAGATGACATTCGTGGATTCCATGAAATTTCGACGTTTTGAGGCCCCCAGAGTCAGAAAAAATAGTTTCTACGTCGGTGTCTGTCCGTCTGTCGTCGTCTTCTATATATTGGATAACTTTCGAAAGACTAATCGGATTGGATTGTGCCTTAGCACACACTTTCAGGGGCGAAAAAGTAAGATCAAGTTCATGAACCAGCTATTTTGGATAGAAATTCAAAAAGTGAGGGTGATTGCAAAATTTTTTAGACCATTTCTTTCAAAATATATAAATTTAATGGATGGCCGCCCGTAGTACTCAAAAATTTAAACAAATTATTTTCTTGACTTTTTTCAATACAAAGAAAATTGACAGAGCTACAGCTTTATCAAAATCTCCCCAAAGAAGCGAAAATTAACATTTTAAGCCAATTAAAGCATGATATACAAAAAAGTCGAGAAGAGAAAAGTGTTACTTTTCGATAGTCATACAAGATTCTCATGATCACTTTTTGAGTTTTCTTAAACAGTCGAAAATTCAAATTTTATTGGCACAAAACATAATGAATTATTACATTCTCATCATAATGAGAAGGTATTGGTTTTATGTACAAAATATAAAATAAAACTAAAATTATGAAGTAAAAAATACAATTGTAAAATCCTTACGTTCTGGACGTAACATATCGACCCCCTTTGAACGATCAAAGTTCAAAACAAAGAAGAGGAAATAAAATACAAGTAATATAAATTATACGACTATACATGTACATATAGTATAAAGAAAGATCGAAACTGAAGTTGCATATATAGTCCTTATCAATGAGCATTGCAAAGAGATATAAGGAAGGTATAATTTAAGATGTATCGTCGCGGACAGACTCTTCAATGGGAAGAGGACACAAACTCCTTACATTTCTTTCATAAATACCTGCCTCAGTTTTCACTGAGACAACTCTTACTATGCCATCTTTTCCAGGGTTAGAAAGTATTATGCGACATAGCTTCCAGTGCAAGGGTGGCGCATTGTCTTCCTTCAAGACTACCAAGGAACCGATGGTGACACATCTGCTAGAGCCCGCCATCAAGAGGTGTCCAGGAGTTAAAGGGCGACAATCGTTAGGATCAGATGATAGGGAGGAAAGAGGACGGCAATTTGAAATTGCTTCAATCTCAATTACATAAGTTTGAAGTTGCTCAAAGTTAGCAGAGCCTCACTTACGGTGCGAGTGAAGTGGCTTTTAACTGACTTTACGCCAATTATTTTTGTTAGAAAATTGAATTTCTCTGTTGAAAATTAATTTCTTTAATTGAAAATCTAATTATACAATTGTATGATGAAAATTCATCGTTTTAATTAAAAATTAATTTCATTTTTTAATTGATTTCTTCAAGAGAAATTTTCATTATATCATTTTTGGTTGAAAATTTATCTTTCTTTTTGTTAGAAAATTAATTTTATTTGTTAAAAATTTATATTTACTTCTTATTTATAACATAAATATACAAATTATAATTTTTTTCCTTTATCGAAAATATTTAGTCGAAAATTCAATTATTTGTTTGGAAAAATTATATTTTAAGTCTTAACAAGAAAATTAAATTTTTAACAATATAGTAGAATTTGATAAAAAAAATATTTTAAAAACTCTCAACGAAAACTATGAAATTATATATTATATTATATTATTTTTTAGATTTGAAAATTAAGCTATTTTATTAAAATATAATTTTTTTGTTGTTCAAAAATTGAATCTCTTTCTTGAAAATTTCTATTCTTGAAAGTTTATCTTTTTTTATTTACAATTCGTTCTTGAAAAAAGAAATTTGAATTCTAAATCAGATAGTTTAATTTTACGTTGAAACCATTAACTTACAATCAAAAAAGGAAAAATTTTCAACACGATGGTAAAATCCTCAAACAAAACCGATTAATTTTAATAATATGGTTGCATTTTTAACCAAAAAGAAGGAAATTACTACCAAAAAGATTAATTTTTAGAGTAAAAATACGAATTTTCATCTAAAAAATAGCAATTTTGTAAAAAAAAAAAAACTTGAATGGTTAAATTTTAAGACTAAAAAGTTTATTTCGAAGAAAAAGAATAATTTTCAACAAAATAGTCAAATTTCCAAAAAAAAACATTAAGTTTTAATAATGCAATCCAACTTTTAACGAAGTAGATTTTACAAGAGCCGCAATATGTATAGTTTAGATCAACTTTAAATCAATTAGTAAAATTTTTAACCAAAGAGATTAATTTTCAAACAAACAAAAAATGGATTTTCAATGAAATAATTAATTTTTCAACTAAAGAAATAAATTTTCATCTAAAGTGATGAATCTTCAACCAAAAAAATATTCATTTTTAAAAAGTCCGGATTGTTCTTGATAATAATAATAATCCATATAATGAATCTGGAATAGTTTAACAAAAGGTAGAATAAGAATGTTCAAATGAAAAGAAATAAACTTTAAACATAAAAAAGTAAAGAAATATTTTAAGGTTGATCTGAAATTCAATAAAGAAGTTAAATTTAAAAATACTTACGAATTGAGTCCTCGAATCCTTATATTATTATTAATTCCATCGTCAGGAATGTTCTTGATGATAATAATAATCCAAACAATTCCATACAATAAATCTGAAATATTTAAAAAAAAGATAGAATAGAAAAATGTTAATAATAATCCATACAATAAATCTGGAATAGTTTAATAAAAGGTAGAATAAGAATGTGCAAATAAAAAGAAATAAACTTTAAACATAAAAATGTAAAGACATATTTTAAAGTTGATCTGAAATTCAATAAAGAAGTTAAATTTAAAAATACTTACGAATTGAGTCCTCCAATCCTTATATTATTATTAATTCCATCGTCAGGAATGTTCTTGATAATAATAATAATCCAAACAATTCCATACAATAAATCTAAAATATTAAAAAAAAGATAGAATAGAAGAATGTAGGAATGTTCTTGATAATAATAATAATCTATACAATTCCATACAATAAACCTGAAATATTAAAAAAAAAATAGAATAGAAGAATGTTCAAATAAAGAGAAATAAACTTTAAACATACAAATGTAATTTGTATTTTTTTTTATACAAAAATAAAAGAATTCTTAACTTTTGTTTAAAAGTTCAATTTTTTAAAATTTTTGTTTTTTTTTTTAAATTGTTATTTTTTTATAAAAAAAAATAATTGCTCATCATTTCCTTTAAATAAATTTTAAAATCGTCTGCATCGCGTATCTGTCAATGCGGAGATTATTTTTTCAACATATTTGTGCTCATTATGCTTTTTTTTTGAGATACTTATATGCTACAACTGAAATAGCAAAAGGAATCTAATACCCTTGCGTACAATTTAAATTTATTGAATCATGTGAAATATAGCATCCTAACCTCAAAGAAATCGATCTCATTCAAAACAAAAGCCTTTAAATCATATAGAACTAAAATAATCATGTGATATGTGGCAGCCTAACATCAAGGGAATCAACCTCATTGAAAAAGAGGAAAATCAATTCGATATTACTTTGCTTGAAATTAATATTGCAGTAAATTACTACATTGCAAATGTGAAGCCGTTCGAGGAACTGCAAGATTCACATAATCATAAACCAATTCGTTGACAGATACGAAATTCACAAATTCGCCTTTTTAATGTTTTTTTTAATGGGTTCTATCAAGAAGGAAAAAATACTTACGGATTGAGCACACAAATATCCTTTTACACCAAAAAACAGTGAAGCTCCGAAACACAGTACGGTGAGTTCAACGTAAACAAAAATATACATCGTAGTAGGCCAACACAGTTTTCCGGCAGTAGTTCTTCACACTGGTGGTGAAAGAGAAGCGCCGACACGTATTATCGATTTCGAACATCGATTAGATTATTATTCACAACAGTGATCCCAAAATACTTGCGCATGATTGAATTGAACGGTGCTCATTGGCTCTAGTTCGCATACAGGCGCTCACTACAGCCAATCAACTATACTACAATCCAAACATGCGCAGATAAAGGCGACTCAATTAGCATCAATGATTTCAAAATAGGACAATGTGAAAACGTTAAAATTTAATATTTTAAGATTCGAATTTTGGAAAATAGGTCATTTAAAATTCAGAGGAATTGAAATTGTATTATTTATAATTAAAAGCGGTCAAAATTAAAAAATTAAAAACTTTTGAATTTGCAATTAAAACTTGACAATTTGCAATTTAAAACTAAAATGAATCTTTCAAAGTTAAAGCTTCTGACATTCTAGAATTTTAATTTGTTATTACATAACAAAATTATAATTTAACATTAAAGCTGATGAGACACATTTTTCTAAAATCAAAAAATGAATTGAATTATTAAAAAAAATAATAATTTTAAATGGAAAACACTAAAGATGAAAAAATCTACTCTGAAAAAAATTTTAATTGCCAAAAATTGTGATATTAACACTTTTTTATAATCAAACCCTTTAAATTAAACTAATTCAATTAACTAATTTTCCGTGTTAAAAATTAATCTTCTTGATTGAAAATTTAACTATTTGGTTGAAATTTTAACGATTTGATTGCAAATTTGTGTATTTTGTTGGTTAAATCCAGGTTTTATTTATTTTAAATCAAAACCTTTTTTTCTTTGAAATATCAACTATTACGTTTTTCGTTAAAAACTCATCTTTTTTGAGTTCAAAATTCAACTTCTTGGTTAAAAGTTTAACTACTTTCTTAAAAAATATTTTGTTGTTGAAGATTCATAATTTTAGTTGAAAATTCGTTTTTTTTATTTTTTATTGAAAATTACATAATTTAGTAGAAAAGTCAACTACTTTTTTGGTGGAGATTAGTATTTTCAAGTTAAAAATTCAACTATTTTGTAAAGAATTCGTCTTTTTGTCTTGAAAGTTCCAGATTTTGGCATAAAATTCCACTATTTGGTACACGATTAAACTGTTTAGTCGAAAATTCGTTTTTTTTTTCATTGACAATTCTCCTCAATAAAAATTTAACCAAACCATTTTTAGTTAGAAATTCATCATTTTTTGTTAAAAAATCCATCTATTTAGTTTTAAAAATTTAGAAACTAAAAATGATAAATTAAAAAAATTAATTGAAAATTTATTTATTTTCTTGAATATTCGTCTTTTTTGGTAGAAAATCAATTTTTTTGGTTAATAATATAACTACTTGGTTGAAAAAGAATCTGTTTTAGCAGAGGATTCGAGAATTATGTTGAAAATTCGTTTTTGTTGCTTAAATCCAGCTGTTATTTATTTTTAATAAAAATATTTGTTTGAAATGTAACTATTTGGTTGAAAATTCAACTTTTTTTTGTAAAAGATCATCTTTTTGGTTAAAAATGCAATTGCAAATTGGTCGGAGGGAAAAAGTGGTGTCGGGAAAATCGGGAAATCCCGGGAATTTCAAACTGCCTGATCAGTAGACGCCCTGATTGCATTAAGTTGAACAAACCTGTTGGTTTTCGAGGCTTGGGAGAATGTCTCTTATACTGGCAAGTGGGGGAGGAAGTAATTGACCGAGTGCCATAACATTCGAAAGTGAGACACCTTCCTTCTTGTTCCAGTTTGCAATTACTGTGGCTGCAATCCCTCGAAGTAGAACAGAACAATAAGCCAGGGCAGGTCTGTACCAAGCCGTGAGAGCTAATAAGGTCCAGAGCAATGGAGCGTCCTTGAAAATTCTTCGGATTTGCAAATCCCTCTCGACCGTCACCTGAAATTCAACAAAAATATTTAATTTATTTATCAAATCTCAATCCATATTTTAATCACAGTCTGGGTGGCCGCAAAACTTCATTTTCAAAATTCCCTCACTTTTCCCTGACTTATTTTTCATTTTTTTTCATTTTCATAAATTATTTTTAATACTTTGGAATCCCTTCAAATCTATTTAAAATTCTTTTGAATCTTTTAAAATACCCTAAAATATTTTTCTTGACCATTATCATTCAAACACCACCTAAATATTCTAACCTTGTAACATTTTTAATATGGAATCTTTTATAAATGGAATTAGAATAAGGTGAAATTTATACATTTTTAATTTAGTATTCTCAGGGCTTAAACCGAAAATAATAATAATATTGAAATCTGTTAAAGATTCTAGTTGAAAAAATCTAAAAAAATTAAAATTACTTTAAAATTTAAATTTCAACATTTAATAATTAAATGATAAATTAATAATTATTTAATATATTATAATATGTATTATTTATTATAATTTATAAATTTAAATTTGAAATCAAAAACTTTTTTATATATCAATTATTATTTTGAATTTAAAAGAATTCGATGAAATTAGAATTCCAGGCAAATCAAATTAAGTAATTAGAAAAATAATTTAAATAAATAAATTTCTTTTTAAATACCCTACAATATTTTAAATCTTTTGAAATCACTGGAAACTTTTTAAAGCACTTAAAAATTCCTTGCAATTTATAATAATTCCCTAAAATCTTTAAAATCCTTGAAAATTTTTTAATTTTTGAAAATTCGAAATATAAAAGAATATCTTCCGCAATTCTTTAAACCCGAATGACAATTTTTATTAAATACTTTGAAATCTCTTGAATTTTTTTAAACCTCCTGAAAAAGCTTTAAAATCTTTTAAAATACCGTAAAATATTTTAAATCCTTTGAAATCCCTTCAAAAGATTAAAATCAACTAAAAAATTTAAATCTTTTAAAATTCCCTAGAATATTTCAAATCCTTTGAAATCCCTGGAAACTTTTAAAAGCTCTTAAAAATTCCTTGCAATTTTTAAAAATACCCTAAAATCTTTAGGATCCTTGGGAATTCCTTGATATTTTTTTAATCTCTTGAAAATATCTTGGAATCTTTTTAAATACCCTACAATATTTGAAATCCTTTGAAATCACTGGAAACTTTTCAAAGCTCTTAAAAAATCCTTGCAATTTTTCAAAATACCCTAATATCTTTCAAAGGCTTTGAAACCCCTTCAAATTTTAAAAATCTCTTGAAAATGCCTTGCAATATTTTAAAATACCCCAAAATCTTTTTAGTCCTTTCAAATTATTAAAATAAATAAAAAGTTCCTTGGATTTTTTTAATTCTCTCAAATATTTGAAACCTTTTGAAATTCCTGGAAACTTTTTACAGCTCTTGAAAATTCCTTGAAATTTAACAGAAATACTCTTAAAATCTTTTAAACTCTTTTCAAATTATTGAAAGCAATTAAAAATTCCTTGGAATCTTCTAAAACTCCCTAGAATCTTTCAAATTCTTTGAAACCCCTTCAAATTTTTAAAATCTCTTGAAAATGCCTTGTAATCTTTTAAAATACCCTAAAATGCTTCAAATCCTTTGAAATGTTATAAAATTCCTTAAAACTTTTTAAAGCTCTTGAAAATTCCTTGCAATTTTTAAATATACCATAAAATCTTTAAAATCCTTTAATCACTTCAAATTATTGAAATCTATTAAAAATATCCTACGATATTTCAAACTCTAAAATCTTTTGAAATGCCTTGATATTAACAATTGAAAATGCAAGAAAATTTAATTTTCAACAATTGGAAATAAAAGAAAATTTAAAAAAAAATTTAATTGACTTTCAACTGTTATAAATTCAACCACTGAAAATTAAATTTTTTAATTTTCTTCAGATTTCAAAAGTTTAAAATTTAGAATTTGAAAATTGAACCGCTGAAAATAAAAAAAAAATTCAAATTTAGAACCTTTGTACAATTTTGGATTATGTTAGTGTTTTTCATCGAAAAAAAGTTGAATTTTCAACAGCTGAAATTGGAGAAAATTGAAGAAAATTGTATTTTCAACCATTGGAAATTAAAGAAAATGGAAAATTGAAGAAAATTTAATTTTTAACAATTGAAAATGAAAAAAATGTAATTTCCAACAATTGGAAATGAAACAAAAATTTAAAATGTTTAAAATTGAATTTTCAACTGTTGTAAATTCAACCACTGAAAATTAAATTTTCAATTTTCTTCAGATTTCAAGGGTTTAAAATGTAATATTTGGAAATTTAAACGTTGAAAAATAAAGAAGATTTAAAATTTAGAATTTTCGTACAAACTGGACTATGTTAGTGTTTTTCGTCAAAAAAGGTTCTAAATTTTTAATAGTTGAAATTTAAAAAAAAAATTTAATTTTCAACTATTGGAAAGTAAAGAAAATGGGAATTGAAGAAAATTTAATTTTCAAACATCTAAAATAAAAGAAAATTAAATTTTCAAATATTGTACATTCAATTGTTGAAAATTGAATTCTCAATTTTCAACAGTTTAAAATTTTATTTTTGAAAATAAAGAAAACTTAGAGTCTTTGTACAATTTTTGATTATGTTACTGTTTTTCGTCTAAAAAAATCAATTTTCAATGGTACAAATTTGGATTATGTTAGTGCTTTTTGTCGGAAAAACGTAATATTTTTAATATTTGAAATTGAATAAAATTGAAAACTGAATTTTCAACTGTTGGAAATTAAAGAAAATGTACAATTGAAGAAAACTTAATTTTCTACAATCGAAAATGAAAAAAATTGAATTTTCAAATATTGTAAATTCAATTGTTGAAAATTGATTTCTCGATTTTCTTCAGTTTTCAACAGATTAAAATTTAACTTTTAAAAATAAAGAAAATTGAGAATTTTTGTACAAATTTGGATTATGTTACTGTTTTTTGTCCAAAGAAAATTGATTTGTCAACGCCTCAAATTGAAAAAATTGAAAAATTAAGAAAATTGAGAAAAATTGAATTTTCAACTGTCGTAAATTCAACCATTGAAAATAATTTTTCAATTTTCTTCAGATTTCAAAAGTTGAAAATTTAGAATTTGAAAATTGAACCGTTGAAAAATAAAAAAGAAATTTTTGATTTAGAACCTTAGTACAAATTTGGATTATGTTAGTGTTTTTCGTCAGAAAAACTGAATTTTTAACAGTTCAAATAGGATAAAATTAAAAATTGAATTTTCATTTGTTGGAACTTTAAGAAAATGGAAAATGGAAGAAAATTTAATTTTCAACAATCGAAAATGAAAGAAAATTGAATCTTCTAATAATGAAAATTCAACTGTTGAAAATAACTAAAATTTATTCAAATTGAATAAAACTGAAAAATTAAAAAAATTGAAAATTGAGAAAAATTTAATTTTCAACAATCGAAAATGAAAGAAAATTCAATTGTTGAAAATAACTAAAATTTAGTCAAGTTGAAAAAAACTGAAAAATTTAAAAAAAACTGAAAATTCAGAAAAAATGAGTTTTCAAATATGGTAAGTTCAACTATTGAAAATTAAATTTTCAATTTTCTTCACTATTGAACAGTTTAAAATTCAACTATTAAAAATTCTACTGTTAAAAATAAATAAAATTTAGAATCTTTGTACAATTTTGGATTACGTAACGGGGTTTCGTCGAATAAAATAAGAATTTTCAACGGTTAAAATTTAAAATTGAAAAATGAAAAAAACTAAAAATTCCTTTTCCAACTGTTGAAAATTAAAAAAAAACGAATGTTGTATGTATCGAAAACAAGTGTTAAAATGTTATATTTACATAATTTTACATGATAATTAAATAAACATTTCAACTCATAAAAACTGCCACAGCCTCGGTGGCGAAATTGGTCAACGCTCCACTCATGTAAAGTGGCGTTCCGGGTTCAAATCCAGGCTGAGGCAGATTTTTTCTTATTTTAGATAATAGATAGTATGAAATATGGACATTATTAATATTAATTTTCTATTGGAATTTAAAAATTACGTGAGATCAAAAAAATAATCGCGCTCGTTTATTTTCTGGTTGAATAATCATTTTTAATTTTCCGGGTGAATATTCAAGGGAAATTTTGCGGAAAGTGGTCAGGTGTTTTCTTTCCCAAAGCATCTATTTTAAAAGCTTTGAGAGTTGCTGATGCATCTCCAATTAATTTCTATTAAACTGATTACTTTTCTTTCAGCAGCCACTTTTCCTGAACAAGGCGTGTAATTGAGTCTCTCGAGATCTCAAGTTGCAGGAATCTTTTCAAATTTCGCCATTCTCCCAGACTAAAGTATTCAAATCAGATTAAATTCTACAGACAAAAAATTAATTTAAAAAAAAATTTCAACCAAAAATTTGAGTTTTTAAGCTGAAAAATCCAATTTTTTAGAAAATATTTGACTTTTAAACAAGAAAAGATGAGTTTTGAACAAACAAGTTAATTTTCAATCGAGAAAGATGAATTTTCAAAAATAAAATTGAATTCTCAACCAAGCAATATTTTTCTGTCAAACGAAACAAATAGAATCAAATTGATAAATTTTAAAGCCAAAAATACGGATTTTTCAAGAATATAGTTGAATTTTCAAACTCAAAAAATGAATTTTCGAAAAAAGAATTAAATATTCAACCCAAAAAGATAAATTTTCAACCGAGAAGAATTATTTTTATCCCAAAAAGATTAATTTTTTAACAAAAGAGCTTTCAAGCTAAAAAGGCAAATTTTTTTAGGAAACATTTTACTTTTAACCCCCCCCAAAAAAAAAATCAACCAAGCCGAATTATTTTCAATTCAGAAGATAATTTTTTAACGAAAAGAAAAGAACTCATTTTCAACCAAAGAGATGAATCGTCAACTAAAATTTATTTTTTTACAAACTAGTTGAATCATCAAACCAAACAGATTAATTTTCACACAAAAATTTAATTTACAAGCCAAAAATATAAATTTTCAGTTTAAATTATTTTCAATACAAAAAACGATTTTGAATAGAATAATTTGATTTTCAGTCAAAAACACTAATTTAAAAAAAAAAAGGAATTTTTAACAAAATAGTTTAATTTTCTACCAAAGAAATTAATTTAAAACTAAAATGATGAATCTACATCAAAGAAAATTAATTTTTAGCAAAATATTTGACTTTTAAACCGGAAAAGATGAATTTTTAACAAAAAAATTAATTTCCTACCAACAAAAATGAATGTTCAATTTTCAAAAAAATATTTAAATTTTCATCTGAAGAAGATTTCAGTTGAAATTTCAACACCAAGAAATTAATTTTAAACCAAAAAGTAAATTGTCTACGAAAATAGTTGAATTTTCAACCAAAAAGGATGACTTCTTAACAAAATTGTTGAATTTTCAACCAAGCAGTTGCATTTTTCTCTAAGAAAGATGCAATTTCTACTTAATTAATTAAATTTAAAATTAACAAAAAAATAGTTGAATTTTCATCCAAAGAAGATTTCAGTTGAATTTTCAACCCCACGATATGAATTTTAAACAAAAAGCAAATTTTCTACGAAAATAGTTGAATTTTCAACCGAAGAAGACGAATTTTCAACAAAAGAGTAGCATGTTTGTCCAAGAAATATTCAATTTCTACTAAAATAAATGAATTTTTAAATTGCAAAGACAAATTTTCAAAAAAAATATTTAAATTTTCATCTGAAGAAGATTTCAGTTGAAAATTGAACCCTTAGATATGAATTTTAAACCAAAAAGTAAAGTTTCTACGAAAATAGTTGAATTTTCAACCAAACAGTTGCATTTTTCTCTAAGAATGGTGCAATTTCTACTACATTAATTGAATTAAATATTTAAATGGAAATAGTTGAATTTTCATCCCAAAAAGATTCAATTGAATTTTCAACACCAAGTTATGAATTTCAAACAAAAAGCAAATTTTCTATGAAAATAGTTGAATTTTCGACCTAAAAAGACGAATTTTCAACAAAAGAGTAGAATGTTTGTCCAAGAAAGATGCAATTTCTACTGAAATAAATGATTTTTTAAATTGCAAAGACAAATTTTCAAAAAAATATTTAAATTTTCATCTGAAGAAGATTTCAGTTGAAATTTCAACACCAAGAAATTAATTTTAAACAAAAAGTAAATTATCTACGAAAATAGTTGAATTTTCAACCCTCAAAGACGAATTTTTAACAAAACTGTTGCATTTTCAACCAAAAAGGATGACTAACAAAACTGTTAAATTTTCAAACAAATGATAGAATTTATAATTAAAAATATAATCGTGAAGAGAAGCAACTGCAAAAAAAAAAGAATTATCAAGATAAATAGAAGGCAAAAAATTACTAATAAGATTATTATAATAATTAATATTCAAACACCAGAATATTAAAGTTGTAAAATTTTTAGCCTAGAATCTTTTATAAACGGAATCAAACAATTTCAAATTTATTCTTTTTGACAGTGATTTAAAGTTATAGAAATTCCCTGACTTTTACCAGATTTCTTTTGTTAATTCTCTGACTTTTCCTTGTACAGTAAAATTCCCTGACTTTTTTTTAAATTTTTATACGTAAAAATTAAAGAAAAAAGAAAAATTATGGTGTCAAAATAATGGTGACAATACCAATTATGGTGACAAAATAAAACTATATATCATGTCAGAGATCTCTGATTATGTACTTGTAATTTTTAAATCTTTACTAAATTTTTACTTGTAATCACAAAATTAAAATTGTAATGTTATTTATTTCAAAGGTCTAAAATTTATGGACAGAAAAAAACCATGAAAATTGCAAGTTTTTACTTCATGAACTCGCAAAAAAAAAAAAAGATTTTTGTATGCATCTTTAAAAATCTAAACTTTGCTTTATATTCTCATATTATATTTATTTTTTTTTAATATTTATATATATTTGAAAATCTTTCAAAATTGTAATTTTTTATCGTACATTTTCCAGAACTTAAATAAAAAAGAAATATAATACTGAATATTCCGTAACGGTAGACAGTTCGAACTTTTGAATACCTTTAAAACTATTCGATTTTTTCCTAAAATATATTTTTTAAAAATCTTGCAAAATTAATAAATGGCCTTAGAATCTTTAATTTGGAAATAACTTCAAGATAAAAGTTTCATAATGAAACTCTATTTTTCAATTTCAGATCCAATTCCATCCATTTAAAATAAAATTTTATCAATCAAATATCAAAGACAACAATAAAAACATACAATAATTTGAAACTGAAAATTTAAACTTTATAATTTTAATTGTTCTGTTTGAAAAAATTGTAATTTGTAAGTAAAGTCTTGATGAGTAAATTTAGGAGATACTTATAAGTATTGAGAAGATGCAAACATAATTTAAAATCTAAAAAGATAAAAAAAATTAATTAAAATGTAGATTTTCAACAATTGTAAACAACAAATTTAGAAGCTTCTTAAGAATTAAAAAGAAAATCCTTATGTTCCTGATTTTCGATTTAGAAAAATGAATTTAAGGCCAATATTTAAAAACATTGGAAAAAATTTCCAGCATTGTCAAAAAAAATCTGGAAGATTTTAAGTCCATTTTTTAGTTTTGCAGGATTAAAAAAAAAAAATTATGAGAAATTTGAATAATTTTAAAATATATTTAAAAGCTCTGAAAAGTTTACAAAAAATTGGAAATTGAAAAATATTTCCAAAATTATAAAAATATTTTAAAAAATGAATATAATATAACATTAAAATATCAACAATGTAGATTTTTGAGAAAGCACTTAAAAATCTACTTCCTTTTTAGTTCATGATTTTAATATTGAAGCTGTTAGTATTATTTTAATATCAATAAAATAAATCATAAATAACTCTTAATATTATAGCTGTAAATATTAAATTATAATTTAAAAATTACACGTAATTGAAATTCACCAAGTTAAAACTTTTTTTCAATACCATAAAGAATATAAAATAATAATAATAATATAACATAAGAATATCTAATAACTATTTTTTTTTTAAGTTTTTGAACTTTTAGAAGTTTGAAAGAAACCAAGAAATATTTGATAAATTTTCAGAAATGTTTCCAAGTTTTTAAATATTTCTAATCTATTCAAAACGTCTTAAATTCCTTAAAATATTTTGAACACACGAATATTAAGAATATTAAGAATTTTTTTTATATTGTCAGACCTTCTACATATTCTAATCTTTAAAAATTATTCAAATTTTTCCCGTTTTTTTTTAATTCTGCAAAATTAAAAAACTTTTATTATTTTCGAATTGTTTCGAAACTTCGGAATATCTCTTAAAATTACTCAAATTTTTTTCTAAAATTGTGTAATATGGCAAAATTGCAAAGTTTTGCTTTAAAATATTTTAAACTCTTTTTAAAAATTTTAGGAAATAATTAAAAATGTTTTGTAATCTTTTTCAAATTTCTCGTAGAATTCCTAATAAATTTTTGAAACCTGAAAAATTAAAAAAATTGTCTCAAAGTCTTTCATATTCTTTTTCCACACATTTTGAATCTTTATAACTTGAAATTATTCTTTTAAAATGAAATTAAAACCATTTAAAATTTTCTCAGAAATCTTTAAGGCTATGTGACGAGTGTGTCACGTGACCAGCTTCCTGCCTTACCGACACTTTTTTTATTTGTAAACTTATTTTTACACGAATAGCCACATCGAGTTGAAAATTTGGGATAATAAATATAGAATATATATAATATAATATATAATATGATATATAAATATTATATAGCATAATAATAATATATATAATGTAGAAAATAATGAAAAATATTTATGTACAAAATAATCATGTATAAAATAGTCCATTGAAAGTAATAAAAAAGTATTACTGTAGAAAATATTCCATTAAAAAAAAAATTAATGTAGAAAACGTTGGTTCCCAATTGAAACGGGGAAAGAATAAATTAATTTTAGTTAAGTGAAATGAAAAAAAAAATAAAAAATAAAAGTTCATTGAACTCTGAATCTCACACGCGAATGTCATGCGATCTTGAAAAAATCAGGTCTAAGGTTAATTTGAATAAAAAGGGTGATACAAATAAAAAGAGGTCTAAGATGAACTAAATTCTAAATGGGCTAGATGCAACCTTTCCTAAATGCAGTTTCAGAGTTCAATTGAAAGGTGAAATTATTTGGGTCAAAACTATAATCAACGATTAGGGGAATTTTGATGGGTTAGTTGTTAGTAAGTTAGTTTTAATTCGAAATTTACAAAGAAGGGGCCAAAGTGGGCCAGATGGACAAAGGATGGGAGCAAAGTGAGATCCGGCAAAGTGGGACAATGGTGTGGGGTTAAATGACCCTCGCTTAAAAAAAAACTGTGTTAGAAAAAAAAAGAATTCTACTTCTGAGGTAAGATGATCTTCAAGCAAAAATTTAAAATTCCACCAAATAGTTGAATTTTCTAACAAAATAGTTGAATTCACAAACAAGATGGTAAATTTCTAAGCCAAAAAGACAATTATTTTACAAGACAGTTGAATTTTCAAGAAAAAATTCAATCTTTAAACAAAGAGAAAAATTTTCAACAAAATAGTTCAATTTTCAACCCACAAAAATGACTTTAACAAAATATTTAAATTTTCGAAAAAGTAATTGAATTTTCAAACTACAATATACATTTTTAACATAGAAAATTAATCTTCTACCGAAGAAGAAAATTTTTCAAAAAAACAGTTAAATTTTGGACCAACAATATACCTTTCAACAAAAACGTTGAATTTTCTATCCAAAAAGATTAATCTTCACCAAAATAGTTGAATTTTAAACCGAAAATAAAATAAATTTTCAACTTGAGACGATGAATTTTCGACCAAAAAAATTAATTTTCTACCAATAAAAACAAATTTTTTAAGAAAACAGTTCAATTTCCGAGAAGAAAGATAAATTTATCAAAGTAGTTGAATTTTCAACAAAATAATTAAATTTTTAACAAAATAGTTGAATTTTTAATCAAATAGCTGAATTTTCATCCAAAAGAGATGCCTTTTCTACCTTAAAAATAAATTTTCTATCCAAAAGGACAAGTTTAACAAAACATTTAAATTTTCAAAAAAATAATTGAATTTTTAACCAAGAAAATTAATTTTCTACCAAAAAAGAAAAATTAAAAAAAAACGATAACGATGAATTTTCTATCCAAAAAGATTAATTTTCTACCAATAAAGACAAGTTTTGAACAAAAAAGTTCAATTTTTCGTCAAAGAAAGATGAATTCATCAAAGTAGTTGAATTTTCAACAAACTAATTAAATTTTTAACAAAATAGTTGAATTTTTAATCGGATAGCTGAATTTTCAACAAAAAAAAATTCCTTTTCTACAAAAAATATAAATTTTTTATCCAAAAAGAGGAATTTTCAATAAAAAAAGTTAATTTGAAATAAAACAGATAAATTTTCTACCAAAAAAGACAAATTGAAAAAAAAAACAGTTGAATTTTCGACGAAAAAAGATGAATTTATTGAAGTAGTTGAATTTTCAAGAAAATAATTTTATTTTTAACATAATAACTGAATTTTCAAACTACAATGATAAATTTTCAACCAAGAAAATTAATTTTCTACCGAAAAAGAAAAATTTTCAAAAAAATAGTTAAATTTTTTACCAAAAAGATGACTTTCAAACATAACGATGAATTTTCTATCCAAAAGGACGAAATATTTAAATTTTCAACAAAACAGTTTAATTTTCAACCCAAACGAAAATAAATTTCCAACTTAAAATGATGAATTTTTGACCAAAACGAATAATTTTCTACCAAGAAAGACAAATTAAAAAAGAAAAACAGTTGAATTTTCGACGAAAAAATATGAATTGATTGAAGTAGTTGAATTTTCGAGAAAATAATTTAATTTTTAACAAAATAGTTCCATGTTTAATCAAATAGCTGAATTTTCAACCAAAAAATATGCCTTTTCTACCATAAAGATGAATTTTCAACAAAATAGTTGAATTTTCAACCAAAACGAGAATCAATTTTCAACTTAAAATGATGAATTTTCGACCAAAAAGATTAATTTTCTACCAATAAAGATAAATTTTCAACAAAGCAGTTCAATTTTTGACGAAAAAAGATAAATTTATCAAAGTAGTTGAATTTTCAACAAAATAATGAAATTTGTAACAAAATAGTTCAATTTTTAATCGAATAGCTGAATTTTCAAACAAAAAAGATGCCTTTTCAACCATACAAATAAATTTTCTATCCATAAGGACAAATTTAACAAAATATTTAAATTTTCAACAAAATAGTTGAATTTTCAAACAAAAAGAAATGTTCAGCCTACAATGATGAATTTTTGACCAAAAAGATTAATTTTCTACCAAAAAAGACAATTTAAAAAAAATTAGTTGAATTTTCGACGAAAAAGATTAATTTATTGAAGTAGTTGAATTTTCAACAAAATAATTTAATTTTCAACAAAATAGTTCGATTTTTAAGCGAATTTCTGGATTTTAAAACGAAATAGATGCGTTTTCTACCATAAAGATGAATTTTCTATCCAAAAATATGAATTTTCAACAAAATAGTTGAATTTTCAACCAAAACGAAAATAAATTTTCAACTTAAAATGATGAATTTTCGACCAAAAAAATTAATTTTCTACCAATAAAGACAAATTTTTAACAAAACAGTTCAATTTTCGACGAAGAAAGATGAATTTATAAAGTAGTTGAATTTTCAACAAAAAAGTTAAATTTGTAACAAAATAATTGAACCTTTAATCGAATAGCTGAATTTTCAACAAAAAAAGATGCCTTTTCTACCAAAAAAATGAATGTTTATCCAAAAAGACGAATTTAACAAAATATTTAAATTTTCAACCAAAAATAAAAAGAAATGTTCAACCTGCAATGATGAATTTTTGACCAAAAAGATTAACTTTCTACCAAACAAGACAATTTAAAAAAAAAATAGTTGAATTTTAGACGAAAAAGATAAATTTATTGAAGTAGTTGAATTTTCAACAAAATAATTTAATTTTTAACAAAATAGTTCGATTCCTGAATTTTCAACCAGAATAGATGCCTTTTTCACCATTAAGATGAATTTTCAAGAAAATAGTTGAATTTTCAACCAAAAAGAAAATAAATTTTCAACTTAAGACGACGTATTTTCGACCAAAAAGATTAATATATACGCATTATTATGCTAGATGGTACAAATCAAATTTTTAAAGGAATCTGTATTATCATTAGAGAATAACAGAAATTTTTCAACGTCTAGTAGCCTAATGGGAAAAGCACCTGACTGGAAATCAGAAATTCTGTGGTTCGAATCCCAGCGGAGTGAAAGGAGAAGATCTTTTATTCAGAAAAAAACGAATTGAAAATGATTTTTAATTATTAACTCCATCTATGTGAAAGAGATGTTATAAATTTTCTGTTATTCTCTAATGAAAATACAGATTCCTTTAAAAATTTGGTTTGAACCATCTAGCACAATAATGCGTATATATTCAGAAACAAAGTTTCTTCTCTCGATCTCTCTAGTAGCTTAATGTGAAAAGCACCTGACCGAAAATCAGAAATTCTGTGTTTCGAATTCCAGCGGAGTGAAAGGAGAAGATATATATATTTTTTTGTCTAAATTAAGTAAAAATGATTTATAATTGATAACTCCATCTACTCTAAAAAATACTTTAAAAATTTTCTGTTATTCTCTAATGATAATACAGATTCCTTTAAAAATTTGATTCGTAACATCTAGCATAATAATGCTTATATTTTCTGAAATAAAGTTTCTTCTCTCAATCTCTCTATTAGCTTAATGGGAAAAGCACCTGACCGGAAATGAGAAGTTCTGTGGTTCGAATCCCAGCGGAGTGAAAGAAGAAGACTTTTTTTTCAGAAAAAAATGAATTAAAAATAAAACAAATAACTTACAGTAATTGTATAGAAATCAGAAAAAAGTCAGGGATTTAGAAAAAAATCTTGCAAAAGTCAGAGAATTTCTGTAACTTTAAATAACTATCAAGCAGAATAAATTTGAAATTCTTTTATTCCGTTTATAAAAGATTCTAGGTTGAAAATTTTACAATTTTTTGAGATTTTGGTATTTAATTATTATTAATGGTCAGGGAAAATGAAAAATTATTCAAGGACAAATTAAGGAATTTTCAAAATAAAGTTTAGCGGTAACCCTGAAATAATATTCTTATTAGAAAGTTATTCGCCTTGTATTTATATTTATATATATATTTTTCTTGCAAATTCTTTCTCCTGAAGATTTTCTTTTTAGCTATAAAATTTATTTTTTGTTTAAAAATTCAACTGTTTTGTTAAAAATTCGTCTTTTTGGGATGAAAAATCAGTTTCTTTGTAGAGAATTGACTTTATGTTTAAAACTCATATTTTGATGTTGAATAGTCAAACTACAATATTTTTTGGATTAGAATTCAATTTTTTTTTTAGATTTGATTTGAAAATTTATCTGTTTTAGTAGAAATTTCATCTTTCTTGGATAATAATGCAAATATTTGGTTGAAGATTCAATAATTTGGTTAAAAAATCATTCTTTTTAGTGAAAAATTCATTTTTGTTGTTGAAAATACAAGCATCTTTGTAGAAAATTTACTTCTTATTCAAAACTCATGTTTAAATGTTGAAAAGTCAAATCAAAATCTTTTTTAGATGAAAATTCAATCTTTTTCAAATTTGCCTTTTTGATTTATAAATTCATCTCTTTTAGTAGGAATTTTATCTTTCTTGGATAAAAATGCAACTGTTTGTTTGAAAATTAATCTTGTTTGCTTAGGGATTCATCTATTTTGTTTTAAAATTTTAGTTGAACGACTTTGTTGAGAAATCAATTTTTCGTTGAAGATTCATTAATTTTAGTTGAAAATTCATCTCTTTGGTTGAAAGTTGAACTATTTTGTTGAAAATTGATTTTTTTTTAACTGAAGAATCAACTGCCTGGGTACAAGCTGAACTTCTTTGTTGATTTTTTTTTCGAAAGAAGATTCATCTTTTTGGTTGAAAATTGACTTACTTTTGTTGAAAATTAATTTTTTTGCTGAGAATTCTATCTTCTGATTGAAAATTTAATTTTTGCATAGAAAACTCGTCTTTTGGCTTGAAGGTTTAACAATTTAGGTGAACATATTTATTTATGGCTAAAAAATCTTTATTTGTTAAAAATTCGTCTTTGCGGTTTTAAAATTCATTTTTAAAACCAAATTTCACGTTTTTTGGTGAAATAGCAACTATTTCACTTTTTGGTTGAAAATGCATCTTTTTAAATTGAAACTTTAAACATTTTGTGGATAAGACAATTATTTTGTTGAAAATTCCAGTATTTTGTTAACATTTTTATTATTTTGTTGAAAAATTTTAAAGTTTTGTTCAAAATGCAAGTATTTTGTTAAAAAGTCATGTTATATGGTAGAAAAGTCATTTTTTGTTTAAAATAGATAAATAAATTTGAAATTGTTAAATTTGTATCTGAAATATTGTCTTATTCCGCTTAGACAAGATCTTGTACTAAAAATATTACAAGATTAAAATGCTGGTATTTGAATGTTAATGATTAGGGGAAATAAAAAATTGGTCAAGGAAAAATGAGAGAATTTTGAAAATGAATTTTCACCCTGCAAAGCATTATCTTAAATACAAAAAATTGCCATTAGTCCCATATCTCATTATTTCTGGAAACCATAAATTACGTACAGAAAGAAGGGGGGGGGGGAGCAGAAATTTAGACTGAAAAATAGATAGAAAAAGATAGACGTTAATAGACGTAGGAGAGGGTGAGTAGATAGATAAAGGATAGGATAAGATAGAATAAAGAGAATTAAAAAAAATAGACGTGAATTAAGATCGTAAAAGATTGACTTTGATAGACGTAGGGTAGGATAAGATAAAAAAAGGAGATTAAAAAAGAGAGACGGGAATTTAGGTTAACAGAGAGATAGAAAAAGATAGACGTTGATAGAAGCAAGACAGGATAAAATCGAGAAGAGGAGATTAAAAAAGAGAGATGGGAATTTAGTTTGAAAGACAGATAAATAAAGATTGACGTGGATAGATGAAGGATAGGATGAAATAAGGAAGATGGTATTGAAAAAGATAGATGCGAATTTAGATTGACAAAGATATAATTAAAGATTGCCTTGGATAGATGGAGGATAGGATGAGATAAGGCACAGGGTATTGAAAAAGATAAAAGGGTATTTAGATTGACAGAGAGATGGTAAAAGATTGACGTTGATAGATGTAGGGTAGGATGAGATAAAGAAAAGGAGATTAAAAAAGAGGGACGCGAATTTAGATTGCGAGAGAGATAAAAAAAGATTGACTTGGATAGATGGAGGATAGAATAAAATGAATGAGTGGGAGTAAGGGTGGGAGGAGACGGAAAGATTCGCAGTAGAAGGGAGGGTAGAATCAGACCATTAGCCATTCGGGCTGTGGATAAGGGGTGAGGGCGGCGGATGGAAGGGGGGGGGGAAGAAGGGTCGACGGCCGAGAGGGTCAGCTGGACGAGGGAGGCGATAGAGAGGTATAAGGAGCAGATAGGGAAGCTACGCTTTGAAGGGGAGTCGGTGGAAGAGATATGGGAGGATTTAAAAGAGAAAGTGAAAGGTTGCGTGGGATGACCAAATCTGTCGAAGAAGATGCCTGTATCTGCTTCGGAGAGACTCCTTTACCGATGTTACGTCCTGAATGCAGCTTTGAGGCACGCCCAGGTATGTATAGGTGTGTGTATAGGTGATTCGAAATCGTGCGTCAACTTTGAAAAAGAAAAAAAAAATTGGAGGTAAGATGGGACACTAGAGGAGAGATGGACCAGGTTGAATAATGTGTAATAACCGTAGCTAATAATTAAAGTGTTATATAAAAATGCTTCACCATCCTATTTGACAGACCTATAATGGAATCAGTACATTTCTATCGAAATTAAAATGATTTTTAGTTTAAAAAAAAACTTAGCGCCTAGTAGGTCGTGTGGAATTTTTTGGTTTCCGTGCCTGTGTTCGCCTAAACGATTCTCTCTTCTTGTCTATTTTTTCTCGGAGCCGCTTACGGTTTTGTTGCGAAGTGAGAAGTTGTGCTTCTCCACTAGAACGACGTTTTGTCGTTTTTAGTTCTGAAAGTCGTGGAAGTGGATTAATGTTTCTCAAGACTGATGTTGGAGATTCGGGTCCCGAGTCAGGCAACATGTTTCTTGATTTCTCCCGAGATGGATTCCGTGGGTTTGTTAACCGAAGTGCAAGCGGAGTTTGTTCATCTGAATACGAAGCGTCTTCACTCTCCATTGCATCTGATACAACAAAGAAATGGTCGGAAATAGCATGTTCATTGAACGGGTAAACTCCAGTAGCAAAAAACCCAGAAGTTCCGTTCCCAACAGAAGCTGACTTGTTCCAAGCAGTGTTTAGCAAAGGTCCAAGCTGGTATCGAGTGAGACGTCTTCCGATGTGCTGTTGAACCCACGTGCTAGTAGCAGCTTTAAAGTGGGCTTTCAGAGAAGCGAAAAATGCCCGGTCAAGTGGCTGAAGTGCGTGGGTTGTGTGAGGGGGCAAGCAAATTAATGTGACATCGTTTATTTCAGCTGACTCTAGAAGTTCGATTGACGAGTAGTGGCTGCCATATCCATCCAAGATAAGAATGTTTCTCCCTGGTGCCTTTCTTGGCAGAAATTCTTCTTCAAACCAATGCTGGAACAGTTCAGCGTTAATGTAGGCTGATTTTTTATTCATATAAACGACTGCCCCTGGTGGCAAGCCATCTTCGAATTCGGGTTTCTTACTCCTCCCTTTTAAAATTATTGTGGGTGGCATGAACCTTCCTTTATCCGTGCAGCATGCTAGAACCGTCACTGTCTCTCCTCTTTCACAAGTTGTTATTTGATTGACAGCCTTTGCTCCTTTGGCTGTAATAACTTGCCCAGTGCTGTTGATGAGCTGAAGGCCTGACTCATCGCAGTTCGAAAAATTCTGCGGCTTATACTGCAATCGTTTTTCTATTTCTCTGTAGAGAAGCTTGTAGACATTTCGAACATCTTTTCTGCATAATCCTTTAGCTCTTGCCATGGGCAGTCCTTCAGATTTTCGGATAGTAAGATTAGGGTTTCTACGAATAAAAGAACGGAGCCAAGGATAACCAGCCATCTTTGTTTCCTTGTTATATCGATGATTTCTCTTTAACTTTTCTGCAAATTTAAATGCCAGTTGACGGACTCTTAAAAGATCGAGCGGGAATCCCATTTTAGCCATAGTTTGTAGATGCGTGGCAAATTTTCGCTCATTTTCCTGTCGCATGCAACCTATGGGATGAGTAACACAAAATAACACGACGAACTTATAATACGTATTAGTATTAGGTTATATTTCACTCACTTGAAGGTCCCAAAATCTGAGCTGGTTCATTTTTCGCAAGTCTGACTCTTCTTGAGAGTGTATTACGAGGGACATTGTAAGCGCACGTTCAGCCACTCCTAGGCTCATTGCTTTGGACTTGACTTTTTCTACAGCCTCGGCCATATCTAACGCATCCCATAATCCTCGCGCCGATCGTGGCTTACGTTTATATACATGCGGCATATTTCAAGGTCCGAATAAAAACATTGAATCGTAATGAATCTAAAAATCGCACTTAATGTATTCGAAAAATTTTTGGTCAGCGATTCATGAAATATGGGCAAATCTTACAAAAATGTCAATGATTATCAATAATACCGCAATATCGATAACTATCGATAGTAATCGATTTTTAACCCAGCCATAAAAATTAACACAGACCAAAATGAAAAAATTAGTGGTCCATCTCTCATCCAAAAAAGTGGTCAATCTCTCCTCCAAGTGGTCTTAAAATGGTAACGAGTGGTCCATCTGTCCTCCACTTACTCTATACTAAGAGATAAACTATCCCCATCGGTTATCTGCTCTGACTTCCGAAGCGTCCTTTCTTCCTGTCTTAACTTCAGCAACCTGAAATCTAGTTCATTCTACATCTGTAAAATTAGAAATCTTCTCCACGTAGATAAATCTCAAAACATTTTTATTTATTTCTACTGGATTCCTGGCCATAAGGGAATCTTTGAAAACGAGATTGCAGACAAACTAGCCAAACTAGCTTACACGGATGACATTTATTTAGACGACATAATCGCTCACACAGACCTCTATGAATTAGTCTCAGCTCAACTAGCTAAAACCTCTAATCTATTCCTAAAGAACCAGAGTAAAATTAGAAACGCGGACCTTCACTATTTTAAATTTTTAACTTCTCTGAATTCCCTCAAACCTTGCATTTTCAATAAGAATTTAAGTACCCTTTTACAAATAATTAATTGAAAACAATTCAGAAGGACGGGAACAAATTTTAATTGTTTCTAATCGTGTTTCTTAATCTGTATGCACGATTGGAAACGATTGAGTGTTGCAAAGTTTTAGTCGTTCCCAATCGGGCCAATCGTTAGTAGGATTTTGAGGTTATGAAGTGGCAATTTGATGGCAGCACTTTCGTCTCACGAGAATGATTTGAAAACGTTTATTAGACAAATTTAATACATGTTTTGTAATCATTTCCGTGAGCTGAGAGTGCTGTCATCAACAAATTTGCCAATGAGGTGAAGTTTTTTCATCAAATTATTCATTTCATTGTCTATAATTTTGTATAAAAAACATGTAATTTATTAAATAAATTATTTCAAATAGTTTAAATACAGAAAAATTAAAATTAACTGTGAGTAAAGCTATTAGCATTTTCACTTGTTAATTCGTCACCCTCTGCCCCACTATCACTCTCACTTGGAAGATTCATCATTTTAATTTAAAATTTATCTCTAGTTGAAAGCGTAACTATATACTTTGTTGCAAATTAATTCATCTTGTTTTGATGAAACTTCAACTATTTGGTTGAAAATCGATATTTTGCATTTAAAAATTAAACTATTGGTTTGAAAATGTATGTACTTCGTGGAAAATTGGTCTTTCTTTGTAAAAAATTAATCACACAGGTCCGGGGGCTCTCGTGGTGGGGGAAGTTCTCTTATTGAAGCTTCCGATTATTTCACAAAGTTGCCACTTCCGGTAGTGGCGTAATAGTCCTTTTGAGAGGAAAATGTGAGAGGATTGAAGAAGAGGAATTTTCCTCTCAAATTAAGAATATTTTTTTCTCGGTGAAGAGATTTGATATTTACAACCGGGAATTAGGTTTCAATTTTTAGTTACAGCAATTGGTGATTATTATTTATAGTTCCATTCAGCGCCACACTGCATTTTCATTGCAATAAAGCGATTTCCTTAATTCCTTCCATTCCTTAGAACCGACCTCGCCCGACTTCGACGAGGTAACCGTGTTTACATTTTTACTTACACGATTAATCTCCAGCTTGACTTTTCTTCATATAAATGCTAATTTTCCAAATTTGTTCGCAACTCTTCCAGAACTTTGTGTCCAGGAGAGTGTCGGTTCATCATAAAAAATTATACGCGAAATAGTGCATATTCTTTTTCTTTGTTTTCTCTACTTATTTATAAATGAAGTGCAGTATCATTTGTCTCAAGCTCAAGTCTTCAAGTTTGAATTTAGGAAACTTTTGATTGTGACGGTTAAAAATTGTTGACTGCCACCGCCGTAAATTGAAAATAATTATCGGTAATTCTTAAGTATACAAAAAGGCTTTTTTTCTGAATTCTTGACACGTGGTTGCTATTTCTGTTGCCTGTTACTAGGTACATACATCTCAATTGACGGTTGACTCATTGTCAGATACGCTAAAAGAACCACGGAATACGTCACTTATATTCGCGACGGTGTGCAAAACATTAAATTATTCAAAATTTAATTCACAACTTTTAAATTTTGGTTATTGAATATTTTATTTCTTCATCGTTTATTATTTTACTAAATGTCTCAATTTAGATCAGAAGGTACATATTTTCCGTCAGCCAACACGCACGGACATAATTTATAGTTCAAACAGAAAAATACTGAGAAATCAAATCAACAAAACTAAAATATATTTGGAAAAAGTAGTTTTCCAAACAGCCAACTGTATCCTCGATTCGTAGATTTTTGTATCTTTGAATTTTTATTTGCTATTATTCCCACTTCTTTTTATTTTAATTGGGCCTTTTTAATCTTTATAATTTTAACGTAAACTGTGAAATCAATTGATGGAATTACAGAACCAGATAACCAACAAATGGGAATTTTTCAAAAGAACGAAAAAGTATTCTGTAAAATCGAAATCACATAAAAAAAATTAATAAATAAAATTTGCCCGCCGTGCGGGCACATTCTCATCGCGCGCTGCCCGCGCAAGTTTGGGCAAAGACCATTTAAAATTAAAGGTCAAAGAATCGACAACTGCAATTTGGTGATTGTCAATTCTCTTTTGTTAAAGCTCCTTAGGCTTTACCATACACATTCTCATCACGTATCTCGTGCTTCGCACTCGATTTTGCCCAAAATGTGAACTTTTCTACATTATGTTCAACACTAGTATATCAAATGTATATTACATTTATTTCTGTACCTCGGCCTGAGATTGCTTATTCAAATATTGCAAAATAATGTACATATTTTATTTTCCATGATTACTTTAATATTTGTTCCTCATTTTTCACTAATTTGTATTCTCAGCTACCATGAAAAATGCATCATTTCAATAAATTTATATTATTACAATTCATAATATGCATTGATATTGAAACATACATATTTTCATTGGCTTTGTTATTATAATTAAGAAAGGCGTATTCTATAAAAAAAATTTCATTAGGTATTTTATTGCAACTTGTGTCGCTTTTTCATCAAATGAATTTGTTTACTTTCAATGTAATTTTTCCGAAAATTTAATTTTTTATTTTTAATCTTATTTTTTACGATTAAAAGAAAATCTAATCGACCTATCTAAAAATTATTCATAACAAATTGTAGATCATTTTTGGTTGAACCTTTTTTTTTATTAACTTGTTTTCGTACCTTGTGTCTTTTTTTCAAAAAATTAAATTTTTTTATTTTTGTTATTTTTTACGATTCAAACAAAAACTACGCGTCCTATCAAAAAATTATTAATGCGAAATTTGTAGCTCTTTTTTGGTTGAGCAAATTTCGTCTTTTTTTCATAGTTTGTGTCGTTTGTCCGAAAATTAAGTTTTTTATTTTCAATTTCGTTTTTTACGAATAAAACAAAAACTATGTGCTCCATCAAAAAGTGGTTTTTAACAAATTTGTTGATCTTTTTTTGGTGCACAATTTTTGTCTATTCATCTTTTTTCGTATCTTACCTAGTTTGACCACAAAATGAAAATTTTGATTTTTCATAATTTCTTGGCGATCAAAATCTGAATTTTCGATTTAAAAAAATAATAATAAAAGTTATGATAATCTAGTAGGGCTTTCTAAAAGCATCGTTTTTCTTCTCTTTTTTTCGTATCGTGCGTTGTTTGGCTTAAAATGTGAATTGTCGTTTCTTTTTTTCGATTTTGAAAATGCTATAACTCTGTCTATTTTCTTTTTATCGAAAAAAGTCACCTTAGTCAATTTTCTTTCAATAAGTTAATCCATGGAATTCAGGTCTATACTTATTTCTGAATTTTCTTGAATTCTTTTGAAATATTTTAAGGTATTTTAAAAGATTCCAAGAAATTTTAAATATATTTCATCAAAGGAATATAAAGATCTTAGGATATTTTGGAGAATTCCCAGGTATTTTTAAGAGCTTTAAAGCGTTTCAAGGGATTTCAAATATTTTATAATTTGAAGATATTTCAATAATTTGAAGGTATTCCAAAGGATTTTAAAGATTTTAGGGAATTTCTGTAACATCCCAGGAATTTTAAAGAGTTTAAAAAGTTGCAGGTATTTAAAACCATTTCAAAGGATTTTAAGTAGTTAGTTACAAAAAATTTCGGAAGATATGGAACTATTTTGCAGGACGTATATAATGATTTTAAGGGATTTCAGAATGTGTTGAGGTATTTTAATTAATTTTTCTAGGATTTCAGGAAATATCATTTTTCATAGAATTTCTGATATTTTAATGGCTTTCAGAGAATTTATTCATTCTTTTTATTATTATTTAAATGTTTTGCAATTAATTTGAATTCATTTAGAATTCGCCCTAAATTCTTACCAATATATCCTTAATTCTTTGAAATTCTTTTGAATTCTTTGGAATTATCTCGAATCTTTTAAATTAACTTGAATTCTTCTAAATTCACTCAATTTAATAGATTTTTTTTTTAGTTTTTGTTTAATTTATTTTGACGTCTTTTAAACTGACTTGGAATTGTCAGGCGTTTCATCAAATTCTTTTGCAATCTAAATTCACTCAAATTTTTCTGAAATTAATGGAATTTTTTTATTTTTTGAGTTAGAATAGGTCACTTTTTCAAGTTAATTAGGCTTTTACAGCGTTGAGAATAGTGAAATAAAAATTTATAAATTTAAACCCAAAATTTGTTTTATTACTCTTATAAAACACTGATGGACAAAGTCCGAAACGAGATAATCCTCAAAGAATGTGGTGCAGGAGAGACACTAGTTGATATATGACATCATATTACATATATTACATTTTGGAAATATAAATTCAGGATAGAGTTTGAAGGTGAAATTTAAAATATTTTTCGGGAAAATGTTAAAAGCAAATGTTCAGGTATGAAATAAAGTAAAGGTTTAAGGGCCGCATTTGTGTGAAATACAAATTTTCTACGGAATATGTCGGGTTTCGGTTGAATAATAAAATTTTACATTAATAAATATTAAAGAAAAAGAGACAAGAATGCCTTCGAGATTTTCTTGACCCACCTATTTTTTAGAGAAGGACTAGTATCATATTACATATATAATATTACATATTGCATCATATTACATACAATGAAAATAATTCATAAGGATTTTAAAAGATTTCAGAATATTTCACAACGATTTTAAAGATTGCAAGGATTTCACAAATTTTACCAAAATTTTAAAAGATTTTAAAAGATTTTAAAAGATTTCTCGAAGGTTTCACAGAAATTTCAAGATATCACTAGGATTTTAAATACTTTAAACGATTTCAGCCAATTCACAGATATTTCAAAAGGTTCAAAAGATTTGAAGCATTTCAAAGATTTCAAACGCTTTCAAAATTTTTTAAAAGATTTCAAATATTCCAGTTTTGATTAAATAATAAAATTTTACATTAATTTATCTTAAAGAAAAAGCGACGACAATGCCTTCGAGATTTTCGTGACACACCTATTTTTTAGAGAAGGACTAGTATCATATTACATACATCATATTACATATTGCATCATATTACATATTATATATTATGAAAAGAATTCATAAGGATTTTAAAAGATTTCAAAATATTTCACAAATATTATAAAGATTTCAAGGATTTTATAAATTTTACAAAAATTTCAAAAGACTTTAAAAGATTCTAAAAGATTTCTCGAAGGTTTCAATTTCAAGATATCACAAAGATTTGAAATTCTTTAAATGATTTCAACCAATTCACAGAGATTTCAAAAGATTTAAATGATTTCAAGGATTTCATAGATTTCAGACGCTTCCAATTTTTTTAGAAGATTTCACAAATATTTCAGTTTTGGTTGAATAATAAAATTTTACATTAATAAATTTTAAAGGAAAAGCGACAACAATGACTTCCGAGATTTTCGTGACACACCTATTTTTTAGAGAACTAGTATCATATTACATAATCATATTACATATTGCATAATCATATTACATATTGCATCATATTATATATTATGAAAAGAGTTCATAAGGATTTTAAAAGATTTCAAAATATTTCACAAAGATTTCAAATATACCAGTGATTTCAAACGAATACAAAAGATTTCACAAAGATTCCAAAGAATTCATAAAGATTTTAAAAGATTTCAAAATATTTCATAAAAATTTCAAAAATTTCAAAGATTTCACAAAATTTTTTGAAATTCTAAGATTTCTCAAAGGTTTCACGGAAACTTCAAGATATTATAAAGATTTTACATACTTCAAAATGTTTGAATGAATTCAAAAAGATTTCAACAGATTTCAAGGATTTCATAAAGATTCAAAAGATTTCAAGGATTTCAAACATTTCAAACGATTTCAATTTTTGTAGAAGATTTCAAAAGATTTCAAATATTCCAGTGATTTCAAACGAATACAAAAGATTTCACAAATATTTTAAGGAATTCATAAGGATTTTAAAATATTTCAAAAAATTTCTCAAAGATTTTAAGGATTTCAAGACTTTCAAAATTTTTTAAAGATTTCACAGAGATTTCAAAAGATTAAAAAGATTTCAAGGACTTGAAGGATTTCAAACGCTTTCAAACTTTTTTAGAAAATTTTAAAAGATTTCAAATATTCCAGTTTTGGTTAAATGATAAAATTTTGCATTAATAAATCTTGAAGGAAAAGCGACAACAATGCTTTTGAGATTTTCGTGACACACCTATTTTTTAGAGAAGGACTAGTATCATATTACATACATCATATTACATCATATTACATATATTATATTTTGGAAATATAAATCCAGGATAGAGTTTGAAGGTGAAATTTAAAATATTTTTCTGGAAAATGTTAAAAGCAAATGTTCAGGTATGAAATAAAGTCGAATATTCCAGTGATTTCAAATGAATATAAAAGATTTCACAAATATTCCAAAGAATTCATAAGGATTTTATAAAATTTCAAAGTATTCACAAAGATTTCAAAAATTCAAGGCTTTCAAAGATTTTACCAAATTTTTACAAAGATTTTTAGGTTTACATAAAGATTCAAAAGATTTCAAGGATTTCAAAAATTTCAAACGATTTCAATTTTTCTTATAAGATTTCAAAAGATTTCAAATATTCCAGTGATTTCAAACGATTATAAAAATTTCACTAATATTTTAAGGAATTCATAAGGATTTTAAAATATTTCAAAAAATTTCTCAAAGATTTTAAAGATTTCAAGGATTTCACAAATTTTACAAACATTTTAAAAGATTCTAGAAGATTTCTCAAAGGTTTCACAGAAATTTCAAGATATCACAAGGATTTTAAATACTTGAAAATATTTCACCCAATTCAGAGAGATTTCAAAAGATTCAAAAGATTTGAAGCATTTCAAAGATTTCAAATGCTTTCAAATTTTTTTTAAAGATTTCAAATATTCCAGTTTTGATTAAATAATAAAATTTTACAATAATGAATCTTAAAGAAAACGCGACAACAATGCCTTCGAGATTTTCGTGATGCACCTATTTTTTTGACAAGGACTAGTATCATATTACATACATCATATTACATATTGCATCATATTACATATTCCACATTATGAAAAGAATCCATAAGGATTTTAAAAAATTTCAAAATATTTCACAATAATTATGGTGATACACCTTTAAATAAATTTAAAAAAATTTTTTTAAAGACTTTAAAAGATTTTAAGAGATTCTGAAATATTCTAAAAGATTTCTCAAAGGTTTCACAGAAATTCGAAGATGTCACAAAGATTTTAAATACTTGAAAAGATTTCAACCAATTCACAGAGATTTCGAGTATTTAAAAGATTTCAAACGCTTTCAAACTTGTTTAAAAGATTTCAAATATTCCAGTTTTTATGAAATAATACAATTTTACATTATTAAATCTTAAAGGAAACGCGACCACAATGCTTTCGAGATTTTTGTGACACATACTTATTTTTTTATAGAAAGACTGGTATCATATTACATACATTATATTACATATTGCATCATATTACATATTATGAAAATAATTCATAAGGATTTTAAAAGATTTCAAAATATTTCACAAAGACTATAAAGATTCCAAGGATTTTATAAATTTTACAAAAATTTCAAAAGATTTTAAAAGATTCTAAAAGATTTCTCGAAGGTTTCAATTTCAAGATATCACAAAGATTTGAAATTCTTTAAAAGATTTCAACCAATTCACAGAGATTTCAAAAGATTTAAATGATTTCAAGGATTTCATAGATTTCAGACGCTTCCAATTTTCTTAGACACTTGTCCATAAATACGGTAAATAGCCATGAGGACATAACCAATCCTTGTTTACCTGCATATATTGCTCCTATTGCTTGTAGGAGCCATGCATTGACTCCGTATTCTTTGAAGACTTTCCAGAGTTTACTTCTGTCTACCTTGTCAAATGTGTTTTCTTCCCATATCTTTTCTTCTGTTGTTTTCATTATCCTGCGCATAAATATTTTTGAGTATATTTTACTTACTGTACATAATAAGCTGATACCTCTGTAATTATTTCAGTTGCTTCTATCTCTCTACCTTTTGTATATTGCTACGATAATCGCTCTTCTCCAATCGTCTGGGACTCTTCCCATCCCGATACATAAATTTATCAATTCGCACAATCTGTGCAATATTTACTTGCCACCATATTTAAGCATTTCAGCGCTAATGCTGTTTACTCCAGCAGTCTTACAGTTGTTTAAGTTCTTGATTATATTTCTTACCTCAGTGACACAGACTTTTTCAATTGGGGTTTCTAATGCATTAGGTTCTATGCCGTATTTCTGTTGCCTTATAGCTTTACCTCCTAATAATTCTTTAAGGGGATTTTAAATGAAATTTCAAGGGATTCCTACCGATTCCAACAATTTTTTAGGATTCAAAGATTTACAGTGATTCAAATGGTTTTTTTAGAGAACTTTAATGAATAAGTTCAATTTTATTTATTTTTAAAGAATTTTAAGGTATTCCAAAGAATTTCAAGAGATAAGAAAAATGTCCAGGGATCTCAAATACTTTTTAGGATTTCCATAGATTTGAAGGGAAATTTTGAAGAATTTGAAAAATAAATCAAATTCAATTAAATTTTGAGGGATTCTTCGCGATTTCAAATATTGTAAGGGATTCTGAGGTATTTCGTGGAATTTTGTAAGATGTAAAAGATTTAATTAAATCTCCAAGTATTTCAAGGGATAGCATTTTTTCTTTATTGACTAAAATATCTTTCTCTGTTGAAAATTCAACTCTTATGTTGAAGATTTCTATCATTGTTTCAAAACTTAGTCTGTTTAGGTTAAGTCTACAACTTATTTGTTGAAAATGTTTTTGCTTACGACATCAGAAAATACCAAAGAGGTGAGTCAGAGTATTACCCTTTGATGTGAGCCGTCATATGTCATGCATGTCAAAAGTCGTCGCAATGTTACATGCTTTTATGCAAGTTCAAACAAGTTTCGCTTGTACACTTCACGCAAATCGCAGAAGTCGGTGATGTGCATCTCGTCTCATATTCAAGCTCTCATCATCCCTTGAACCAATGCCGCTTATGTGATAGTATAACTGTACCGAGAATTTTTAACATAAACAAAGGTGTCATATTATATATCACAGAACCATTCGGTGATGTGCGTCTCATCTCATATTCAAGCTCTTATCATCCCTCTAACCAATGACGCTTATGTGATACCATAACTGTACCGGGAATTTTTAACATGAACAAATGTGTCATATTATATACCACAGAACCATTCGGTGATGTGCGTCTCGTCTCATATTCAAGTTCTCATCATCCCTTCAACCAATGCCGCTTATGTGATATTATAACTGTACCGGGAATTTTTAACCTGAACAAAGGTGTCATATTATATATCACAGAACCGTTTTTATCATGTGTAATTCTAAGAAATTATGATTATTAGCTTACAGAATGTATAAAAAATAACGATATCGGAGCTATATAAACCCCGCAGAACCCGTAGTCTATTTTAGTTGATCATCAGCATATATGCCGAGCACTAAGAAGCATATAGAGCTGAAGATCCGAATTGAATTATTTTCAAAAAACATTCAAGAATTAAGACAGTTAATGAAAGTTTGTTCTGACGTTTATGATATGTCAAAAAAATGTAAAAACTTGAAACTAAATGACGTGAATCGTTCTGAAGATTAATAAAAAGTTTTAAAATAAATTTCAAACGTATATTGCAAAGTGAAGAATCTTATTAAAGAATAAAAAAATGGACTTCACTAAACTCAATGAGGCTAGCTGCGTGCGATATTTTCTTCCCATCAAGAAGTTGAAGGATCTGGAAGTGAATAAGAGCCTGCAGATCACAGATGTCAGAAAAGCAGCTACTCAATTTGGCGTGAGAATTGTCATAGACATCGAAAATAATTGTACAGTATACCTTCCTGTAAGACTACAGTAACTTTTTGCTGAAGAGCAAGACTTATTTAATCAATTTCAACAATCGTGCACTTCAAAGCAGTTGTTCATGAACTATTTTGGAGGACAGTGCAACGAGATCAAATTTTCTGACAGTGCTTAAGCTTTTAAGCTTACATTTAAGATACTATGTCTTATACACCGCAAACTCTGTTGATTTTTGCAAGAACTTATAGTTTAGATGCATCTTCTACAAAACAAATAATTGTTGGTGCAGACTTATCAAGTGATAAAAATTTAATGCCAATTGTGAATCTGACAAGCAGTCACCCTAGAACATGCATTTCTCTACAACCCGATGAATGGAAACAGCTTCAAAGTTATTTTGAATATATATTGTTATATTTGAATGGGCATTATACGCAATTAAATAGGAAAAGAAGAATTGATTTTACAAATTTTCGATTAAATTTTGTAATGAAAAATGATGATTATTTGGTAACACTGTAACGAGTAGAAAAATCAACTACTGCGCATTATCTATTCTCAATAAGAAAGACAACATTCAGCGTCCTCAATGAAGTTGTTCTCTGTGTAAATCAGCATTCACATCATCTAGTACACACACCGCTTAGAAGAGTGAAAGACTCGATTGTTGAAATTTTTGCGCAAGTGGTTTCTGGTGAAGTGAAATCACCGAATATCGAGTGTTGCATTATATGTGGAAACACATCATGAAAATTCATTGGAAAGTGTTTTTAAAAAGAAAGATCATGTTCTGTGCATTCTGATAAACTGTTTTTAGAATTGATTACTTTCCACCTAAAAAGTATTTCTGAAGAAATGGTTCATTACACTTTACCTCAACATTCCAAAGCAGCTGAAAACTTTTTATGATAAAAAATAAATGCTCCTTGATGATACTTTTTGTGGTTTGTATATAGTTACGCTTTTTGTAATACGCTTTTTGTAATAGTATACAAATAGCATTGTGTTTTCAATAAACAAAGAATGAGAATTCTAAATAATTATATTTTCCTTGTGTTCTTTCATTTTAGTAATAATCAAGAATATAATAAGAATAATAATAAGGAATCGATAAGTTTTGATAATAATAATAATACATATCACAATTTTTTACTCTAAATAACTTTGCCGTGCATAAGTCATGTCTGTATTAACATGATCATTATATATATGCCTAATATTCATCTCGTCTTGATTGAATAGTATCAACACATTGAAGTTATCGCGTACTAGATGTTTTGGAATGCGTGCATACGTTTGACACAGGTAGAAACAGTCAACGTCTCGGTGTCTTATATATATATATTAATAATAAGTATCATATTATGTAGTATTAAGTAATATTTAAAGTAATTGGCTAGATTTTTTTACTCAAAAATGTCAAAATAGTGATATAAAATTCGTAAGTATATAGCTTTTATGGTATATACTTTTGCTATAAGTATATATCAACAAATGTCCCAATTGTTCAACCAATAGATAGAAAAAAAAGCCAGATCGACATATTTTTAACAGAAATGCAATAGTATTGTCCATTTTCCAATCAAACAATTACTTTGTTTATAACAATTCCAGAACTATGAAAAATAATGTAATTATTTGAAAATTGTTTGAACACAAGAACAAAAAAAGCACATCTAGGTATTTCGGAGACGAATCTAGAAATTTTTTTAGTTCTCTCACACGACTCTTAGTTTTTTTTTAATTAATCACATTAGTTTCAAATCTATATCTACAGGCACACAGCAAATGTACAATAAGCAACAAGTGCATTAGTTCTTTCGCAAATGGTTAGAAAAAAACAAAAAATCCGCATCGAGATATTTTCGAAAGGAACTTTTCAATCCGACAGTTATTTTGTTTATAACAATTGCAGAAATATAAAAAATAATGTAAGTGTTCAAAAAATTGTTTAAACAAAATAACAAAAAGAAACCGCATCTAGATATTTCGGAAAAGAATGTAGAGGTGTTTTTCGTTTTTCGATGCGACTCTTAGTTTTAAAAAAAATTGCATTAGTTTCAAATCCATATCTGTGGCAAACTTCAATGTCGTTGTTTCTACGCATTGTAGTGATTTCGAATTCCAGAAGTATTTATTTTCAACCCGCCCTATCTTCCAGACTTAAGTAAATTATTAACTTAAATTGTTTACTCATATTGTAAAAAAATTTTTGCACATTTCTGATCAATAATTATTTTTTGCCATTGCTAATGTATGAATATTTTTTAATGCGATTTGTAAAGGAAAAATTATGCCTGTATTTTTTCCTCAAAAGAAAAACCTTTGACAAATTTAAACTTCATTTTAGCATTGTACTGCTTATTGTTGCTTAAATATTCATTGGATCAAAAAATTAACAAAATGTCTTTTATAGAGAATAACACATTCCGGAGATGTATGACGGAGCGTCCACATATTACATCACACACTGGGGGGGGGGGGGGGGGGTCTGTCCTAAAGTTACAAAGTATCATATACGAGTGCGTTCGCAAAGGTTTTGTAACGCGTGACACAATTCAGATAAAAACGTAAAATTGTAATCCTTATCGATACAGTAAGTACCAATATTATCGTCACAAAAAATTGAGTAGTTGCATTTAAAGCCAAAGACTTGACTAAAAGGAGGATTTTTCAACTAAAAAGGATAAGCTCTTAACCAGAAATATAATGGTTAACTTTTCTGATACAAACTTTTTAAAAAGTCAATTTACTACCAAATAGTTAAATTTTTGAATTAAAAAAATTAATTTCAAAGCAAAGATGGAACCGTTAAACCTTCATTTTAAAAAACTTATTTTGAGCAAAAAATAAGAATTAACAACCAGTTGCATCCAATGAAAAATGACGAATTTTTGACAAAATAGTGCAATCCTCAAACAAAATGATGAATTTTCAACAAACAAGATTAATGTTAAAATCAAGAGGACGAATTTTCAAGAAAATAGATTAATTTTCGGCGAAATATTTGAATTTTTAACAGAAAAGAGATACATATTCAACCAAAAGTGGAATAATTAACTTTTGAGATAAAAAATTAATTTTCAAACACAAAAGAAATTCCAACAAAATAGTTACATTTTAAAATAAATAATTTGATTTTCAATAAAAAAAATATGCATTTTTAGGAAAAAAATTAATTTACGACCAAGTATATTTGAATGTTCAAATTATAAGCGATAAATTTTCAGTCAAAAGTGGAATGAAACTTTACAGATAAAAAAAATATTTTTTCACAAAAACGAAAGAAATAAAAAAAATATTTAGTTAGTTAGTTAGACAAATTTTCGAACAAAAATGGAATCATTAAATTTTCAGTTGAAAAAACAAATTTGAAACAAAAAAAGCAAATTATCGACCAGTTTTATCTGATGAAGAATGACGAATTTTTATCAAAATAGTTGCATCCTTAAACAAAATGATGATTTTTTAACAAACAAGAAAAATATTATAACCAAAAGGGCAAATTAAAAAAAAAGTTAATTTACGACAAAAAATTGAATCGTAAACTTGTGAGGCATACATTTTCAACCAAAAGTGGAATAATAACAGTACATTTACGACCAAATAGTTGGATTTTTCACATACAATAAACAAAGTTCACACAAAATATTTACATTTTCAAATAAATAGTCTAATTATCAACTAAGAATATGAATTTTCAAGAAACAATAAAATCGTAACCTTGTAGTCCACTTTTATAGAAAATTTTTGAATTTTCGAGCCAGAAAGACGAATTATATACAGACAAGTTTATTTACGACCAAACAGGTAAATTTGGAAGTAAAAACGTGCATGTTCAACCGAAAAATTCATTCTTTACAATGTAGTTCAACTTTAAACCAATTAGTTGATTTTTCTGCAAAAAAATTAATTCTTAATGAAATATGTAATAGGTAGTATTTCAACCAAAAAAGATTTTAATTTGAAAACAAAAACAGTTGAATTCAACTAAAAAACAACAAATTTCGAACAAAACAGTTGAACCCTCAACCAAAAGGAAATAATTTTTAACCAAGCAGTTACATTGTCAGACAAAAAAATTAATTGCCAACAAGAAAAAAAGAAATTGAAATTTCAAGTAAAACAGATTAATTTTCAACCAAACAGTTAAAAAAAAATTTACTTTCACACTTGGATTCAGCGGCCTTAAAAAATCTCTAGAATTTTGGAATTTTGAATTCATAGTGCGAAATTTGTATTGAGTGACCCTAAAAATGTATAAATACTCAGTCTCATAAAATTTGTACCATTTGAAAATTTTATTATTTGCGATATTAGGTCCTTAATTTTTAATTTTTTTATTCTGATACCAAATTCGGATTCAGTGACCTCAGAAACTTACAAATACTCACTTAAATACAAATTCAACGATTTTCAAATTTTGGTATGAGCCATTTTGAACTTTGGAATTCTGATACCAAATTCGAATTCAGCGGCACCAGAAACATCCAGATACTCATTTCAATAAAAATTGAACAATTTTTAAACTTTAACATTCACGATTGAATCTTACGTACAGTGTGTATCTGCTAGTATAGCGACAATAGCGCCGGTAATATATACTCGAACTAGGGAGGCGATATAGCCAGTAAAGAGTGAACGTTGTCGCCTCAGAACGTTTTTGCGCCAAATGCAATAAAAGTCCATCTAAAATGGATTAACATAAAAAAATAGGCAAAACGTTTTCGCCTCAGTTTTCTGAGGCGACAACGTCTACTATATATATATATGTGTGTGTGTGTGTGTGTGGGGCGCCATTGGGTAAACAGTCAAACTGAGAACCGAAATCTGCAACAAGAAGCAAAGACTAAATTATTTTCGTGTTTACACTTCTCGCATATTTTGTCCGATTTTAATTTTCTCTTCTGGTATGTTTTATTCAGCCAGAGAAAACGGACCCGGAATCATTTTTTCAGAGGGAATCGCAGGTTTATTTATAGAAGGGCAAAAAGAAATTTTCACATTCCTTGGCAGGTCAGACTCAAACTCTCTTTTAGAAAGAAAAGTACCGAGGGTTTGTAAAAACCGAAGAACTAAATACGTTTAGATACTCAATGAGGGAGTTCTTCAAATTTCTTTTACGGCATATTGTGCAGAAAATGAATTTCTGAATTTGTTCGAGCTAACCTTAAATTCGTCGGAATCCTAAAGAATTTGAGGGCAAGTTCGATCACGCTCGTCGCTCTTTCCGTGTTTTATTTTCTACACATTCTGGTATGTTTCGTCTGGGATAAATTTTCAATATGTTGGAATAAACCTAGAATTCTTCGAAATTCACTATGAATTCCTTTAACTTTTTAGGAATCCCCCGTTAAAAAAAAAATATGTTGACGATAAAATAGACTGGAAGACAAAATTAAAATCCCGAAAAAGTGCCGAAATATAATACTACAATCCAGCACATTTTGCCACTTTGTCTACTTTTAGCTTTTTTGCTGAAAATTCAACAATGTAATTGAAATTTTTTTTCTTTCATACCGGAAAAATCATTCTTCATTGACAATTCAACTCTTCTGTTATAATTCCACAACTTTGTTAAAACTTTAATTTTTTGCTGATGATTCATTATTTCAGTTATTAATTAATTCATTTGACTGAAAATGTAACGATTCTATGCTTGTTAAAAATTTATTCTTTTTCTGTTGCAAATACATATATTAAATTAAAAGGCTGTTGTAATTTCTATACCAAATCAATCTTTTTTGTAGAAAATTCAACAGTTTGACTGACAATCAACCATGTGGGTGAAAATTTATATTTGCAGTTCCGGAATTAGTATTTTGTTAAAACTTTTCTTTCTCTGGTTTCATTTTCTTTTTTTATATTTTTACATTCTCATCCAGAGAAGGTATTAGATTTGTGTAAAATTTGACCACCCCCCCCGATTTTTGTCAAATGACCACGTTTTGAGACCTTCTGAACCCAAAAAACAGGTTTTCGCGAATGTGTCTGTCTGCCTGGGTGCATGTGTGTATGTATGTGGATTTTTAGTCTGTCAGCACGATAAATTTTGAAAGAATTTACAGATTTACAGATTTGATTTCTGTTCAAATTTTCTAATTATATGTGCGGCTGTAAACAGTACACAAAAATTCAAACAATTTATTCCAATGACATTTTGTGATGAAATAAAATTGTTTAGACTCACAGTAAGTTACGCAGTTTCTTCAGGGGAACATTCAATTTTGCTCTAGCAAATCGAATTTTTTTTAATATCTTAGAATTTTATTTTTTTGTTTGGATACATATTTTGGGTTATATTTTCTCCTTCCAACCCCCTAAATCGTCTCACGTAATTATTGGATGAGCCTTTAGGAATGTACCATATGTGCACGTAGTAACATATGGTACATATTGTGATCAAATTCTTACCCAGTTCGTACTTATTCAAATAAAGTTTCGAGAAAAGCAATTATGATGGAATGAAGATGAAAGAACACACATTCAGACTCACGTATAGTTTCAAAAATTTATTTGAAATTATATATATGTCGTATAATTATATTCACCAATAGAACTAAAGACAACTGCCAATATTAAGACCAGAGTAGAAGCAATCCTCATCTTTTATTATTGACGGAGAAGCGCGTAATTTTTGATTAGAGATTTCATGAACAATGCGATTAATGAATATTTTAGTTCTTCATCAGATTATATAGTATAACCTGAAGTTATCATCTCTGAGATTATAGGCGTCAAACTTGTCCTTCTTACATGTTTACATTTCATTATCGTTGGTTTCAAGAAAAAAAATTATTCATTAATTTCATCAAACTGATATCGCAATTCTATATAATCTTTTTCGTTGAAGTTACGTAATTCCCGTACAGTTTTCCGTTTTCTCCCAGTCAATTTGAAATATTTCAAAATATTTAAAGGATTTCAAACCATTTTGAAAGATCTATAGAAATTACTAAACATATTATTTTTTTTTTAAATACCGACAAAGAATTTTCAAGAAGCTCATTCTTCTAAATCAGAATTTGAATCATTTTCCAAAATTTCCGTTCTGTGAAGAAAAGCCTCATGCATAACAAATGAATTTGCAAGAATATAGTTGACCTTCTAAAAGTCACTTTCGATTACAAAGGCACATAAAAAAAGTGCGTGCATTGACTGAAATTTTCCGCCTAACAGTTTTCCTATTCGGGTTTGAACAATTTAGATTAAAATATAAGAAGTAAGTGAAGATAGTATGAAAAATGTCATTCAAGTGCGTCAGAATGAGATGTTTCCAAGGATAACCTCAAATTTTTGTCAATCACATGTTAGAAGCATGAGGACTTTTCCTCCTCGAAGATCTACCCAGAGCCTCCACCGACATAAATTTATGTCGGCAGAGGTTAGAGTAAATGATTATGTGCTACCTCGTCTCTGTTATGAGTGATTATTAGTGAATTGAGTTTCTCGATGAGAAAAAATTTATCATCATCCACATGTCGACCTTGGGCAAATTCGCACTGTCACACTTACAAAAATGCTATTTCAATCTGAAAAATAATTTTATTGTTACGCAATGTCTGTTTATTCTACAAGATATTTCTGCACAGAAATGTTGTATTCTATATCCTTACAGAATTAGCTAAGTCAGTTTGCGTGTTCTCTCTACATATACAAAAATTTATATCAAAATTCTTGAAAAAATTATCGCTACGCGAAGTCCCAGAGATAATTCTGTCAGAACACAGAATATGAAATCCTTGGGCAGAAATATCTGACCATCCAATATAATGTCACGTCATGTGACGTATTATAACTATATTGCTTATAATAATGATAATTGCTATACTGATACTTATAATTCATATTATTATAATTTATGATAGAAGAGGATTATGTTCTCATAAAAATGCTCAAAGTTGTGCATATCTACTTTCATCCATTATGATAAAATCAGTATCCTGCAATTCTCCGAGCGCAGCTCATAAAAATCAGCCACGAAACATTCAAGAGGGTTACACAATGACCAGTTCTTTGGACTCAATTAACAGCCCCCTCAGGTACTTCAAATGAATATAGTAGTACCGGGACGGCAAGCATGTTCGTCGCAGATACTTTGTTCCGCGCCGATAGATCGGAAGACCAAATCTGCCGTATGAGACGTTTGTATCTGCATCGGAGAGTATCCTTCATAGATGTCACGTCCTGAATTCGGCTCTGTGGCACGCCCAGGTATGTATAGGTCTCTCCAGCGCCAAGGTGTCGTATCTGGAAATCAACCTGTCCACACTTTAACCTGTTATTCAGCCTCTTATATAATCACAGTTCTTCTATTTGAACTCTAACTATAAGTTTAAAGTAGGTGAATTATTCATTTTAGACTTAAAACATTGCTCAGTTTGTGTGCCTGTAATTTCTAGTAATGATCTCCAAATGTTGCCTATACCATTGATAATTACCTCTTTCAGAAACTCCCATTATTCGAAGCTTTTATTCCTATTCTAGAATTTAGTTGAAAGCGTAAACTTGTTGAAATGCTCGGTATCATATTTTATTGTAAGTAGTTTATCAAATATTTTGATTTGCAACTAATAACCATAGCCCGTTAATATCGATATTTCAGTCGATCTCATTTATAGATTCATGGAATCTGAAAACGAAGATATTCTGGAAACCTATATTTGTTGCCGATCACCATATTCATTCCTCTACTAGAATGGTCTACTTAGCTTTGGATTTGGAATCATCATGGCAAACAACTTTGGAATACCTTTCAATCTCTATTATGAATTGTACGCCTAATCTCTCTTGTACTCCTGAATCCGCAACTACGTGGCCTCTATACTGCTGTTTTCTCACTGTTAATTTCAAACGTAAATGGTTAACATTCATGCCATTTAATACTGTATAGATCACTATTTTTATTAAGAGTTAGAGGAGTACTTGCCGATTACTTTAGGAATTTTGTAATTTTGAAATTACTTAAAAAAGACGTTCCATTGAAAAAAATACGTTTAAAAGTTAGAACTTCATTGAACAAGTACTAATTTTTTAGAAATATTTTAAGAAAATAGTCTCAAACAAACTGTCTGAAGCAATTTCTCAGTCAACTCTGAAAAATAATAATTGAATTGTGTGATTTTACAGCTGTTGAAGTATCCCCTGTTTTTGCGATTGGATCAAAATTGATCTTGTTTCCAAATCATGAGCCTTCATCATCAACTATAATTTCTGGGAAAGTCTTCCGCGCATCAATGTCCTGACGATACTATACTCGAAAAAAAAAAAGCAGAGCGAACAAACTATAGGGAATTTTTTGCAAGCATTGATTTTTAATTATCATGTAACACTTTGAAGTTTATCTTGTAATTCAATTTTTAATTGTAAAAATAACTAAATTGATGTATTGTAATACTTACCATGGATGTACACTAAAAATGCCCTTATTTCTGTAAACATTCTGTAAAGGAAAAAACACTAATATTGTACGTTGGAAAAACGTAAGATACCTCTTAATCTTATACGAAAGTCCCAAGCTTCATCACAATATATTTATAACGTCGTATTTACTGTTACTGTATGAATTTATATTTGAAAAAAAATGAAAGGAAATACATGAATGTACGAAATTAATTCTTAACTGTATAATTATTTTGAGAGTAGCATCAAGATACTTTCACGTAATGATATTTCAGACACGTGCCGAGGATACACTTTAGGTACCTTCAAAAGAACAATCCGATAATATTTCCCACGAATATTGTAGACAGTTTCAAATCAATCTTCCAACAATATTTCATAGGAATATTCTGAGTACTTTAGAGGAAATATTCCAGCAATAATCCACTGAAACATTGTACATACTTTTAGGAAAATATTCCAGCAATATTCCGCAGGAATATTCTGGATACTTTCAATCTAATATTTCAGCAATATGCATAGAAAATATTTCTTCAATACTCCATGGCAAAATTCCGATAATGGGACATTTATATATTCCTTCAATATGACTGAAATATTCCGTGGCAATATTTCAAAAATTCCATAGGACTATTCCTGTAATGTTGAAGGAATATAGCGTGCTATGGGGGTGTGGGTAAAAGTGGGTAGGATAAGGATTTGGCATCGAAGCATTTGGATTGGATGAGGACGTATTCAATGTGAAAGGATTTCATGCAGAAGAAACAAATGAAGAAGTTTGGAACGCATGCTCGGAGACTGAACCAGTCGGAGGGAAAGAGTTGGAAACAGAAATGTTGTGGTGATAGGGATAGAAAGTTGGTGGATATACATTGGGGGCTTGGTGATTTGGGTAATATTGCTTTGGTGTCTTCTTTGGTGCGTTGCTAACACTCTTCGCTGCTTTAGCTGGTTTTGCATCCTTCTTCTCAGAAAAATCTCGAAAAGATTCTTTCTGCTCTTTATGTCTTGATGCCCTGCTCATATTTACAACACATGGAGAAGACTGGTGCTTGTTGAATCCACTCTTGTCCGAATTACGTTTCCTGACGTATTCTGAAGAAGAATAAATAAAACCATTATTTACAATTTTGTGAACAGTGGTTCATTAAAAATGTTACATAACTGAAACAACATATGAAATTTATATAATAAAATAACCGAAATGCCGTACATTTTTCAAAAAAACTAATAACTTAATTTTCTCAAAAAATTCACCTTTGATTTCTTCCTTAATTTTTTTTTATGACTTTTAATTTGAGAAAGATCTCCGGTAAGTTTCGTCCTCCTTGAATTATTTCTTCATATAGGAAAAAAAATTATATAAAATATATATACTTTTTAAAATATCGATTCTTTTTTAAACATGCCCAGTTTTATGTCCTAAAGAAGCTACAATGGTATACATTCACAGAACTGAGAATTACTACATTTTTTAGATTTTAAATTCAAAAATTGGCAAATAATAGATTTAATGCATTCACGATGATTGGTTTTAATAAAAATAGATATTTCGGGTTCCAATCATGTAAAAATAGTACGAATTCTTTTTTGCTGACGTTTCGTGAACTGCAATGTTCATGAAACGTCGGTAAAAAATATTTCGTGGTTTCGTACGCGATTCGAACCCGAAATATCTCTTTTCATTACAAATTGATGAAATTATAATTTTTTCTGTTCTATTTCGAATAATTTTACTTTTTACTTCTCCTGGAAATTTTTTCTTATATGCTTCCATTTAGTATGCAGAAAAACAGGGGAAAAAACTGTCAAGATATACTGTTTAAGCTTCTTTAAGAATTAAAACTATGAATGTTTAAAAAAGAATTTATATTTAGAAAAATTTTTTCATTTGAAGGAAAGTTTAACCAGAACAAAAGTTACATGATATATATTCAAATTCAAATTAAAAGTAATAATTTTTGGAATGTGGTTTCTTTAATATTTCTTTAATAATAATTAGGGATGCTGGTGAATCCTTGCTTCCTAATTTTAGTAAGATTGGAGAAGTCCACTTCTGGTCCCATCAGGAACTGCAACAATCTCCTTGTTAGCTCTCGGGGCCTGTGGAGCCAATTGGCTTTTAAGTGGAGCTTGTCCTCCCTCTATAGCCAAAAAAAATCCTCACTTCAAACTACAAATAATAAGATAAAGAAATGATGAATAACAAATAAAAGTAAATAAATAATGAAATAATAATGATACGTTGTTGATATTACTTACTTTATACCCTACTTTCTCTGACATCGGATCCATGCATGGAAAATGTCCTTATGCTATAACTTGATTGCACATCATGTTCTTATCCTGCTCTTAAAAGCTGATTCTAAATCTTCCCACTGTATTCGATCAGTTTCAATATTCGAATTTGCGACACCGTTTCCTTTTTTTCTGATTGCTTTTAATTTATTTTTCAACGCAAATTCCTATTGCTGACTGAACGTGCATTTTTTGGCCTACAGACAGGTCTAAATACTTTAGCATCTTATTTAATATTCTAATATTTTGCGTACCAAATTTCATCCACTTGTTGATTTGATCTATTTTTCTCTTCTCCGTTAACATGGTGTGATGGAGATCAGTTTTCTGCTCTGCTCAGCTTCCATTCTTTCCTGTCAGGTAAGAGTCCACCTTAAAGTTTTGACGCTCACTGCTTATTTGTTTGCTGGGAAGCAACTGAAAAAATGTGTTATGATGTGAGTTTTATAGTCAAACAATTTCACAAATAATGTGTGGATGAAAAACTGGAAAAGAAATTTCTATGAAGAAACCTGTTTTTTTTAACACTCACAAAATTTCCCTGAATTAATCATTTTAAATTAGAACTTTTATTAATTAATTTAATTTCAAACACGAACATGTTTGAAATATTAACTCCTTTTCCCTTTATTATAATTACTTTTAATTTAGTTTTCAATGCCTTTAAAAATCCTATTTTAGATTGTACGTGCATTTTTTGTCCTACGAATCATTCTAAATACCTTAACATATCATTCAATATTCTAATATTCTGCATACCAAATTTAATCGACTTATTAATCTTATCCAATTTTATCGTCGCCGTCAACATGTTGTACGCCTGATCCATAATGCAGGTGAGTTTCCTGCTTTGCTCATGCTGCATTTTAATGACTTTTTTCCCATAATTTCTTTTATTCGAATTAAAATGAACAAAAAAAGGTGATAATTGCAATCTAGCTTATTATTCGAGAACGCAATCGACGCAGTGCAACGTTCGGTGCTCGTCGCACATTGCACGCCTGCATGACAAGCAGATTATCCGCGTTTTTCTGTCCCTCTCTCGTTTGCAAATGTGGCAGCGAACCTTTACCTCGAGAATTGGAGACATTTTTTCATCCTGAACATTTCCGTGTTCCTCATTTATCAAGTGAGCTATCGCTAATTTTAGCTCTGTCCAAAGAAACTAACAAGTGAACCTTTCGCGTAAGAAAGGTTGTGCAAGGTAGTGAGCAATAGTTTTATTACATTTGCCGCCTGTAATTCTTCAATCGCGATTCGTATTGATCAATTTACATTTCAGCAAGATTCTCGAGTTTACTATCGCCTGATGAACCATTCCGTAAAAGATCCTCACCGGCCAGCATGACGTTCTTCTCGAGACAGTGTAGCGATGGCAGAGTTGATCAAAACAATGGGTGCCTCCTTTCGTTTTGTTATAGTGTTGTATGATGTCAGGTTTTCCATTAGTGACATTCGTGGATTTGATGAATGAAGAAACGAGCAGGACAATCTTTTTTTTTTTGGAGTAAAAGAAACCAACGCAATATCACGCGAAAAGTAGAATTGAGTTCCTGGCGGGTCTTTCGAAGCGACCTTCATTTACTCTGGAATTTCTCTCTTATTCTTTCGGATTGTTCCTGTGATTCGCAACTTACACTCATCCTGAAGCATTCTTTTAATAAGACGGACTGACGTAAACCAATTATCGCAGGCCACTGTTCTTCCTGTACCATGAATCGGGGCTGTGACTTCTCTGAATAAGTATTCAGAACACGGTTCATTCGGTGTGTATGTGACACATTTTCTCAAATAAAGAATCGCGAATATCTGAAATCGATGGAAGTAAAATTAAAAAATGAATAGAATGAGGAGATAGATGGAAATAAATTTACAGTAGAGCAAAGAAACTTACCAAGTAATTTATAGCTGCATCATTCAGAGTGACTAATTTTAGTCCGTATTTGTCCGGTTTTGATTTGATGTACATTTGGAAAGATCAGCGTCCTCGAAATCCTAGTAACTGCTCATTCACAGTACATGTGTTTCTAGAATCATAATTTTTCGAACAGTTACCAATGAAAATGGTCCATATTTCGCGTATTGGAGCAAATTTATCATCGGCACTTCTGGATTTCTTATCATCGAATCGTAAGCAGTTAGACAGAAAAGTAAATCGCTTCAGTGGCATGACACATCTGTAAAACGTTGTTCCATTAGGTTTGTTCCACAATTCCTTTGCATGAACGTGAGCTGCTTTCCAAAATATGCAGCATAATATAAGATTCCAATAAAGGCTCGTAGTTCAGACAAAGTAATATGATGGTGGAAAGTGTGCAGCCTCAAATTCTCCTTGATCATTTGTAGGCATACCTCCTCAATTTTATTATTTGTATGTTGAACTATGATGTTCAAGATTTCCTCGTCAAATAGAATATCTCAAAATTGTTCAAGTGTTTCAAGATTTTCAGCTTTTTTAGCAGGACCAGGTCTTCTTTCGTTGATAATATCATTGAATCTATCTGCAATACATATGGAAGTTACAAGCACATTTCAAATTACAAAATTCAACAATATTTCATAAAAAAATTATTTTCGTGACAAAAATTTATGAGTACGTACATCAAAGCAGTACCAAGAAATTACGAAAAATCATACGACAGTGAAGCAGGTGTCGACTATGACGTGGAAGCTACACCGAATTGGCATAGTGCTACGCAATACATATGCACAATACAGAAAAGAAACGTTAGAAATATGAAAGATGTCTTTCACGTACCTGATTGCCTTCCTGGAGGATTTATCGACCATTTGTAGCCATTTTTGCCTCTCCAAATAAACGACCGTGTACCTCGAGTCTGTGCTTCCATAGACGCCGCTGCAGACTTGCATTTTCCATATCTGATTCATTCTCATCAGAATCACTTCCACTGGTTGGATACTCACTTTCGCCAGACACGTGATCGATTTCATCACCGGAAACATCTTCCAAGGCTTCGCCTTCTTCCTCGTCTAGGACAGTGATGCCAATGTGGGCGCCTTTTGCTACTGCGCTTGCGCTCGGGCCGCGCACTTGTTGGCCGCAGTAGGCGCGCAATTCAAAATTGGAATTGAAATTAATTCTTATAAGAATACCTAACAAAATATTAAAAACATTATGAAATAATATTTTGAATTACTTTTTCAACAAATTTCTTCTGAAATTAAATGTTTTGTGAAATATAAGTTATTCTTTGGAAGTCAAAGAAAATAAACTGTTAATATATGTGTTATAAACTTTTTTCTTGTCTAAAATCAAAAGTTGTACATTTTATATACATTCTTGTGCATTTTTCAATTACAAGAATCGTTTTTAATTCCAATTTTGAATTGCATCACTGGTCCGAAACACACATTGCCACTCGCGAAATCGGGACAAAACCATCAATTTCGAATTCTGAAATTTCCAAATGAGGACCTCTGCAAATTTATTTATAAATTCCAAGTTTACCTTACAAAATAAATACTCCAAGGGACCCAACCGATGTCAGCTCATATATTTTCTTCCGTCTCCCAAAATTTCGACATGCTAACTTATTTAGTTTAAACATAAGGAGGCGGACAAAATTAACATTACAAGGTCAAATATTGATTACGTCATACACTACCATTTACCCTTAATAATTTGTGTGCATGTGTAAAAATGTGTAGTAGTATAAGCTCTCCAATCGCGTTTTGTGCTGGCCCGTAGCGCCATATACCCGCAGTGGGGTTAGGTGCAAACACAAAACGAGGTTGGACCCCAGATTATAGAGTATAGTATGAAGGTAGCGAAATGAGAAAATAATTTGCTCCTAATTTTATTCAGAATACTACCCTTAAAAGTGAATTTTTTTTTAATAATTGAAATTTAACAAACATAATTGTTTACACAAACTATTATTGTTAACTTTTTGTTCACTTTTTACTTATTGAAGTAATAATCAATGCAAGTTAACAAAAATAATGGTTTAAACAATTTATTATTTTTTATAATAATCTTTTCTTTGAATAATGCTAGAAAGTTGCAGTTTTCCTGGCATTTTTAACTTTGCTTTGGCATTTTAGTCATGAACAAATAATTAATGAACATAAGATAAAATCGTTTTTTAAGAACCTTTTTTTGTGGATATATTTTTCTGTAATAGAACCAGATATTTAAAATATCCTTTAAATTTTCTACATGGATCATATTGAATGTAAATTTTCTTTGTACAAGTAACTGAGAGTTCTTTTCCTTAGATAATTATTTTTAAAACATTAGCCAAACATTTATAAGGAAAAACCGCAACTATCTAGCATTACTACAGGAGAAGATATTTATGAACAATAATAATTGGTTTTAACAATTTGTTGGTTAAACTTAATTGATTTTTACCTCTTTCGAAGTGGAAACTAGACAAAAAGTTGAAAATTTCAAAAGAAAACGCAACTTTCTTGCATTATTCAAAGAGAATATTATTAAAAATAATGATAAATTGTCAAAAAACTATTTTTGTTAATTTTAATTAATTATTACCTTACTCTAATTGTGAAGTGAACAAAGAGTGGTAATTTCAGAAAAAACACAACCTTCTAGCATTTTTCTGACAGAATATTGTTATAAATAATAATATATAGTCCAAGTAATTATTTTTGTTAACTATAAATCATAATGGCCTTGCCTTAAGTTCAAAGCAAGTTGAAAAATTCAGAAAACAACCGCGACTTTCAAACTCTATTCTAAGAGAATTCAGACAGGGTCACAGATGACAAAAAAACTGTCATAGATTTTTATCCATGCAAAACTACCCCTACGTGTAATAACCACCCCTAAAAATGTCGGGTTTTGCAAGTTCTCATAACTTTTGATTTGATCTAATAAACAAACAAAAATGTATAAAGTAACTTGGAGCTATTCTGAAGATTTGGTCAACCGCACCAGTCCTCTTGAACCACAGTCAAATGCAAAAAACCTCCCCTGATTGTGAAGAACCTTTTAACTCTTCGTGGCATAGTGGTAACCCAGATTACCACCTTGTTTATTTACAATTCTTTCTCTAGGCTCCATGTTTTTGAAGTAATGTCATAAAAGTCTTATTGATATCGTATTTGAAGCATTATAGAATGTAAAAAAAATGATGACGAATCTATTGCGTACATTTATATATAGTCATAAATAAACAAATTTCGAAATTTAGTCTTTTTTACGAAAGAATTCATTTTTGAAAGACATATTGAATAAATTAGAATAAAACTTATTACTTTAGGGTTTTTGGGGTCGCTGATTACGAACCTGAAGTCAGATTTGAAAAATTCAACATGGCGGATTCAGCATGGTGGACAAATTTTGCAAAAGTTTTTGGATTTTCATGAAACTTGTCACTCAGGGGGTTTTGGGGTCGATGATTACGAATCCAGGGACTGATTTGCAAAATTCAAAATGGTGGATCCAATATGGTGGACTAGTTTGACAAAAATTTTGGATTTTAATGAAACTTAGCATCTGGGGCTTTTTGGGGTCTCTGATAACGAATCTGAAGTCAGATAAATTCAAAATGGCAAATTCAACATGATGGGCAAATTTTGAAAAAGTTGTTGAATTTTCATGAAACTTGTCAATCAGTGGGTTTTTGGGGTCGCTGATTACGAATCAGGAGCCCGATTTGCCAATTTCAAAATAGTGGATACAATATGGCGAAAGAGTTTTCGAAAAATTAATGGATTTTCATGAAACTGGGCTTCTATGGGTTTTTTGGGTTTCTGATAACAATCTGCGGCTGAATTGAATCGAAGCACCATTGGCTACTGCCAGCCGTCACTGGCCGGGCCGTGAGGAAGCAAATGAAGAGCGAAAAAACGGTCAGTCAAAAACAATATATTTTTATATTCAACGTGTATTTACATCAAGGGCAACAAACAAAAAACAGAAGACTGATGAGAATTCAAAGTGGCTATTCCTGCACTGTAAGCAAATAATATGATAGATGCAACAAATGAAGAAAAAAACTTGCAAAAATTAGAAAATGCTGTTCACGCCCTAAAGACAAATTAATTCTACGGGTAACAAATAATGAATGAAACTGGTGAATCATCAAAGATGCAACTTTTATACTATACTACATTTTTCACAGTCAAATTGGAACCGAAATTTTTTATTCTAACCTAACTTTTGAAATTAACAACCCCAAAAACTCGTAGATGCCAAGTTTCATGAAAGTCCAACAATTTTTGAACAACTAGTCCACCATATTGGATCCGCCATTTTTAATTTTGCAAATCTGGCTCCGGGTTCATAATCAGCGACCCCAAAACCCCCTGAGTGACAAGTTTTATGAAAATCCTACAAATTTTTCAAAATTTGCCCACCATGTTGAATCCGCCATTTTGGATTTTTAAAACCTGACGTCAGATTCGTTATCAAAGACCCCGAAAACCCCTAGATGCCAAGTTTCATGAAAATCAATTAAATTATGAAAATTTGTCCGCCAGATTGGATCCGCCATTCTGAATTTTGGAAATCGGGCTCCGGATTCGTAATCAGCGACTCCAAAAATCCCAGAGTGACATGTTTTATGAAAATCTAACATTTTTTCCAACATATGCCCACTATGTTGAGTCCACGGTTTTGAATTTTTAAGGGTTTTTTTTAGAATGTCATGATGTTCGAAACATTCATTACATGTGAAAATAGGCACGAAAGTGAACATAGTGTACTTTGTACTTTTTTTAGATTCGTAATAGCTATTTATTTCAAAGGTCCGTGACATTACTTCAAAAATGACCTTAAACACACAGTGCTTTATGGTGTCATAGTCAATAAATGCAAAAATATTTATAGTGTTCCAAATTTCAAATAGAAGAAATTATTCTCTTCCAGGCGGAAAAGTCGGACTTATGCCGGATCTTACGAACGGCATAGTACCGCGCCATTTGTAAACGAGGAGCAATTTTTTAAAATAAATAATCTTTTATCATATAAATTATAGCCAATATTCAATTACATAACCCTAAAGTAAATAATCAATGTACGTTAGTTATTATGAACAAATTAAAAATCAATCTTTATGTAATTTAATATTGTGCAAAAAATTAATCATCTAATAAATAATTAGTGAGTTCAGAAGATGAAAAGCATTAAATCACTGTTTTTATCTCAACATTCAAATAATGTTGATTTTATATTTTTCTGAATATTTCAGTCATCAATAACCTTTTAAACTAATTCCAGGAAAAATGAAAACATGTGTACATATAATTTTCAAAATTCAATTCAGAAAATCACCAATTATATCCAATATTCAATTACATAACCATAAAGGAAATAATCAATTTATGTTACTCAATCGAAAAAACTTGAAATTTAATATTGTGAAAAAAATTAATCAGTCAATGATCAATCAGTCAGAATATAAAATAAAAAGCCTTAAACAATTATTTCCATTCAAAAATTCAAATAATTTTCATTTTATATATTTTTTAAACTTGAAATTTCATTTCTAAAAAGTGTAATTATTAATAACATTTTATAGTCATTTTTCTGAGAAAAAATGAAACACATGAACATTGTACATATAATTTTGAAACTTGAATTCAGATACTCATTTGACATCATAAATATCATAAAAAAATTTATCATTGTAATAGAGATAGGTAAAAAAAGGGAAACTTTTATTATACTAATTATATCCAATATTCAATCACATCACCTTAAAGTGCATGATTAATTTATTTTGCTTGAAAGAGACAAATTGAAATCCAATATTTATGTTATTCAATTTTGTTACAAAATTAATAAGCCAATAATTAATTAATCATTGTATTACACAAAAAGCATTGAATAATTATTTCCATTAAATCATTCAAATAATTTTTACTACATATTTTTCTAAAAATTTGAATTTATAATAACCTTTTAAAATATTCCAGAGAAAATTAAAATATATGTGTTACGTTCGGGAATTTTCATTCATTAAGTAAATTAAATGTTTACTCAATAAATCAAAAATTCATCGAAATGTTACAAATCAATGATACCCTTTTATAAGGATATTGATAATTTATGGGCCTTCCTTCTACCTTATTATTTCAAGGTTTTTATAATTGTTTTGTTGGGAAATTTTGATACATGGATTTTTTTGATTAGGTAAAATAAGGTGTGTACAATTTTGTGTATTTCAACAGATTAGGCACATTTATTGATTCACGGTATATAGTATAGAAAACAGGTTATATAAATTTACATTTTTAATATATATTGTTGTGGTGTGTGTATAGTTTTGTGTGTGTTTTCATTCGATACAGGTACTTTACCAATTACTGCATCCAAATAATCGCCATTCAATTTTCCTTATCACTACTCCCGTTCTTATTAGGGAGGCAGAATTCAGATTAATTATAATTGTTCCTTTTCACTTCACTTTTTTACAGTTCGATTGTTATCCCCGGATAAGTGAAATTTATTAGAACCGATTTTTGGATAAGAACCTACTCGCGGGCATCCTCTCCGACCACCGGAATGTACTTACTTCCCACGTAAAAAAAAGAAAACTATTTTTAGTTGATGCTGGTCAGAACCGATTTCTGGAAAACTGACTCCCTCTCTTATTTGTCCGTTTTTAATTGATTGTAACCAGGAACGAATATTAATAAATAAAAGAGGAAGGGAAAACTAATATCGTGAACGAATTAAACTGGCTATTACTTCTCAGATTTTATGAATTTAATTCAACGTCCCAACCGAGATTGAAAAAGATGAAAAGGTTAAACAAAAACAACTCCAAGTAAATACCGACGGAACCCGTACTTTATATGCGAAGCGATTGAGTTAAAGGGGACTCGTTGTATTCGCGACGCGATCAAGTTGTAGATTGATTTTCTAATGTATTTCGAATGTAGTCGTTACCTCTGATTTAGTGGGTGGGAGAGGCTCTGCTTTTGGTCGTTGAACACCTGCGAGCGAGCATTTGGTCATATTTTGCCAAATTGCAATTCTCGCCCGAACGGTGTTCCTCCGCCGCACTGCTTTCAATTGTTCGATGACCCATCATTAGTGATTTAATTCAAATCTTAAGATCAATAAACTCATATTCGCAACTACGATTGATTTTTATAGAAAAAAAGACTGATAGAATTTACAGAGTTGCAGGCCTATTGCTCTTTTGGCAATCCAATCATATTATTCTTCTATAGTCTTTATCCAGTATTACTTTTATTAATCGAGAGTACAACTCAAGTTTTTAAACAAGGGTTTTTTTCTATAAACTGACATTGCACCCTGATTAATTCTAATGTTTATAATTCGTATTGTTGCTAGATTGTAAAGATGAATGATATCACAAATGACATCGATTTGAAAGTCTATTTCAGAGTACCTGAATTAAATTCAAATTTTTATTATATAATATTATCCCTTTTCATCCTTTTCTATTTTCGTTTCTAAACTTAATGTATATACGAGCGCCCCAGCCAGCTTAGGGTCTCGTGTATGTGCTTTTGTGTGCGATGGTGAGCGCCTCAAACAGCTTAGCGTCTTCACTGTCAACTTTTTTTTTATTCTAATATTAATTATTATCTGAAGAAAAATATATACTTATACATATATAGCTATTAGGTGAAGAGTTAGGTGCTATTAGTTTATTTAATTTAATTATACGATTTACACCTAAAAATATGTGCACATAATTTCGAAATCAAAATTAAGACACTCATTTCACAACATCGCAAAAATTTGAAAATAATATAATTGTAATAGAGTCATTTAAAAAATAATGTCATTAAAACAGTGGTATTTCAAATTTAAGTCAACTTGTATTATGCAAATTATATCCACCATTCAATTACACAACGTGAAAGTAAATGATCAATTTATGTTTCTGAATTCAAAACAATTTATATTCAATCTTTATGCAATTCAGTATTACGGTTAAAATTAATCAGCTAATAATTAATTAAACATTTCACAACATTTATTTATTTCAAACAATTATTTTCATCGAAGCAAACAAATTATTTTTACTTTACATATCTTTTTTAAATTTGAACTTTCATTTCTGAATATTTTGATTTATTAATAAGCTTTTGAAAAAATTCCAGAAAATTGAAGTTCTAGTAGAATTAATAATTAATCAATCATTGTAAAACATAAAGAGCATTACACAAAAATAAAACATATTCATAATAAAACATAAATTCAGATACTCATTTTGCAAAAGTAAAAACATTCGAAAAATTATTTAATTGTAATAAGGGTATTTCGAATATAAATAAAATGTTATTATATAAATTATATCCTATATTCAGTTATATAACCTTTAAGAGAATGATCAATTTATGTTGTATTGTATTGTATTGTATTTTATTACTCTCCCTTTTACGGGTTTGAGGGCTCCGTTCCCTTTACATCTTTTAATTTTAATTTCATCTTCCTCTTTATCCTTGAGTTCTAGAAGATTCTACATAATAATCAAAACGTTTGCGATATAATTTTTTTTTGCAACGCAAAATGTAATGAGCCATGAGAAATAACCTTGAACTTGTTTACCAAAAATTGTGCAGTTTAATTTGACGCCGTCATCAAGAATGTTCTAGAAGAATGTTGAATATGTTATCTATAAGGATGCAATAAATCATATTTAGCTAGCCAAAACAGGATGTCATGCATAGCCCTCCTTATCAAATTTCATCTGTACACCTGCACCTTTTTTCGCATTAAATAAATATTTTATCTGTCAGGTAGCAATAAATCATTCTTTAAATAACTATATGACGCAGTGGAAATTGCCAGGACAAAGCAAATTATAACCTGGAAAGTATTTACGGAAAAAATTCTTGAGATAAGAAATACCCTTGATCCTGTTGTTACATGCATTTGGCTGGCAGAATTGCACAATATTACTCGGTGACGTCAGCTGTAGAATGTTCTCGATGCCAGTAAAGTAGGTCCAGTACCCCTTTTTGTATCAATGTCTGTAAGGTAGGAATGCATGATGACGTCATCAGGACCCATAGAAAATGTTCCAGAAGCTTAGCACGGAAATGAACCACTGTTCTAGAAAAATTTAGCACTCACACGAACCACTACAGCTAGAATCTTCTTGATGTCGGTAAGGTAGGAATCTTGGGTTAGAACCCGCCTTAATCATCTACTCTCCCCTACAAAAAAAAGTATTTTAATTAATTTTGAGGGTTGTTTTAACATCCCTTAAAGATAGAAAATAGCAAAGAAATCGAAATTTCCTAACCAAGTCCACGCAAGACTTTTTGATTAAACTATTGGGGTCGGAAATCACTTAAGAATAAATGTAGGGAACATTTCTAGACGGAAAGGTCATTAAATTTATTTTAAGGGTTGTTTTGACACTCCTTAAACATTCAAGCAGCAAACAAATCGACATTCCGAAAAAACAAAAACCTCATGAGAGTTCTTAATTAAGCTATTGTGGTAAGAAATTGCTTCAAAATAAATGCAGAAAGCATCCCCTACTAGGAAAAGGGCTTGAATTTATTTCAAAGGCCGTTTGAACATCCCCTAAAGATTCAAGTAAGTAAATCGAACCCTTCCTAACAACCAAATCTACGGGATATTTTTTGATTATCATATTCGCGCCGGAAATCACTTCAAAATAAGTGTACGAAGCATCTCCTACCAGAAAAAGTGTTTTAATTCCTTCTAAGGGTTGTTGTAAGATCCCTTGAAGATATAAATTAGCAAGCCATTCGACATTTCTTCACAACCAAACCCACGGGAAATTTTTGATTAATCTTTTGGTGTCAGAAATTACTTAAAAATAAGTACAGAAAGCGTATGCTACCAAGAAAATTATTTGAATTTATTTGAAGGGATGTTAAAACAACCCTTACCAAATTCAGCGACTTTTCCTGCCAGAATATGTTTCCCACATTTATTATGAAGTGGTTTCCGACCCCAATAGCTTTATTAAAAAATCTCCCTTGGTTTTGGTATTTTGGAAATGTCGTTTTTCTTGCATGAATATTTAAGGGATGTTAAAACAACCCTTAATATAAATTCAACGACTTTTCTTGCTAGAATATGTTTTCTGAACTTATTTTGAAGTGATTTCTGACCCCAATAGTTTTATGAAAAAATCTCCCGTGGTTTTGATTGTTAGAAAATCTGAATTTTTTTAAAATCACTAAGAGATGTTAAATCAACACTTTAAATATATTTAAATACTTATTGTGGCAGAGGACGCTTTCTTCACTTATTTTGAAATAAAGTTCCAACCCATTAGTTTCATCAAAATCTCCTCCGTAGTTTGAGTTTTTTAGAAATGCCGAGATTCTAGCTCGAATTTTCAAGAGATGGTAAAACAACCCTTAAAATGAATTAAAAAACTGTTCTTACTAGGCGATGATTCTCAAACTTATTGTGAAGTGATTTAATAAAAAGTTGAAAATTGTATGCTCTTCTAGACCATAAATAATTTAATTGATTTTTTAACTCGAATCCCGATCAAACAACTGGAATTTTAGGCGTTGAAAATTATAAATATTTATTTACAATTTTACGGTAAAATTAGAAAAATTTGTCATGAATATTAATAGTTTACATAAACGGGTTTTGTCAGTCAGTTATGAATTTTTCACATTCAGAAAAGATACCACAAGTGCATCGTATTATTCATGAATAATGGTGCTATTTTTCGCGAAAATTTTGTTCCTCATGACTTCCGACATGTTCCTACTTCCTGCAACTTTTCCGCTTCAAGTGACGAAAATTAGGAGTGAAAAGTTTATTACTTTCTTTTTATTGTCTGTTCCAATCTCGGGAAATGAAATTTCCAGACTAAATTTAAACTTCATTTTATCTAAAATTAAACAAAAAAATGCTATTATTATATTCAATTATTTCATGTTCTTTGAATTATAAATAATAATACGTTAGAAAATGTACCTGGAAATCCTTAGATCTTTCATATTTCGAAACCAGTCCTCTAAATTTAGAAAAGTTGATTTGTATATAAACGATTTTTTTTGCAAATACTATAAAGATAGAGTAGATATCAAATTTTTGTCAATAATATATTTTTCTCATAAATACGAAACATTCACATTATTTCGTATTTTTCCATAGTAAAGTCCATAGTAATTCCATAGTAAATTCCATAATTTTAATAATAATGAAATCAAAACTTATCGCATTGAAAGGAGTAAAGTGAAATAAGACGATGTAGTTCGAATGATCTTAACAGGAACAAAAAGAACAAGAAATTAGGTAATCAATAAGGAATACTAAAATTGAAATAAATCAAAGTATTTAATTAACTTAGGAATATTGTTATTTCATACCTTACTGAAACTTTCCATTGACATTACGTAAAATTTTCCGGCAGTGATTTTGCATGATTTGGAACTTCTCATCATTATAAAAAGTATGGCTTTTCTCATCGATGTTGACATTTGATACCAACCACTATTATAACTAAAAGGATCAGTAAAATTTGTATGAAAAATTGCATGTTCGACCCAAAAATTTTTTAATGAAATTAAATATTTATTATTTTTTTCTACAGAAATTAATTCAAAATTAAATTTTAATTTGTTTAGGATATCAAATATTTACGCTGACTCGGAAATCATCAAACTGTGATCTACTAATCTTTGCCCAGGCACACTGTTAAATAAAAGCTGAACTACCAGTAAAATGGTATAATTGGTAAACTTAACGGCATCATCGAAGTTGCCCAATTTTATCACAACCTAAAGAAAAATTTTATTTTACAAGTATAAATTCAAATACTATAAATAATAAGAAATTTTTTTTTACATACCTGAACTCCAGTGAAAGATAGAATTAACATATTTATTCCTGTTAGAATAAAGAAGAAGACTGCATAAGTGTTTTCTAGCCGATGTCATTTTTTTGGATGACAGTTACTCCCAGTGGGACCCTGCGGTGGTTGTTAACCTTTAGTTTTAGATATGTATATATATATGCGTGTGTGTGTGTGTGCGCGTGTGTGTGCGTGTGTGTGTATGTGTGTACCGGCTACAACATTCAATGACAGCATAGACTGCAAATGGTATTCTTTTCTTGTATCTATAATTTTGAAACATTAGTATGTTCCCACCCTCCTCTGTTGGGGATATTACTCTATCAGCTCTATGATTTATTAAAGATTTTTCAAATTTGAAGTGGCAAAGGTAATTATCGAAAAAGAATATATGACGTTTCCCTTTCAAAAATTGTGAACTAACTAACCGAGAGTGATTTTTGATCCATGCGAAATGATACATTTTATTACTTTCGTTGTCATTGTCAGCAAAATTGGTATTTTCAAGCACCGAAGGGTGAATTGTAGGACATCTCGATTTTTCATTGCATAAATAGAGGGGGACACTTATCTTTTTTTCCGTATGTTTATTCAAATTTTGTTGTATCTTCAAAAGTGATAGGAAAGTTTAGTATATTATGTTTCAAGAGTGTGTCAGAATGTGGATAGGAAGTGACGATATCTATGTGGTTGTTAGCAAGACAAAGATCGGCCATTATTGTCCAGAGAAAACAGTACTCATCACTGTTCTCAACATTTACGACTGCTTTTTTGTAAGTAATCATTGTTTTTGAAACTTCGAAAAAACTATCCAAATCTTTTTGAGTTAAATTTACAATAAAACCTGTTTTAACTCGACTTTTAAACGCAGACTCCAGAACTTGCCATCTGATTCTGAAATAGTAGAGTTTTCATGCAAAATACAATGTTGATGTTAGTACAAATAAACTTTTTTTGAATACCGTCGTCTTTATCCACGATTTTGCCAACACTATGTATGTCTCAGTGAGAAGGTTTCATGTTTAGGAAAATAAATTTCACCATTTTAAAAACAGTGCATAGGTATTAAAATCAATTATGTCATATAATACTGTATTGTATTATGTTATATTAAGCTGTATTATATTCTATTATAGAGTATCATAGCCTATCATATCGTATCATAATGTATCACAGTGTACCATATAGTATCATGGTGCATCATCATAGTGTATCATAGTGTAACTTGGTACAGCATACTGTATATCGTGTCATACTGTATCATAGTGTATGATATTGTTTCGTATTGTATTGCATCATACTATATCCTATCGTATGGTATTGTATCATACTGTATCACATTGTATCATATAGTGCTATAGTGTATCTTATTGTATCATGCTGTATCGTGTTATGCCATATTGTATCGTATTGCTTTATATTATATAGTATTGTATCGTATTGGATAATATCGTATGATATTGTACCATATTGTATAGTATTGTATCGTATTACATTATATTGTACCATATTGATGATACTGTATCATATTGTATCATATAGTGGTATAGTGTATCATATTGTATCATAATGTATCATATTATGCCATATTGTATCGTGTTGCATTTCTATGTACTTCAAACGGGGCTCAGACGGTGTCGAGCCCACCTTAAGCTGTAGGTCCCCTCAGAAGAGGCTAGTTACGTACCAAGGTGTAGGCCCCATGTCGAGGGGACTAGCCTTGCGGGTCGAAATCGATTTTGAGAAGACTCGAAAATAAGTCAGCGATCTCTTTGCGCTGAGGCACCTACGGGAGACTCTTGCGCTTGAGGCTCCTACGGGGGACTCCTGCGCTTGAGGCACCTACGGCGGACTCTTGCTCGGTGGTCGCTGGCCAATTTTGAGTAATGAACACACATACACACACGCATACACTTTCATAACACATCAGCAGAGTGCTTCGAATCTGTGCATCTAAGTGATGGCCTCAGAGGGATGGCTTCGACCACCCTTGCCTGCTAAGGAGGCTGCCGAATGGCAGAGTGGGTGAGGTCCACTTTAAAAAGTAGGAAGTCAATTACTGTGCGATAGGTACGCCTGACGACTGAGAGAGGTATATTCTCAGAACGTTGTATCAACGAAGCCCACCGAGATCCAAAAACACTCGGCGAAGATGGCTGGATTCGGAGTACTGCCTTGAGCTGAAACACGGGTACGGCACAATAGGCTTTATAGCTTGAGCGCCATGGGTGCCCGGCCCCCCCCCGCCCCTATTACAAACATCATCGTATTGCATTATATTGTATCATATTGAATCATATTGTACGTCACTGTATCATATTGTATCATATAGTGTGACATTGTATCATATTGTGTTATATTTTATCATATTGTATAGTATTTCATCATATTGCATTATATTATATGATACTGTATCATATTCCATCATATTATATGATATTATATCACATTGTATGGTATTGTAACATATTGTTTAACGTTGTGCCATATTGTACTATACTGTATGATTCACTGTAATATCGTATGAGAGAGACCCTGCTCGGCCGTGCGTGTAGTCAGCCCAAAAGAAGTTTTACTTCAAAAAGTTTATATTAAATTGGATAAAATGTACTTTTTATGCTTGTGCATTTATATAAGGCCTGGTTACAACCGAAAGAAATAAACGCGAAGCGCCTCTTTTATAGATGCACATTTGCTATCCTTGTCTAGTAATATATCTCCCTCTTTGTCTTAATCTCTTAATGTTCTAGAACATTCTACATTATAATCGACACGTTTTGAATACAACATTTTGCTACGTAGAAAATTTAATGCGTCATTAAAATCATAAATAACCTTGAATCTGTTAACGTGAAATTCGGACATAAGGTTTATATTCATAAATCATTAACTCTATCTGTTAATATATATCCCTCTTTGTCTAAGAGTTCTTGAATGTTTTATATTTTCGACAAATACTTTTGACCTCTGAATTAGTCGCATATTAAAAAAAAGTATATTTTTTAAATTAAATTAATCACAATTTTTTATGCAGAAAGCAGTAAATAATTTTTTATTTCTATCAAATATATTATGCATAAGCTGTAGCGGATGATTAAAAATTTCAAAATATTTTATCATATTTATTTACGAATTTTAAAAATATTGTGGCTTAAAGGCACAAATGGCTCAGAACTCTCAAGACTTAGCATATATAAAAAATTCGTTTTGAAAAAATTATACTTTAACACTGATGTAAAAAATATTTGACAGATTTCGGTAATAAATATTTGTATTCAGCTTATTTTTTAGATTTATATTAAATCTTCAACGTGTGATAGGCAATCTGTTCTTTCTAAATAAGAGATGGAAGGCGCTGTAAAGAACGAGCATATACATGTCTGTGAATAAAAAATGCATGTGACCTCATCTAAAATGTTGTTAACCCTTTAAAGGCCGAGTTTTTTCTGAGGGTCCGGTAAAATCGATACATGGTGAATCTGAACTCATGAGTACCCAGTGTGATAAAAAAAATTATTCCAGAATTTTTCCAACGTGATCGGCCCGACGGGCTGGAGACCAACCTGCCTGCTAAATGCATGCGTCAGGCCGGCAGAGTCGGAATGCGACAGAAGGGCGGACAACGGTCCGGCAGATTAGACGCCCGTCGGTCGTGCAAACGGCGAGGAACAACGGGCCTGCGATTTGCCCGACCGCTGCAGGCTGATATTGCGAGTAGATTGATTTCGCGAACGCGCATGCGCGTTTTGGATCAGCTGTTCTTGGCGTGTGTAATGGCGTTCACTCGCTCGTTCGTTTGGTGTTTGCTTTTTTGCCGAGTTGCTGTTTTTTAATTGTTTGCCTACTGTGAAAATTTGTCTTGTTTGGTTGTAAAATTCAGACCAAAAATTCGTCTTTCTAGATTTAAAATTCACCTTTTTTGTGGAGATTTAAGCTGTCTTCTAAAAATCCAATTATTTAATTGAAAATGCAACTGTTTTTGCTTTTCGATTGTAGCGTCGTAATTTTTCACCGTCATAAAAAAAGTATCACCAAGAAACGGGTTCTTGACCCTAAAATCATATTTTTCAGGCATGTCTCGTGAAAATGATCTTTTTACTCGCAGTCAGCCGGCAGTTTACCGGACCGTCGGTCATGCAGTTCGCCGGAACACGTCGCTCCTGCCTGTCGGGCTGGCTATATAGCTATCAATGGTGTGCACATTAAGGTGCATATCTGCCGGCATTGCAGTCCGATCAATCGGACCGCGGGCCGACAGATAGCTTGCAGTCGGCGGGCATTTTGCTATCTGAGTAATGCTTGCGTTCGGCCTGTCAGCCAGGGGTAAAATTACAAGACATTTTTCTTACAGTGTAGCTCAATATGTATGAAATAAACTCTTTATTTAAAACTGATGATAATGAGGAATATATATGTTTAAGACTTTTCATGTGCCCTTTATAATACTTGAAAACTTTTAATTATATATTTCAGTTTATATATGTGTTGGATCCAAGTTTTAACCTGACAACTAATTAAATCTATCCACATCTTAATCAAAAATTATTGGAATTAGATATATTTTCTTTCTGTAAATTTGCCTTTTCACATTCTCATCTGAACGAGAAGGTATTGGTTTTATATGAAAAATTACTTTTGCGAATTCCCTCAAATGTTGACGTTTTGAGGCCCCCTGGGTCAGAAAAAAAATCGTTTTACGTCGGTCTCGTCTGTCGTCGTTTTCGTCGTTGTCGTTGCCTGTGTACCGGATAGCTTTTGAAAGACTACTCGGATTGGATTGTGGCTTGGCACACTTTTTAAGAACGTAAAAAGAAAGGACAAGTTCGTTAGTCATCTATTTTGGACAAAAATTCGAAAAGTGAGAGCATTTTTAAAAATTTTCAGACTATTTTTTTTTAATTAAAAAATTCTATGGACGGCTATTCATAGTACTCGGAAATTCGAACAATTTATCCTGCAGACTTTTTTCGATAACAAGAAAATTATCAAAGTTACAGTATTTTCAATATAAAACAATAGACGAAAAGAATCAACGAAAATTGTGCACCCAAAGAAAATCTACAAATTTGCCATTAATCACTTTTTTATAGGACACGTAGTTTTCTTTTTATTCGTAAAAAGCAACATTAAAAATGAAAAATTAAATTGTTGGACAAACGACACAAGCTGCGAAAAAAAGAATGAATCAAAATCTGTTCAACCAATGAAGAGCTAAAAATTTGCTTCTAATAATTTTTTGATGGAATACGTAATTTTTGTTGTATTCGTAAAAAAACAACATTAAAAATAAAAAACGTAAATTTTAGGACAAACGACACCAACTATGAAAGAAACGAATTAGCAAAAGTTGTTCTTCCACAAAAGAGTGAAAACTCATGCAAATTTGTCATCAATCATTTTTTGATAGGACGCGTAGTTTTTGTTTTAATCGTAAGAAATAAAATTAAAAATAAAAAAATTTAATTGTTTGAAAAATGACACACTGTACGAATAAAAATAATTAGAAAAAAGTTGTTCACCCAAAAAGGTTTCACAAAGTTTTTATGAATAATTTTTAGATAGGGCGAGTATATTTTCTTTTAATCGTGAAAAATAAGATTAAAAATAAAAAAATTAAATTTTTGGAAAAGCGACACAAGGGACGAAAAAAATGAAAACACAAAAGTTGTCCAATCAAAAAATCTAAAACTTTGTTATAAGCTCTTGTATAAAAATATAGTAAAAATAAAGAAATTAGGTTCATGGAAATAGGACACAAGCTACAATAATATTTCATTTAACAAACTTTTTCGCCTACATTATAATGTCCCGCAAGTTATATCCGCAAAATTATTTTAAAACAAAATTAAAGTAGTGCTAAATTGTGCCCGACAAAAGTAGTCTTTTCTTCCTTCAACAAAATTCTGTATAACCAACAGTTGTCATATGAAAACCCAAAATATCAAACTCAAAAAACTTACAAGATTCAAATTTTCAGACTGTTTTGAAAACTGGGCGCGTACTTGCACTCCGCCCTACGATTCTGTAAAGATACAGTTCCTTCAAAATGAAGTTCCAAGTGTGATCAGCAAATATATGACCAAGTTAAGATCTAGTCACTGCAGAAAAGTTCTTGGTATGTTCTAAAACTTTTTACATTTTATTTTTCTTTCGTAAGTAATATTCCTTTATTATGAAGTCATTTTTATTTCTGCATTAGATTCAACTAGAAAAAGCAACAGTGAAGACGATTCTTCAGCTTCAAAAGTAACCGATAGAACTGAAAGTCAAGTTGTTGATAGTCTTGAACAGACAATAAGCATTTCGGAACTAGAGATGAGTGATCTATCTTAAATTGATTTGGAGGAAACGGTAGATATTGGTGACGACAAAGTAGATGATAATATTTAGCCGAAACTCGAGAAAGAAAAAAAAGCAAGGAAAAATCATTGGAAGATGAAGTATTCTCCGAATCGGTAAGATATTTTATGTTATTTTGACTGATTGACATTTACGTTATGCATATTTATACGCACTGAAAAAAATAGTTAGTTGGGCCAACTAATAAAGTAGTAGGTCGAACTACTTTAGTTTGTAGTATATGCCACTGCTATTTAATTGGTTGGGGCTACTACTTATATTTGCAAGATTGGTAGTGGTTGTCTTTACTACTTTACTTGTTGTCGCGACAACTTTCGATGGTACATACTATTTTCAGGTAGTAAGCCTTATCACATTAATCAGTAAGTCTTATAATTCAATTAGTTTGTCTTACAAATAAGCTAGTAGAACTCACTACTTAAAGTAGTAATCCTCACTATTACAATTAGTAAGTTTCATTATTCAGAATAGTAGTCCTTACTATTAAAGTTAACGAGTTTCTCTATTTAAATTAATAGTCCTCACTAATAAAATTAGAAAATTTTGCTATTAAGATTAATGGCTCGTAGGCTATTGCGAAGTTAGTACTTCTCAATATTGAAATTATAGTAGATTTCGCTATAATTTCTAAGTTTTTGAGAATAAACTCCTCAAAATTTCTGCCGGTCTGATGATTCTCGACAAATATCGACCATAAGCTAAATAGTATACTACAGTCGGAAATTGTCAGTACGATCAGCGAAAATACTATTCTAAATCACTGCTGACTTTGAAACGTGATTACTCGGTCCCAAAATGATAGTGAAATTTTCTTTAAAACCCGTTAAAAAGCTTATTAAATTACGCATCGAATAAGCCCCAACAAAGATATTTTTGACATCTTGAAGAGAATATACCACTTGAGAATTTATGCAAAAAATTGCAAAATGCAAGAATTTGTCGAATTTTATACTTAATCTTCATTGTGTTATACATTTTTTGACACATTTAAAAGTTTACAATTTTGTTGAATTTATTAAAAACTTCTAAATATCTCTTAAACTTATACCAATTTTTTCCAAATTTACAACTGTTTAATTGTTATTTATTCATCAAAATTTGCTCTTATTTTGAAATATTCTTAAATATTCTATTAGAATTAATTTTTCAAAATAAAAATAATTAAAAATTTTCCCCCAGGAATCTTAAGACAATTTTTGTATTATTTTAAAACCTTTTAAAATCTTTGAAAGTCTCCAAATTTTATTTAAAAACTTTTAAGTATCTTCACAGCTTACTCGAATTTTTTCCAAATAAATACATTTTCATCTATATTTACACATCAAAATTCAACATTTTTACTTGCAAATGAAATTTGTTGAATTGAAACAATTGAAATTAACAATGTAATGTTCAAAGTTTAAGTTTAGCTCTGCGAAATTTTAACGATTCAAGGATTTCCGGTTCAAACAATTCAGCTTAAAATTGTTGAGTTGTGAATATTTAATTTATAATTGTTCATTTTAAATAAGCAGTCAAACATTGCTGACTATTAAAAAATGTTTCTTTTTTAGGTTAAAAATTTTCCAATTGAATTCATTAAAAATGGTATACCTTAGACTGAAACAACAGATAGTTTATAAAGTTTTAAACGGAATTTTATATTTGAATAACTACTGAGGATTTGGAATTGAAACAGTTTAATTTTTAACGTCAAAATCTGTAAATTGTATTATTTTAACAGATTCAGAATTGCCCTATAAAATTGATCAATTACTGTTTAATTTCGAATACATGGACTACAGTTCAATTTTAAAATTAATTAATTAATTTATATTTACAGTTGATCAACTTAAACCATTTTTTGTCAAAAAATTTTAATTTTAAAAGCTAATAATCTTTTATTCTGTAAGTCTTAAAAATTGCATTTTAAATTCTCACAATTGAAAATTTACCCTTAACCCTTCGAGTAAACACCTATTTTTGCGAACATCTCCTACACTCTGGGTCAATCTGACCCTGTTCACTTTCTGATCGTCTATAACTTCACAACTACTTAACGTTTTTACTAAACAAAATGTAGAGGTATACTTTCAAGTATTAAAGTAATTTATAAGTATTATAAGTTTCCTTTAAGTCTTTAACATACTTAGAAAAATTCACGCAAAAACTGTTTGTTTTGAAAAATTTAATTATACGCAAAAAACTGTAACTTTTTTCATTGTTCATATTTTCAGCTAAAAATTTATATGGAAACTCTTTTTTGATCAAAACTTTTTGTAGGCCAAATTGCCCCAGTGTGTACTCAAAAAGTTAAAAATGAAGATCTAAAATGGAAAATTTTGATGGTAAAAGATTTTAGAATTACACATTGTAAACTAAATGATTTAATGATTGGAAAAGTTAACCATTCAACTTAGCATTTAAAAAGAAGGTGAAATCAAAGTTATTTTAAATTGCATTATATATTATGTGATATGAAAAGTGTGCTATTTCAAGTGAATGGATAGATTTTTCTTCTAAAAACTTGTGAAAATCCCGGTCAAAATATAAATTAACTGTCATTTCCCGATCTCAGGGTCCATTGCCACCCTCAATTATAATATTTCAGAATATAATTATGCTTCTTGAATGATAATACATATTTCGTGCTTAGTATAGCTTAACAATTTTTCTTCAAAGAAAAAATTTAAATAATATACAGTTCAATAATGCTGACATTGAAGTATTCTAATTAAATTTCTATTCAATGCAGTAAACACATTCTAATGCTTGAACATTTGGCAACATAAAGGCAAACATCTTTTAATAACAAAGCCAAGAATGAAGAAACTTGAAAAAATGTATCTTTTGTTCTATTTCAGAAATAAAAACATTGAACTCTATATTATTCTTGAATTTTTTTCGAAAAACGTCAGATCAATGTTTATTTAAGTACGCGCGTATTTACTGAAATATGGGGTAATTGGGTGTATATTCGATATAAAGCCTACCTGCCACTGAAATTCAATACTAAAATTACTAAAAAACTAAAGTTGCATAAAAAGAGCCAGAATACAGAAATAAAAGACATACCATTAGTGATGTTTTCTGTGATCCTTACATTTCATCAAAAATATTTTAAGTTTTCAAAAATTAGCTATTGTGACAAAACAATCGTAAATGTCTAAGGGCGCACTCCTATACAGGCAGATTAGTAGAATAGTGGAACAGTTTTGACTGATGGGGTACCTGCACAAGCTCTAGCAGTCACCTCATTGGTCAAAACTGTTCCACTATTCTACTAGTCTACCTCCATGGTTCTGCGCCCTAACTCGCAAAACGTAAACACATTACTCGCAAATCTCGGAATCAGCTGAGGGTGCAGTCCCATGGAGAACATGGTGGTAGATTAGTAGAAGAGTGGACTAGTTTTGACCAATGAGGTTATTGCAAATACTCTAACCACCACATCATTGATCAAAACTATTCCCCTATTCTACTAATTAAGTCTCTCGCATCCATGAGAGAATTCGAAACCCTGATTGGCTACGAGAATTACATAGTTCGGAATCTACGTTGGCAAGAGTGGCAACGCCAGTGTTGGGAATACAATGTAACATTGATATTAGGTATTTTCACTCCAACCATCAGCTAACTTCACTTCGTTTCGTGCTGAGGAGGAAAGTATTGGAGCAAATTCATGGGGTTCAGTCCATTTATGCTCTATGCTGCTAATACCTATCTTCGTAAAAAAAAAATTTTTTCTATGTAAGTGTATTTGAAAAATAGTTTTTATTATTTAAGAACTATTTAATGAACTAATAAAATGGTAATAATTATTATTCATTACGAAGATATTATAGAAAAAAAGTTTTCTCCCATGAGTTTGGTCCATTAGTTTTCACCTCAGCACTCAACGAAGTGAGTTAGCTGGTGGTTGAAGTGAAAATACCTACTAATCAGCCCTATGTATCGTCCGTGTATTTCGTTTAGTTCACGCAGCAAAAAAAGAAAATCAAGAACACGGGAGTAGTGAAAAAGAAAAAAAAGCAGAAACCGGTGTATAGCTCCGGGATGTACTTCGGGTTATGATTCTAATCCTACGAAAGTGTTTTTCTTGTGCCAAAAGCAAAGTTCTCTTTGGGGGTTTCATTTGGCATCCTCAGTAATAATATACGCATATCGCCATCTGTTGCTTGATTATGTAAAGAAATCACCTCCCTTTACCGATCTTTGCACTATTTCACAAAGAAACACCGCTCTTGTATTTATAAATTGTCTGTCCGAAGTTGCACACTCTGAAATTAGCGTTCTTCTGACAAAATTTCATTCTGGCAAATTCGAGTTCTGGAAATCGATTCCCTACCATTTAGTTTGCGCATTTTCGAGCATTTTTTTGCAGCCAACTTCAGTCTTGAGTGGTCTTCACATACTCACGCCGCCAGCAGGCGCCGCCGAAAATTGAGAACGGCGGCAGGCCGCCGGTGCGCCGAATAAAAATCGGTGGCGTCCCTTCGGGAATGAAAAATCGGCGGCGGCTTCGGCGTGGCGCGGCGCGGCGGCGCAGACCTCTAATAAACCCTTGAATTCCACTCTGATACAATACGCGATACCTTAGATCACGGGGTTACATCGGTTATATACAAAATGCAAAATATAAACCTTTGATTAACAATATGTATCAATCATGTCCAGAAGCCCGGCATCATGCAATCATGCCCGGCAACACTAGCATTAAATTCGAGTCTCGAAGACCAAAACTAATTCACAATTCTATAAAAAATGTATTCTTACTCCGACACCAGACCGCTCAGATCCGCCATATGTCAAAATTCGGCTTTTTCGTTTTAAAATTTATGCCTTTTGTTAAAAAAAGTATATTTTGTTGTTAGAAATTCAAATATTTTGATAGAAAATTAATCTGATTTGGTTGAGGATTCAGCTATTTTGTTAAGAATTCGTCTCTTTTGGTTGAATTCAACTGTGTTTGATTTCAAATTAACATCTTTTTTGCTTGAAATAATATCAGCTATTATATTTTTCGTTGAGAATTCATCGATTTTGGTTGAAAATTCATGTATTCTGTCTGAAAATGCAACTTTTTTGTTAAAAAGTCTATTACTCAATTTAATTTTAAATATACATTGTTGTTTACTTGCTGGAATATATTGTGTATTAGTTATTCACTTAAACTAAAGCCTATTTCTTTATAAATCAAGTTTTTATGAATTATCATCTTAGTTATTTTGCTTTTTAAATTATAAAATTGAGGATATGAAAAAAGTAACTTTTTTAGGTAACTTAAAGTTACTTTATCTTGTAACTGTAACTGCAAGTAACTTAACTGTAACTAGTTAACTTATTCGCTAAATAACGTAACTATAACTATGTAGTTATTACAAAAAAAAGTAAATTACCCAACACTGATTTACATATACATTAAAAATAACATTTTTTGTTCGATGCGGAAGAAATCATTCTTCTGAACTTATGTACTTCCAAGAGAGGCAAATTCGAAACATATTGTTTCCAACGGCTATTGTAAGTCAGAATTACATGAGCGATATATTTTAAATTTTGGCACTCTTTCTCTTGAACCCTATGAAACAATTACAAATATTATTTTAAAATATATTCTAGGAGATAGCCTAAATGCGTGAAAACGGTAAGTTTGTATTGTCGTATAGCCTATAAAATAATCAATACAAAAATATTGCTATAAATATAAAACTAAGTAACCTAGATATGTATATCTTGCAAAAAACTGAAGATTGGAATTGACAAACGGATAATAAATCTAACACTTTCTTGCCTATGCAAATTCTTATTCTGCTCGAGGCAATATCGTTGCTCCAGGAAACAGTCTTACTTTCGTCAGAGAGTTGTATAATGTAGAAATTAAAATTTTTAAAGGCATACTTTCGTTTTTGTAAACAGATTGTAGGTAAACTGTTTAAAACACGTATCATCTTTTCTCTGTCAGTACACATACCTGCGCATTATTTATCAGTGGAATACTTTCTCAGTTTCGAGGATCATCCTTGGTGACAAATATTCCTGTTCACTATGTATTTTATGGGTTATTGTCGGTTATTAAAAATTTAATATCACAAACTGTAATATTAAATTAAAACACGTCAAACAATATTCATATGTTCCTTCCCATGTAAACAACTTCGAGCGTTCATGATATAAGGTTGAATTACCAAGTTTGACATTTGAATTTTTGACAGCCGATAAAAAGTTCGCAGGAATATGGAATTGGAAGTGAAAAAACGATACCTTAATGATATGATAATGAAGAAAATATTCATTCAAAAATTTTCTTCTCCTACATTCCTACATGATCCAACTGCCTGACGACAGTAAGACTATTTCCTTGAACTATGATGTCGCCTCGAGCAGAATCACAATTTTCAGGCAAGAAGGTTAGATTTATCCACCGTTTTGCAATTCCAATCTTAAGTTTTTTGCGAGATTCGTGAAACTTATTATAAAAAAGTGTAAGATTAAGACGAAAGATTTGTTATAAACTTTGGATTTTGAAACAACCTTTTTGATATCAATTTTGACATAAAAATGAATTTTTAGGTTACTTAGTTCTATATTTTCAGCAATATTTTTGCATAATTATTTTATAGGCTATACGAGAATATAAATTCACCGTCTTTACCCGTTTAGGCCATCTTATAAAATATATTTTTTAATAATATTCGTAATCATTTTATAGGTTTCAAGATAAAGAGTGCTAAGATTGGAAGTATGGCTTATGCAATCCTTACTCACAATAGCCGTTGGAAATAATCTAGAAAAATTTGCCGCTCTTGGAAGTACAGAAGTTCAGAAGAATGATTTCTACTGCATCGAACAAAAAATGTTATTTTTAATGTATATGTGAGTAGAATTACAAATAAAAATAAGGTCTTATAAGTTAATTATTGGTATATAAGTACAGTAGAGTCCCGCTGTAGTGATTCCCGAGATACAGTACAAGGAGGTCCAAGGGGGCGAGAGAGAGAGAGGCGCTTTTGCAAGGTCAGCGGAGTTGCGATGTTCACGGTTCGGCGCTACACAAGCAAGAAGGAGAAGAAGAACGGTTTGGAGAGTCCCGAGGTAGTGTGAAGAGAATAAGTATACCCCCGAAACGGACACTATAGCGGGATTCTAGTGTGACTCAAAATAATATATGTAGCCTGAAAATAAATGTAGAAAGAAAATTTTAAAAATATATTTTGAAAATATTTTGTGGACACTTCTCAGACACATAAAGCCAGCGCGACTCAATATTCTTTTGAATTGTTGAAGAAATATTTCGGACCAATATTGACTGGGTCGGAAATTTTAATGTTTCCTGAACATTGCTGCAATACTGCCGTCCTGATGAAGAAACTGTACAACTGCATTTTTATCAACAATGAGTCTTTTATATGGGAGGATTCGTAATGAAAAGACGAATTTAACTATGCTAATCAATATTAAAAATTCTAATTAAATCTCGAGGTAATTAGGTATCAATTAGCATATCTACAGCGATTTTTGAGAATTCCTGATGAAGAAACAATACATCTGCAGAAATTCTAGCATATCTTATATATATATATATATATATATTATACTTATAAATTATATACTAATATACTATTCTGGAGTTGAATTCGAAAGTGTTGTCTGTGTTGGCTTATCTCGTTCCATTTACGAGATACATTATATTCATTCAAATTTTAAACTTAAAAAAAAGCTAGATATCTGAAATTATCGAAACCCGTAGATTTTAATTTTTAACTTTCGTAGAGGTAATTTCAAAATTTTACAAGTTTTCATCCCTTTCAGCTGGTCTACTTGGTAGCCTCGTCGCAGGTATAAAGGGAACTTCTGCAGGCATTTAAAACTGGAATCTGAGTAGCTTTAAACGAGCAGCACTGAAATGGCACAGGGAAGTGCCGTTTGAGTGTCGTTCAATTGGCAGGCATTCACGAGATGTTCTCTGGAAATCTGCTTTTCGACAACCTCGCATTCAATGTGCAATACTTTTTAACACGTTTCAATGTGACATTTTTTGTAGGATACCTACGTATTTTTTATTTATTATTGTCGGAGCAGAATTGAACACATCCAGATCTTTGCTCATTTTTATAATTTTTATTTATTCTTATTGACTAGTGAGAACAAAGATATTACAAGCCTAGATGAGGCACCTCACTAGCAAACCTATAATAACTTCTTGTAACTTATTATAGGTACGCTAGTGAGGTGCCGCATTTAGGCTTATGATATCTTTGGTGACAGTTCTGACAGAGATGGTTAAGGTCACCGTTAATCATTCTGACGTTTGTTGTTTATAATTATACCACCTGAAGGAGTTAGTTAAACTGTTTGAGTCACATGCTCGTATCACTCGAATGCGTAAGAGAGCAGAAAGAGATGCTATGAATGTGGAAAGGGCTTTGCCACACTCTCGAAAAAAGCCCCCTTTTTTCCATGGTAAACATGCAGAGAACGTGACTGGTTTCTATGCATATTATAAAAAGTCACTGACTGGAGGTGTTATTTACACGCCAGTCGAATGCAGACGTAAAATGTATCTTTCTCTCACTCTACCATGTGACGATGACACGCATTTATCTCACTGTAGATTTTCTGTTTTTCCGTCGGATGGAAAATCTAGAGTGAGATAAATGCATGACATCGTCAAATGGTACAGTGAGAGGAAGATACATTTTCCGTCTGCATACGACAGGTGTGTAAATACACCTTCAACTGCTTGTTCATTGACATATTCCAGAAGTTACTACTCAACAGTGGAGACAAAGAGTATTAAAGAGAGTTGAAAGTGACCATGCAAAGGACATTAGCGCACTCTGCAGCTTCCGGGAAGAATATCAGCTGAGATATTGAAAACAGTGCACGAAGAGGCAATGGCGTCTGGGCGTTGGTGTCAGTTTGTGTAGTGCTCCAAGACCAAGAGCCAAAAGAGATTCTGACGGCTGCTTTGTGTTTCTTTGGTGATATCTTGAGAGTCACTTAGCGATCTCAACCGAAAAGCGTCGTGTTCCTTGCCCTGCAGCAAATTGCATAATTATCAAAAAGAATGAATGCTTAAGGATCCGGCAGAATAAAACAGTGGATTATGGTATAAAATTCGAAAGGAGTTTATACAAATTTGTATTTTTCGCAGGTATAACCTAGATTCTAGACAATTTTTCGTCTGATTCACGCAGCCAATTCCAATCGGTCACATCCGATACATCAATTTTTGTAACCAATCGGTCGCAATCGGCAATTACCTTTTAAGAATTCCGATTCAAATAATTTGTACTGCTGATTCAAACGCATCCAATCGATTTTTGTTTCCTGGGTTATTATTACTTTCTTTACATAATAATTAATCAAGTAATTTAAAATTTTTAAATACTTTTTGGATTCTAATTTCACGGCCTTCAGGTTTATTTCCTTCTCTGAAAATGTAGGAGCGCTGAAATTCGTGTGCGAAAAATACTTTGGGCTCTTATGGCACCTTTCACTCTCTTTAATACTCTCTGAGTGTAGACAAAGTAGACTTATGTAATTCTGTACAGATATAAAATAAATTCTAAATCTAATACCATATATAGTTTAGAAATTATTTTCACGTCCTTTAACGATATTTAAAAATTAATAACTAAAAAATATTTATATCATCAGATAAACCCAAAAAGAAAGAACAACGAACATTTATCTGGTATGAAAAATCGCCCTACTTATGACCCTTTTGATGCATATAAGTTAAATTAAGAAAGCAAAATTTACCCATCTGATTTTGTGCGCTCCGAAGAATAATGGTGTCCAGGCCCAATTCAGTGCTAGATTAGCTCCATAAATAGTTAAAGGCAGGGCTGCTCCTTCAAATCCGTCTCCATCGCGATATACAAGATAGGAGGCGTAACCCACAGAACAGTAGATGCTTGTCCAAACAGGCCCAAAAGTCCATTTTGGAGGAGTCCAGGAAGGCTTCTTTAACGACTATAGTACCAAATAATGATGATGAAAAAAACAAGATGGCAATTTTCCAGGCTTTCAATTTTAAACGTCGCCAATAATATACCTTAAAACTGAACTGTAGAGGTGAATACTGATTGGTTGAAACGAATAATTTTCTAAGTTGATGCGAGTGATATGGGGCAGAATACGTCAAGTGTTCCCACCTAAAATTATTGTTTTTTTTTTACCGGGTGAAAACTTGGCTTAATTATAGTCCTAGTGGACCTATATTACTTCACCCAAGCATAGGTCAATTTATCAACCAGTTGTCAATATACAGGGGCCTGAATTTTACACATTTTCAATTGCTTTTTCACCTTCACGTTAGTGTAACTTCTTTTAGGATTATCCGATTGAACTCTTATTATAGTGTTTTGGAAAGCTCTTTTCATGTACTTCAAGACTATCATAATAATTTTTTTTCATTATAAATTTTCATTTTGTTGTTGTTTGAAAATCAAAATTAAAATTGATTTTTTGAGGAAAACCCCCCCTACTTTCAACATTTTTGTTGTTTTTAAAAAATAGCTTTTTTACACTCTTTAGAGTCGTACAGCAGAAAAAGTGGGCTGGAAATTATTGCGTAGTCAAATACAGATTTTTACCCTTGAGGGTACCAAATTATGATTATATAATAGACATACCCACAAAAAATCATCTCTAGATAGTTAAATGTAAGCTTAGAGGGAAGTTAGACCTAACAGTATTCGTTCCCGGGCGCTGCGTAAATTGAATGTGGTCTCCTCGAGCGTAAAAATCTCAATTTGACTATAACATTATTTTCAGCCCAGTTTTTCTTCTGCATGATTTTAAAGAGTGTAAATTAAGTTTTGGTGTAAGGAGTACTATCTAATAGGACTACAATTGGGCCAGTTTTTAGCCCGATCGGACAACTTTCATTTTCGAGGTGGGGACACTTCAGAAATTATGCCCCATATATGTATATATTATTATTATTATTATTATATCATTAAGCCGTTTCCCTTTCGGGGTAGGCGTGAATTGCTCGGTTGGAAATTAGTGATGTGTGGCCTTGAGTCAAACCATCCGCATAAAATTTGATTCCAATTTTATCAGTCGGAGGATAGGTTTTCACCAAGTACACGTGCAGGTCCTTAAAAACAGTTTCGAGCCAACCGACAGGACACACGCTCTCATCAGGGATTTTTATTTTAAATGTTAACTCACGCGTGTAAAATCTAAAAAACGGGTATTTATTATCGCGATCCTCAAATTATCAATTTGCTACCATGCGGGGGTGTTTCTACGTTCATATTTCGACCCTGACCTGTTTGAATATTCTCCGCAGCCAGCGCATCCAATGCATCCAGGGCACCCTGGATATCCATAGCCTCCTCCACATCCTCTCCAACCCTCGCTACCGTCTGGGATAAAGGCTCCTCCACGGTGTCCTCGTCATCCTCCTCCACCACCCTCTCTGGACGATTTGTTGTGCCGATACAGAGCATACTGGCTACTGTCTCCCGATCCAGTGCCCTTGACACGTTAGTTGTATCACGTTCTAGAAAAATAATATAAATTGAAACTTTGGACGACAGAGAAATTAAATAGGACTATTGTTTATTTTAAATGTAATCGAAAATAAACCAAGTATTGTTTACAAACCATTATTAAAATGTATGCCACTTGGTCCATTGCTGACGAATTGGCAACAGTTGTATTAAAATCTGTTATAAATTAAAAAATTAATTAGAACGAATTAATTCAAACCGAAAATAGAAGAAAAACAACAATTTTTATTATTTATTTATTATTTATCATTAACTATTTATCATTTATTATCCATTATTCATAATTTATTATTAATTTTTAATTTATATCATTTATTATTTATCATTTATCATGTATTATTTACTATTTATTGTTTATTATTTGTTATGAACTATTTGCTGTTTATTATTTATTACTGATTATTTATTATTCATTACTCATAATTAATTATTTATTATTAATTTTTAATTTAAATTATTTATCATTTATTATTTACTATTTATTGTTTATTATTTATTAATTATCATTTGTTATGAACTATTAACTATTCATTATTTATTATCAACTGTTTAATATTACTCATTCATTATTCATTATTATATTTATTATTTATCTCTATTTATTATTTATCATTCAAGGTATTTCGGATTTAATAAAATATTTAGAGATATAATTAAGGTTTTTTAACCGTTTTTTTCAAACAATTTTTCTCACTCAATTTTTTCAATAACTTTTTTTTCAAACATTTTTCAAAATTTTTTTCAACCACTTTTTTCTACTAAATTAAAAAATATTTTATTTTAAGATTCTGTTAAGACTTAAATTTTCTTACAATTTTAAATGTCAAATGTATTGGTATTAAAAAGAAAAACAGGAAATAACGAAAGTTTTTTTATTTTTCAAATTCACGTACGTGGTGGTACGTCGAAGTCGGCTAGTGCATTCTCCCAGTCATCGTTTAAGAGATTCGCCATGGGATGTAATCCCATCTGGCGAATCAATCTGCTCAGAGATCCCACTTCACTGCCACACACCTGTGCCATTTTTTGTAAGTTGATTACACCCCAAAATCCCGACACTTGACATTTCACAAACTCTACTTCCTGTGTGAGAAGAAATTTTGGCTGAAACCTTTGTTGATAACATATGCCAGTATATGCATGTACTCGCACATCCTTTTAACAACACTTTCGGGAGTCTCCGTGGTATCCATATTAGCCAACACTTGGTCCCAGCCAACATCATCATTCTCAACACCGGCACTGTCACTTTTAGTGTCAATTTCCACTGCTAACAACTCTAATGTTTTTCGATTTTTCCCCCACGATGCTCATCCCTTATCGGGATCGATTGGAGGAGATTAATCCCCCAAAACCCCACTAACACCCGCACGTATTCTCTTATATTTTCTACGGAAACTTCCGGAAAATCGAGACTAAAAAAGGCTTCACGAAGAATCGCGAGAATAACGGTAAGTGCATCCATCCTGAAGGTTGGAAAACAACTGAAAACTTTTGAGATAAGGTCCTCCCATTTATAGACTTAGGTTTTCTGTTGCACCTATGCAGTTGCTCTTTCTCACTTCCTCACTCACCTATTACAAAAACTGAGATACAGGCGTGAAAGAGGTCCACGAGATAGAGGGACTCAGGAAAAACGAGGATACAAACATTTGTACTTCTCTTTTAACGTATTGTAACATTTTCCAACATTTACAGAATTGGTAGGCACTACTCGAACCACATACACATACACACACACCAACAGAGTATCTGTAAGAGGGAAAAGAGTATGTCCATGTATATGTGTGTGTGAGAGAGAGAGAGAGGTTTGAGTCGAAAGAAAAATTTGATGCAGAATACACTCTAGTGTAAAAAAAAAATATTCATTGGAACAATAATCTTTTTTAAAAAATAAATTAAAATAAGAATGAAAAAATTGTTTTTCAAAAATTTGTTGGTACTTTCTCAGGAAAAAATACTAGATCCAAATTCGTGAAGTAAGGCCCCAATCCCCTCCACTAGTCTATTTTTCGTTCTGTGAAGAGAGGAGGGCTTATCTATTATAAAAACTCGAGGTAATCTCATATATGTTTCAGTTGTACCATACACCTTGTTTCTAAACTATACAATGTCTTAATCTCAAAGTCAAGTGTTAAGAATGAGTGGCAGCGATGATCAAGATTCTAGTGAATCTTCTTTACAAAACGTTTTACAACAAAAAAATGTAGTAAATAAGCGAAAAGTAGTGGACGAGGAAAAATCTTCTGAAAGTCAATTTGTCAAAAAAGTGACAAATTCACGTCCGTATTATCTTATTCTGTCCACGGCATATGAATTAAACAATTCTGTTTCAAAAAAACTCTTTGTTGGTTTGCAAATCCAATCCGATGGTCGCTTTGAACCAGTTATACGATCACTTGGTAATTGTTCACGAGGGTTATCTTTAAACCTGTCAGAATGGACGCAGCTAGTGAATAAATTCGATGTAATTGCATCATTCTTTGAAGGTGGATGTACTAATACCAATGGGACTTTACCGATTGTTATAAACCGATACCAGCTTGTGTTTACTACATCATACTCCGCAAAAGCTGTTTTACTTGAGAAAATTAACGAGGAGGATGAATGCAAAGGAGCGAGTGGCGAGTTGAAAGGAAAAAAAGCTAAATATTCACAAGGAGTCGTGATGCAAATACCCACATTTGAAGGGCTTGTAAACGTGGTCGTTTGCGTCGATGAACGAATTAGACGTTTGGAGAGAATTGTGGCGGATGTCGAGCATTGTAAAAATATACTTTTGGAAGAACTGTGTAATTACTTCAAATCAGAGAATATGAAAAATCCATCCGATGAATTTATCAAGCATCTTGTCAAGGCAAAATACGACTTTCTCAAGGCACAAGTGAAAAATAAACTACCCTCATCATTTGTTGAACTATATCTTGATATAGTTTTTCTCGAATTAACTGTGGTGTATTTTCAGGTTACACCGTTACAAAAAATCAAACTTTAGTATTTTAAATTTTGTTTGTTTCCCAAATTCTGGGAGACGAGACTTTCCTCTGCTTTGAAAATTAAATGTATTGAATTTATATCTATTAAATTTGTAGGGTACGCTGTTAGTGTAAGTGCTCTCTGCATTTTCAGGGTTGAGACTGTGATTGCTACGTTACAAGCTGCAATGCCTGCATTACAGTCAGTAATTGGGAATATGCTTTCAAAATGAAATCTATTGAACTTATACCCAATAAGTGTGTAGAAAAGTGAGGTCGATTGATTATATTTTTTTTTCGCCTTTCTGTCTTTTTCTATAAAGTTTACTTCTTAGAATTGCGGTTCTTCGTCGCCTTCGCATGTCTCTTTGTTTTATTGGCTACTTTCTTGGCGATTTTGTTCGTTTTAGCACTTTTTCGTGGGTCTCTTCTGCGGTTTCTTTTTTCGCCTTTTGGGAATATTTACTTCTCAGAGGATGAAAACTTTTTCAGTTGAGGTTTTCCATCCTGAGTAGGAATGAAAATGTGGTATTGTAGTGTACCTGGAATCGTTTTGTTTGGTCAAATTTCCTGTTAAAATTTCTGTAGCTGAGGCGTGACTTTTTCTGCTACTGAAGTAAATTTCGGTTTCTTTACAGTTACTCTTTGCGCACTGGAATAAAACTTGAGGGGTGAGCATGTGATGTTTTGGAGAACATTGCAAGTAAGAGCGAGCTGCAAGTCTCTTTATATTCGCCCCTATGCCGCAAAAAACGCCATCCTGGAGTTGGGCTATTTTATAGAAAAAATCTCAGGTTTTTAACTAGGGTCCAAATTTAAAAAGTCAAATTTATTTTTGATGTTTGACAGTGGAGGTCAAATCTTAACTTCTTTCAAAAATGTTTTAACCGGCTTGTAGATCATTAGAAAGTCTGTCGAAAACATATAAAGTATAATTTTGATTTATGCAAAAGGAAATAAGTTAGATACGTTTGAAGAAGAGGCTTCCAATCAAAAGTCTAAAAATTGCACCCCAAATCATATGCTGGGATAATATGCCATGTCAAGGTATTTTCTCTTATGAGAAACGAGAATAGGGGCAGAAGTGGCGAAGCAACGAAACAAATGAATAAAGAAACAAATTAATAAAGAAAAAAAGGAATAAAGAAACAAGTGAATAAAGAAACGAATGAATAAAGAAACAAATAAATAAAGAAACAAATGAATAAAGAAACAAATGAATGAAGAAACATTCTCATATTCAAATAAATCATCCAGATAAACAAAAATATCACTTTCCTATACATTCAATACATTTAATTTTCAAAGCATATTCGCAATTAATTGTACACTAACAGTGGTGCGGGCATTGCAACTTGTAACTTGTAACTTAAAAATTACAGTCTCAACCCTGTAAATGCAGAGACCATTAACATTAACAGTGTATTATTTTATCAAATGCAAGAAATTAGCTTGTGCGTGTTCTGCGGGTTCACCGGCGTGAAGACAGTAACGAACGTCGCACGGCCTCAGCTCCGGCGGAGCATCCGGTTAGTTATCGTTGATTTACTTCAGAACAAAAAAAATGCCATCCTGGAATTGGGTTATTTTATAGGAAAAAGTCTCAGCTTCCTAACTGGGCTATTTACAAAAATAATCAAATGGGTCCAAATTTGAGAAGTCAAATTTATTTCTGATTTTCGAAAATGGAGGTCAAATGACGTTTCTCGAAAATGGTAATAACCTGTTGAAAGATCATGAAAAAGTCTATCGAAAACATAGACAGGGTGTCCCACGAGAAATCTGGTTCCTTTTATGGGGCGTAGGAGGAGTAAAAGTAAGCAAAAAAGTCCCTCAAAAATGTTTGAATCTGGGGCATATTTTGAGAACAACAGAGGGTACAAATTGTATGTTCGTGTGAACATGTGTGGCGTGCGCGTGTCACGGCAAACAGGCAGTCCCCTGCCAAAGCGCTTGATGTAGTGAGGTAGCACGCCACACATGCTCACACGTATATACAATTTGTACCCTTTGTTGTTCCCCTCTAAAAGGAACCAGAGTTTTCGTGGGACACCCTGTATAGTAAAATTTTGCTGTATACTAAGTACCATCGGATAGGACTCCATTCAGCCAAACTTTCAGCCCTATCGAACTCATTTTTTAGGGTGGAACCACGTGAGAAATTACGCCCCATATTCAAAATCCGTATCAGCAGAGAGTGGCGCAGATCTCTAATTCGAACTATTTTTTTCTAAATTTTTTCATGATTTGACCCTCAAAGAGGCAATTGCTTTTGATTTTTTATTTCATTGAAAATTGCATCAGGACAAGACCACCTAAGATGTAATTTTTGGTTTAATTACCATTACCACAAATATGGAATATAAACTCGTATCCTATGCTTATTTTTCTCGTTTTGAAATAATTTGGGTATATACTAGAATCACGAACACGAGCTTTTTTTCATAAAAGTAATGAAGAATAATTATTTCATTTCAGGACACATTGGCAAATTTAGAACGACAAATATATGCTTTTGAAGGCAGCTACCTAGAGGATACGCAATTATATGGCAACATAATTCGAGGTTGGGACAGATATTTAGCTAGTAATAAGAATACCAATAGTAAAGCAGACAAACGCAACAGAAAATTCAAAGAAGCTGAAAGATTGTTCTCAAAGTCCTCCATCACATCTATGGCAGTAAGTATGCGCAATATTGCTCCTAAATCGTTCGAAGTGATTAAATTTGCATGTACGCTGGAACTTGTGTTAACACTAAAATCCTTGCACGCCCAGGACACAATAAATACACCAATTTTAACAGAGATATGTAGTTTTAATGACCATAATCAGACTTTACAGATCGCTCTTTTTCGTACACGTTCTCACATAATCGCTCAGTTACGAACTCTTTCCGCTTCTTCTACTTCCGGTTCACATACTTAATATTCACTTTACAACCATTCCTTTAAATTCAACTTCCGTTTTCCAATCACAAGTTATAGAAATAGAACAAATTATGAACACATTATGAACATATTAATCTTCATATTTAAGTCTTAAAAACTCGGCCATCCTTCTAATAACTCGACCTCGAGTTAGTAAGCCACAGGTTCACCGTAGCGATCAGGATTCCGGACAACACGACCACTTCTGGTCACTGTGTTCGGATCAGCCAGTGGAGACTCATCTGTAGTTCTCAGCATCTCATCTTCTTCGTCTGGATCCATCATTCCCAAATGATCGTTAGTGGGCTCAATTTCGTCTTCGTCAAGCTGATAACTCTTGTTCAGATGTTTCATCTCGCAAACACTCGTTCTCATCTACGCTGAATTGATCATCGTCTTGCCAATCTGATTCTCCTTGTTCCAACCATGGAGTCAGGTATGTTAAGCTGGCACAACACAATTGAGGTATAGAGATGTAACCTATTTCATAATTTAGGGCTAATTTGGGCCCGATTGCCGCTATTAGTTTTTCGAAATAAAGAAATTTTTGGTAATTTGTTTAAATAACTTTTTATAAACAATTGCAAACGTCAAAAGGAAAAATAGGGGTAATTTTTTTTTTGGCTACGCCGCTGACGCAGTAGTTAGTTTGAGGCTATCTCTGCCATATTCGGCTTGGGATGCAACGGGTTTGGTATCACTCGTACAGGATGAAATTGTTTATAACGATTTTACACCAACAAATTGGACTCTGACAGAAAAGTACCATGGAGGTTTCTTTCGCAATTTTTCCCTTAGAATCGATTGCCCCTATTAGTTTTTCGAAATAAAGAAATTTTTGGTAATTTGTTTAAATAACTTTTTATAAATAATTGGAAACGTCAAAAGAAAAAACAGGGGTATTTTTTTAGGCTACGCCATTGATGCAGTAGTTAGTTTGAAGCTATCTCGGCTAGATTCGGCTTGAGTTTTAAAGGGTTAATAGCATTGCATTCTTCAAAAACGTCAAATAATCTACTAAAATCTTGAAATTTCAACAACAACAAAAAAAAAACTTACTTTAGGTTCATGCTCCCCTCGCCAACCCAATATCTGGCTTGAAGGACCAAAAATGTTTTGAATTATTGACGGACTGGCGTGGGGTAGCGGAGAAATCATGCTCAGTCATTTTAAAGTCAACGAAAATGAACAAAACAATTTCTCACCGTGATCCTTAACCTCTAAATACCTTGTATCGATTCAATCAAGGATACGAGTCCCGCAGCCTGTCCCATATAGCAGTCCTTTTGTGCACAAAAAAAGTTTTTGGTTGTTTCGAAAAATTGGCACAGATGTAGCCTCCAGAAGCTACGAGTACGATCGTTCACCGAACAATCGATCCCGACGCGACCGGAGGTAATACGTCATCCGACTCGTCACTTCCCGTAACACCAGAAGACGATCGAGTCGAGAAATCACTGCACAAGGAATTGAAACTTGAAGAACCACATACTTTTAAATAAAGCACTCAAATAATGAATTGTCTTGAACACAAGCACAATTGATTTTAATCTGTGCGACCACCGAAAAGTGGCTACGCTCGCTTACACCTTGATTGAAACTGAGCAGAGCAGAAAAAGGGTCCAAGCCTGCCCAACAAAGGAAGCCTCACGCTACCACCTGAGTTCCTACACAACGAAAAGGTAGTGCCCGAAACTCAAAACAGAGGAAAAACTTTAAGGAGAATAAGAATTGGGCGCAGACCATGTTATGATCAATGAAAGCTGAAGGTCAATCAAAAGAGGAACAATAACATCAAAGAAATTATTAACATCCCGCCCGCCTCGTTCGCTGAACGAAACAAATTCCACGTACGAAGTTCAAGAGCTTAGTGCCGCCCGCCATGACGCACACAATAAATTTCCATGTATAAGTAAAATTTAGTTCCGCCCGCCATGGAGCACAATTGGCCGCATAGAGTCAGCGCACGACTGGTAATCAGCTCAATTTGACGATGGGACGATTGTAGGTTCCAAAGGAAGTTTTAACCGTGGCAGATCACACAAGTCCATCCTGAACGGGACTAAGATTGGGTACCCGTCCTAAAAGCCATGTCCTACATTGAAGTAGAAAAGGGTCGACTGTCGACTGCCTCGTGTCCATTTCAATGATTACGTTTCGGCACAGTCCATTCATTTCTTTATGGAAGTGTACGAATGTACTCCTAAGATCAGCGGTTCCAAAACTGGCCACGCATTGCTTGAATAAGACGCCAGCAAGTGACATAGCTCAGTTCCTAATGCGACGTTGTTGCTCCGTGGATTTGTTCTAATGTTCTGCCTACGAGAGCATGACATGGAGTTAAGGCGTCGAGGTTTTCGAGATCGTCCGTGATTGGAAGTAGAGGCCGGAAGTTCATGCACGCTGCAATCTCTACAGCGAGAGTAGACAACTCTTCCAGCAGCAAGATCCCCCATCAGTTGATCGGTTTTCTGAAGTCTGTCTCGAGGATGTTTGATTCATCCTCAAAGCTGCAGCCTCGAGCACAAAAAACGAAAACTAAAAACGCGCCAGAAATCTCATCAGGAGTAAGGCGCTGATCCATAACTTAAAAAAAAACGCTCCATAGCAGGCTTAAGAAGAATTTCAAAGTGTAGACAACGCGCATCACTCTTGTTAGACGATTCAAGGAAGAGAGATTGCTGATCATAGAAAGTTTGGAGTGTGCGTGACGAACTGCAATGGACTGCTGCTCGAATTCCTTATAGTGTTCTTGGGGAGGGTCAGTCGGAGAAGTTTCATCGGGGCAATGAAACGCTGGACAGTAAACATGACTCGGTGAAGGCTATTCGGGGCCATTCCACCACAGGCTCTGCAGAGCCACAGCTCGAGGATCCATTTCTCTAGTGGTATTATTATCTGTATTTTCCTTTGTGGTGATGCAGCGCCAAAAAAACTTTGAAGAGAGTTCGCTGGATCTCCGAAATTCGATTGGCGATAGAAATCGGCCAACGGGAAGGATCATCTGTTTGAATACAACCGAGAACGCTTCGCGAGTCCAACCAAGCGCAGGGGACCGCCTGAGAGAGTTCCAATTCCTCGCGTACGGAATTTTTCAATCGAACCACAAGCACAGTAGCACAAGATTCCAGCTTAGGGATAGTCCTGGTTTTGACGGGTGTGACGCGAGCCTTGGATGTGAAAAGTTGTGCATTGCAGGTTCTCTGTGAGAAAGGCACTCGGACGTAAGCTACAGCGGCAAAGTCATGTTTACTGGCATCCACAAAACCGTGGATTACTATTCTATTTTTATTATTTTAATCTCAGCACAGACTCTCCTTAGGTGCGGAGACAGGGTCATCGAAGAGGGAGGCGTACGATGTATCTGCCCGTGTTGCCGCGTCTAAGTCCGTCCGTGAAAGCTCGCTCGCATTTCTGATCCTTGAGAGAAATCAACGAGGGAATATTTACTTTCTCTTGTTCCCAGAATCGTTTCAGGAGGCTAGCAAGGTTGTCCCTTTAACGAACACTTAACGTCATCACGGTTCTGAAATGGCCCAATTTTTCTGAAGGTGTAGAGGATCCGACCGGACCAATCACAACCCGCCTGAAAATGGATCAAAAGGCGACCGGAGCCTTTCGTGATCCTTGACGAATTTTATCCAGAAGATGTGAGCCGTAAACATCAGCGCCTAAGAGCACATCGATGGGTTCGGGTACAATGACCTTTGGATCCACTAAGGGAAGGCCCAGGATCTGATGCTAATCCTGATCCGCAACTTTCTCCGATGGAGCGATCACACGAAGATCGCGAAGAACAAGAACATTCACTTCGACAAGTAAGAATGATTGCCGGGATTCTAGAGGAAGGACCACGCGTCTAGGAGCAATCTCTATTGGTTTATTTTCAACTATGCTAATGGAAATATTGATCACCTGTTGTGGTAAACCAAGATGTGAACAAATCCTCGGGACAAAGAGCTGGTCTCAGGGTGATTCCAATTCGCATTTCCATACAACATATTTCCCACTTCCACGTGTGCTTGCATGATATTTGTCTCAAGAGCGATCGCTAGATAATCTCTTTCAAGTTTTGCTCTAGCGACTCGCATTCCGAAAACAGGCTGATATCTATTAATTATGGCACCAGCAATACAAAAGATGTCCCTTGAATTGTTTACATGAGCCATCAGGATGGTTTTCACAAAAAACCTAATAATTGACTTTATGTGAATATTTGTGAATTCCACTATCCATTTCGATTTCCTTATTAGCCGTGCTTCGTTCGGTTCTGCCATTGACAATTGACTCTGTCCTTTTTGTAGAAACAGCGGTATCTAAGACACGATTCCTAGGCGTTTCAAAAGTGGTTGGACATTTCTGTATCCTCGGTCCTTTATGCTAATATTGCCAATGTCGAAAAATTCTCTCATACCTCCACATATGTTCAAATTTCTTAATGAGCATTTGCGCGTCATTGTTTCGCGAGTCAGAAAAATATGCTCCTTCTATTTCAAGTATGTATACATCTAGAGCAATAATGAGAGTATGTTTCATTAGGTGACGTCCTTTATGTTTGCAGAATGATTGTCGGAGTACGCGAAAGTTAATGCTCTCATGCATGTAAGAATGAGTTATATCGATGACAGCAAGAGCTCTAGGAATTTCCGACTGTGGGTTATAATGTTCATTGGCGAATGATGTTACGTATCTTCCGATGAATTTCTCTCTGCTTATCGCATCATATCCAATATTACCAGGCACAAATCGCTGCATCAAAGAGTCTCTTACAGTAGAAATGTTGCCGCTAGTAGCCTACCTGCTGGAATATCTAAATATCACTTTCATTAATTCATCAGAAAGACATAGACTTATTTTGCGAAGGAAAGTCAGTAGATCTTTTTCATGTATCTGACTCCATGTCCATGTAACTGAGGCATAGTATTACCAAATGTACACAATTTTGAAGATTTTTCCTTTCTCACAGGAGCAAAAGCTTTCAATTCTTTTTCGGTAAAGCTATCCTTATTATTAAACGCCGCACCCGCATAACCTTTTGCTTTGTTGCAAAGTGGCCGCAAGAACAGCCTTACGGAAGAGTCATCAGTTGCGGGAAACTTCCGGTTGTGGGCACCTCGAAATTCTTCAGAATAAGGTCCATTTACCTGCAACTATTCCCATTTCCAGCGAATTTTCTTCAGGTGCTCACAACCGGTTACGATTTTTGTATTTTGCCAAAATAGAGGATTTCAAAAAATTGGTCGTAAAATTTGTCTACTTGTCGGAATCAATGTACTTACTTAAGCAAAAAGTTGGCTAAGGCATGTGCCTACAATCGAAGACTCTCCTCTCACTCCTGACCCGAAATCCTATATGGTATATTTCGCGCTTGTAGTTCACGAAGCAAGGGTAATAAGATACAACCATGTTCATCGAAATGATTCAAGCATGCTCTTGTTCCTTCTAGGATGAAAATTTCCATAACAACAAAAGCATTTACTCTACACTCAATTAAAAGCCTAGTAGAATTACAGCAGCATCACAGGACATTGACGTTTGTCTGCCTGCTTGTATAAGCATTCTAAGTCTCACAGAACCTGGATCACGTTGCAGTTCCTCTATCTAAGTGCGAATCGATCGTTTGCAATTCAGAACGGTATGTTGCTTATGCGACCGGTATGCCGCTTATCGGATTGGGCTAAGGAATAAGGAAGGGAGGCGATCGCCTTGTCGCGGTAGCTTGTATGCCGGTTTCCAGGTGGAGTAAAGAAGGAGGGAGAGAGACAGAGGCTCGTAAAGCGAGATCGCCTTGTGTTTGAAGCCGGTATGCCGGCTGTGCTACGTTAACGGAAAGTGAAGTTATCGAATACTGAAAGCAGCGACTTATTTGCATGTGTAGAATATGTTTTATTGGCATATCTAGATAGTGTACAAATAGTATTTCCTAGCTTAAGGCTTACAACCGGATCACCAGGCTGTTTTCTTCGCTGCTACCAGAAATGCCCAGTTGCAGCGGAACTGTCGATTTTCGCACGAGCACGGCCGTTTATAGCCGCACTCCTGGAGAGTTTCACGAGAGGCTGTATAGAGAAGGCAGAATCGAGGACAGGCTAAGAGTATGTATTTTTTATAAAGGCAAGGACGGTGTCTATTTCGCGCGATTGGCGCACTAAATCGAAATCTTAGTATCTGATATGATTGACTTAATTTCTATCGGTAAAACAAGTGTCTGAGTGAGGGAATCAATATATTAGGTTAAGTTGATTTATTCAATATTATTATATTGATTTACTCACATTTATACCGCTTAGTCGCATATAACATCTTGTGGTCTTAAAAGGCAGAGAAATGTATCTTACAAACAGAATAAAAATTGAGAAACAACAAAATAAAACAAATTAAAACAAGAAACTCAATACAAGGAAGGTCTGAAAAATACAACGCAATTAGGACAGAAAGAAACTGTAAAGATTTTTTCCCTAAGCTTAGTAATGCAATCATGATTTGCTTTTGAGACCTTTCTCAAAAGAAATGAGAGCCAAGCATACCATCATCGATGGAAATCATGAGTAAGTGCTGCAAGATGAATGACTGTCACTTTCTGGAGTAAAAACTGAACAACTTCAGAATGAGTGCCCTTTTCGAGAAGGGTACAATATTATCATCGGAATATGGGCACTAGCTACTAATGTTACTTTGAGTAACCTTCTGCCTTTACAAAAGTGATTTTTCAGTCGAGTTCAAATCTTGCGTGATGAGCGTTTGATCGTTGTGAGAAGCGCTCCATGTAACTTATCGGTTTCGCGAAACATATTAATGACCACTTTCTGATGCATAGTTTTTATATTGACAGCGCTTTTGTCGCTCAAGCTACTGGGATTAGTTATTTTTGTTGATAATGGGCGCTTAGCGTTCGGCCTTCTTAAAAAGGGCACAATTTTTAATCAGAATGAAGCGCACTTATTAATAATGACACTTTAGGTACCCTTCCTGCCTCTAGAAAAGTGATATCTTAGTCGGGTTCGAATCTTGGGTGCTCAGCGTTTGATAGTTTCGAAAAGCGCGTTATGCGAGTAGAAGGAGATATGAAGCATGCATTCACATCAGGTCAACAAACAATCAAAGTCACTCTGAGTGTTAAGTACTTTGTGCCAATCCCATGGTAGCCCCTTAAAAAAACTATCCCAATAGCGCGCCTAGAACTTTACGGTGCACACTTACCTTCAAAATTGTACACAGCAGTAGAAAAAATATTCAAATCCGTATTTATAAAAGCGCCTTTTGCACAGATTCAACTATGGTTTTTTCTTCATAAATATGTATCCTCATCGCTTAGAGACCTTTATAGCTAATCCAGTTTCGGAGATACAAGAGAAAACAAATCCTCCAGATTGGAGGCATAGACGACCAGACGATAACCCAGCCGATGCTCTATCACGAGGGCAAATACTTTCTTTTGGTAGTTTCATAGTGAGTGCTTCGTCATACACTGCATTCCAGAGATCCGGTCCAAGAGCCGACCCCTGGGCTACCCCCGATGTCACTTTTGTAAAGTGTGTACCTTCATTAGTCTCATACATGAGGCTTCTCTGATCCAAGTAGCTACTGATAATACGTCGTAGGTATGCTGGGACCTTGAAGCGGTTCTCTAGGACGTCCAAAATGTCGACCCATCTGACCGAGTTGAAGGCATTTCTGACGTCAAAGGTGACCATTTCGCAGACCTTTCTTGACCTGTGGTTGCCACTCCATGCCTCTTCCGTATCCTTTAGAGCTTCCCGTATTGCTCCCACGGTTGACCTGCCCTCTCGAAAACCATGCTGATTTTCGGCTAAGCCCCCTGCAGCCTCAATTGCCGTTCTTAGTCTGGCCCGTATGAGTTGCTCAAAGAGCTTTCCCACAACGTCCAGCATGCAGAGGGGCCTATATGAGGAAGGTATAATGGGTGGGCCCTTTCCCTTGTCCAACAGCACAAGCTTCTGTTTTTTCCACCTTGTGCAGAAAATTCCCGCTTTAAGACATGCGTTGAAAGTATTCAATAGTATATACGGATAATCTTTCGCTATCAGTTTGACGACCTCCGTAGGGATGCCACCTGGACCTGGCGCCTTTCCGTTTGCCATTTTGACTGCAGCCGTCCACAGTTCCTCTCTAGTAAAAAGAGGTACCGTTTCCGTTAGCATTTCCTCTGTGATGATCCGGTCAGGGTGCGTGGAAAATAGTTCTCCCACTATCAGTTCCATCATTTTCGGGTCCATGCTAGCGACTGGTGATCTGCCATAGATTTTCCCTGTCACTATTTGATACCCAAGACCCCATTTATCTGTGTCTACTGACATACGAACTTCAGCCCATTTGATATGCTTGCTGCTATTTATGGCACGGTTTAATGTTTTTTTTGCCGTCATGTAGTTTCTATTTGCCTGGGTTGCGTCTTTGCCTTTCTTCCGTGTTCGGGGAACCTTTCGCTTCAGCGCAAAGCATTCCATTCTCAATTCAGCTATTTCTGCGTTCCACCAGTATACCGGGGGTTTGGTGGTTCTTCCAGATCTCCTTGGCATTGAGGCATTACACCCTTTCTCAATAAGGCTCATTGTGTGCTCAACTAGGCTCTCTGCTTCTTTTTTTGTGGCAGTGATATTTGTTTGCTCTTCCAGCATACTTCCACCCTTTTCGGCGATTGTGCCGAGAAGTTTGGCCCTGTCTAGTTTCGCAACATTCCAGCCCTGTTTGTTCCTTGGGGACTTGCAGACCTTTGCCCTCTGTCTTTCACTACCCATCTGGAAGGTAATATATTGGTGGTCGCTAGCAGTGTAGTCTTCGAGGACTTGCCAGCCTTTGATCCTACGTGCTGCCCCTGGTGTGGCCATAGTAATATCTAGAATGGTCTCTCGATAGCCTGCTCTTCTGAAGGTCGTCGACTTTCCGCTGTTGAGGATGGTAAGATCTAACCTTGCAGCCATGTCGGTAACCTCTCGGCCCCTTTTATCTGTCCATGTCATACCCCACTCGCATGACTTGGCGTTGAAGTCGCCTGCAAGGATGATTTCTGCGTCCAAGCTACGGCATATGTCTTCAATCTCGTCAAGTTTGTTGTGGAAGACCGAAATTCCCTCGTTTGGCGAGAGGTAGCAGCTTACAATGGTGTCCTTGTCATTTGAGACCCACACGAATCCATCACCCGCCCCATGACTATGAACCGGGTACATGTTGTTGTTGATCACCCAGATCGCCGCCAGACCACTCGTATCGTAGAACCAGTTACAACCTTTTCTTTGTTCATATTGTTCGCTGATTATGAACAAGTCTGCGCCTTTTTCTGTAGCCAGCTGAGACATTAATGCTTGGGCCAGCTTGCAGCGATTCAAGTTGCCTTGAAGCACTACCGCCATCCTGTTTTTTTGTTGTTCTCTCGTTCAGCTTCCTTATAAGCTGTACACCTAGATGAGCCAAGTATATGGTCGACTGGCCTACCATCCCCTTTTGTTGAGCAAAGGGGGCATTTTGCCTGTTCCGCGCATTGTGTAGCTATGTGACCCTCTGTGCCACACTTCCAACATTGTCGTCTTCTGTCTACTTCGTTGCATTCTGCCACGATGTGACCGTAATCAAAACAGCGGAAGCATCTTTTGCTTTTTTCCCGGATACGTACTCTGCAGCTGACCCACTCGATTTTAATATGGCCAAGCTGGTTCACCTGGATAGCATCTGTCTCCTTCAGTTCGATGTAAGCCGTAAGGCTTCCTCGAAACTCCGTCTTGGTCATGTTAACAGTCACCTTCTCGACAGCTTCCTGTCCTAATAGGTGCTTGAGAGCTTCCTTTATCTCTTCGGTGGTGGTTGCCACGTCTAGGTCCCTTATTTGGATCTGCGCACGTGGCGTCGCTTGCCGTACTTCTCCAGCATCTTTGATGGCCTTTTGCAGCGCATCGCTGAACTTACCGCGATTTTCATCTGATGCCCCTAGTTCCAGAAGTACGTTCCCTTGACGGGTTTTCCTGATGGCCCTGATTTGCACCTCCATTTCCTCCGGTTTGACATTTGCTCTAATGTCTTTCACAACTTGAGCAAAGCTACGACCGGCTGCTGGCGTTATTATCACCGCTTCAGGTCGAACTTTTTTCGGTTTTCCCACCTCTCTTGTCTTGGCTTTAACCGCTGCGTTGCTTGCCAGTTCCCTTGTTTCTTTTTTCTTTTTGCGGCCAACTACTTCGTTCCATGCACTGGTAGCCCCTTCGACCTGTGTTTTCTTCACGGGTCTCGAGCTTTCTCCGCTCTCAGGACTCGGTGTGTTTGTCACAGGTCTCTTCCTCTTGGGCTGAGACACTGGTGTCCTCTCTGTGACGTTTTGCATCTTCGTACCTAATAGGAATAGGTGTTCCGACTTCTCTTCTTTGTAGAGCTCGAGTCTTTTCTTTGCCTCCTTCAATGCCTTTCTGTGCTCAAGTAGGACTGCCATCCTATCTCTGGCCAGTGGTGCTTTACCTTTGAAAGTTATATCGATGTTACTTCTTTTCTCCGAGTGTGCAGCCATTATTTGAAGCAAGCGATAAACTTCCGTAAGGACCTCTTCCTCTTCCTTTTCAAATTGTTCACAATACTGACGTAGAGTTTCCTCCGTCACCTTGGGAGCAGCTCCTAGGTTCGGAGCTTTGCTCTTCTCCACCAAAGTAGAATCTATTGTCATCGTTGAATTAGTGATGTCCGTGTCCATCAACTGTTGATCTTTAATTGTTTCTGTATCGTCTAGGGTTGCCATAGAAATTTCATCCAGCACTTCGTGCGTGGAGGGGCGGACCGAAAAAACTGGGAACGGGTATACCCTCGAACCACAGTCCTACCCCAGTTCCCTGGGGCCCAGCCTTCGTTTAACCGGTCCCGGAATGCACGGACGGACCGGACTCGCCCGCACAAATGTATATATATATATATATATATATATATACATATACATATATGTGTATGTGTGTATATGTATGTGTAATTTTTATTAAAATAATTTTAAGGTGCAGGTATAATATATGCAATAATTTCAAGTGGTCTAGTAGGATTTATTGAGTATAATCATTAAATTTAATTGCACTGTTGGAAATATCTATAGCGATTTCACTATGAATGTAATGGAGGGAATATGCATATACCTGTGGAAAATTTAATATACCATCATCTTGTAGATTTGATATACAAATGTATAGTAAATGTATGTATATTAAAGTGTCAAACATTTTTAACAGGTTATTCATTCTATTAATGTGTGTATGTATGTATATGAATATGCTGCTTGGTATTAATGATGTGTTATTATTAATTTATTATTATCATTGTTTATTGGTTGCACATTCAATTCTGGATTTTTTGAGTGTTAATATATTTAAGATGAGTCAAGGCAAGCTGTGTGATAATTGGAAGGTTGTCCTTGAATGTAATAAATAAACGTGGACTTAATTTCCAATTAACTTCTCTACCTAACCTTGAGTAATTATATATACATATCAGATACATTCTGATCATTAAATTGATATAGAGGAGACAAATTATGATCTACAAAATGATCTCACAGCAGACAAGTTCTGATTATTAAATTGATATTGGGCAAACAATGCCGGGCCATTAAATTGACGAACGATTAAATTGATATTAGGCAGACAAAGTCTAACCTAGACGGTAAATCTCATAGCAGACTAGTTCTGGTCATTTAATTGAAATTGGGCAAACAATGCCCGGGTCATTAAATTGACGAATACAAATCATTAATTTGATATTAGGCAGACAAAGTCTGACCCACAAAGTAAACCTCATACACAAGTTCTGATCATTAAATTGATTGACTTTCACATAACCAGAATACAAGGAACATGTCACAATTTGTAAATATCTATTCTAATTGGCAGTTGCATATTTTTAAATATGAACTGTTCATTGTGAAATTAAAAGAGCACTAAAACCTGAATGAGATTGCCTGAGGAAAGATTTTTCTAATAAGCTTAAATTTTTTTTTAAAGTATTTGTTTTTAAATCTTTCGGATATGAAAACCAAGTCGTAAAATTATTTGAAACTTATGAAACTACTCTTTTCTAAATATGAACAAAGTTTACAGGGGGGATGAATTCTCTTGAATAACATTAGTGTAGGTGTTACATTCCAAAGGTTTTAAGTCGACACGTATGGAAGTTCAATCAAATCGCTGAATTTTCACCTGGACAGATAAGTTGTCAACAAGAAATGAGTTTTCAAGAACGAATACTTGAATTTTCAATTAGTTGAATTTTTAACTCGACAATATGCATTAAAAGGGAGTCATCGTGGCTCAGACGGTATCGTGCTTGTCTCATGTTCCAACACTGCAGCCTTGGCAGCCACGATGGCGCGGGTTCGATTCCCGAAGCAGGAAGTGAGGCTGGATGTGTTTTCAGAAAGCCTTGCTTCTGTCCCTTGGTATACTACCCCACAGATACCCTACAGTTTATAATTCACCTTATAGTACAGTCGCTAATGACCCTGGCAGTCGATGCGACTATAAACACTTAATTAAAAAAAAATATGCATTAAAATTTAACAAAAATGGTTGATTCCTCAACCAAAACAGATTATCTTTCAACGACTCTATCGCATTTTAAACAAAAACAGATAAATTTTCAAGCCGTAAAGACAAATTTGCATCTAATAATGATTCTTCAGTCAAGAAAGAAAAAAAACTTTCAACCAAATTGTAAAACGTTCAAGCCAAGGGGACGACTTTTCTGCAGAACCGATAATTTCGTACTCAGAAATATGAATTTTCATTAAAACAAAAATAAAATAAAAACAAGTTTGAGCGCGCCCAGGACGCGCGACTGTTGGTTCTCGCGCTTCGCGCTCGGCAATATATTTACCACGAGCTACGCGCTCCGTCTTTGTATTTCCCCTACATTTGTGCACAGAAATTTAATATTAAAGGTCAAAGCATCGTCAACTGTAGTTTGGTGATTGTGAGTTCTCTTTTGTTAAAGCTCCTTCGGCATTAACTGATTTAAATAAAATTGGTAGACCTTTTCGACGTGAACGATTTTGCGTATTAATATTCTTTCGTGTCTCCCATAGTTTGGCCGGAAAATGACAGTTTTTTATTTATTTTTTTTTTATTTTATTATTTATTTATTTTATTTTTTTTATTTTATTATTTTTAGAAGGCGTTATCATGATTAAAACAAAAAAATATACGTCTTATCAAAAAAATGGTCAACAGTAAATTAGTATATATTTTGAGATGAACCATTTTCCACTTAACATTTTTGTCTTATCTCACATGGTTTTTCTGAAAAATGGAATTTTTCATTTTTGATAACATTTTTCACGAAAAAAAACTATGCATTTAATCAGGGAAATGGGCTGGAGTACATTTATAGATCTTTTTAAAACGAATAATTTTGTCTTTAAATATTTTTTTTGCATCTTGCATAGTTTGAGCGAAAAAATTTATTTTTTATTTTTTAAAAAGCTTTTTCGATGGATAAAATGGATAAAATGGATAAAAAAAAGTTATTGTGCCTACGCGTTACCACAGACTACAGATAGATAGACACTTTCGTAAAGATAATTTTTTCTGATTCAGGGAATTCAGAGAATTCAGAGAACTTAGGGAATGCAGAGATTGCAGGGAATTCAGAGAATTTTAGGAATTTGGAGAATTCAAGATATTCAGAGAATTCAAAATTATTCAAAGAATTCAGGGAATTAAGGAAATGCAGAGATTGCAGGGAATGCAGAGAATTAAGAGAATTTGAGGAATTTAGAGAATTCAAGATATTCTGATCAAGAAATTCAGAGAATTCAAGATTATTCAAAGAATTTAGGAAATTCGGAGAATTCAGAGCATTCAGGGAAGTAAGAGAATTCAGGGAATTTAGAGAGATCAAGGATTTTAGAGAATTCAGGAAATTCCGAGACTTGAAGTAATTCAGTGAATTTAAGGAATTCAGAGAATTCAAGGAATTCACAGAATTCAATGAATTCAGAGTTAAAGGAATTTAGGGAATTGAAGGAATTTAGAGAATTCAGGGAATTTACAGAATTCAAAGACCTTAGAGAATTTAGAGAATTCAAAGGTTTTAGAGAATGTGGGAATTCAGAGGATTCAAGGAATTTAGAGATAAAGAGAATGAGAATGAGCTGAAAGAAGAGATTTCAATGAAAATCTTTTGGAATACTTGATCATGTATAATAGCAAACCAAACTTTTTAGCAAACCACTTTTAAAATTAAAGGTCAAAGCATCAACAACTATAATTTGGTGATTATGAATGATCTTTTGATAAAGCTCCTTCGGCTTTAACGAACACATTCTCATCACGTGTCTCGTGCTTCGCACTCGCTTTTATCGAAAATGCGATGTTCAAACACTTACGTTTGTTCGTGTATTATTATCTCGCTATAATTCAAAAATGGACCAAGAGTGGTAAATTTTAGAAAAAACTGCATCTTTCTTGAACCATTGTGAGAGAATATTATTCTAAATAATAATAATAACTTGTTGAAAAAACACTTACGTTTGTTATTGTATTATTATCTCACTATAACTTAAAATTGGGAAAAAAGTTAAAAATGTGAAAACAGACGCAACTTTCTAGTACCATTGTGAGAGAATATGATTCTAAATAATAATAATAACTTGTTTAAACACTTAAGTTTGTTGATGTATTATTATCTCACTATAATTTAAAATTGGAACAAAGAGGAAACTTCTAGAAAAAACTGCAACTTTCTAGAACAATTGTGAGAGAATGTTATTCCAAATAATAATAATAACTTGTTTAAACACTTACGTTTGTTAATGTATTATTATCTCACTATAATTAAAAATTGGAATAAAAGTGGAAAATTTGAGAAAAAACTGCAACTTTCTAGATCCAGTGTGAGAGAATATTTTTCTTAATAATAATAATAACTTGTTCAAACACTTACGTTTGTTAATGTATTCTTATCTCGCTATAATTTAAAAATGGACCAAGAGTGGTAAATTTTAGAAAAAACTGCAACTTTCTCGAACCATTGTGAGAGAAGATGATTCTAAATAATAATAATAACTTGATTATACACTTACGTTTGTCAATGTATTAGTATCTCACTATAATTTAAAATTGCAAAAAAAGTGGAAAATTGTAGAAAAAACTGCAACTTTCTAGAACCATTGTGAGAGAATGTTATTCTAAATAATAATAATAACTTGTTTATACACTTACGTTTGTTAATGTATTATTATCTCACTATAATTTAAAATTGGAACAAAAGTTGAAAATTTTAGAAAAAACTGCAACTTTCTCGAACCATTATGAGAGAATAGTATTCCAAATAGTAATAATTACTTGTTTAAACATTTACGTTCGTTAATGTATTATTATCTCACTATAATTTAAAATTGGAGCAAAAGTGGAAAATTTTAGAGAAAACTGCAACTTTCTAGAACTATTGTGACAAAATATTATTCTAAATAACAATAGTGACTTGAATAAACACTTACGTTTGTTAATGTATTATTATGTCACGATAATTTGAAATTGCAAAAAAAGTGGAAATTTTTAGAAAAAACTGCAACTTTGTAGAACCATTGTGAGAGAATGTTATTCTAAATAATAATAATAACATGTGTCAACACTTACGTTCGTTAGTGTATTATTATCCCACTATAATTGAGAATTCGAAAAAAGTGGCAAATTTTAGAAAAAACTGCAACTTTCTAGATCCATTGTGAGAGAATATTAGTCTTAATAATTATAATAACTTGTTCAAACACTTACGTTTGTTAATGTATTATTATCTCGCAATAATTTGAAAATGGACCAAGAGTGGTAAAATTTAGAAAAAACTGCAACTTTCTCGAACCATAGTGAGAGAATATTATTCTAAATATTCATAATAACTTGTTTAAACACTTACGTTTGTTAATGTATTATTATCTCACTATAATTTAAAATTGGGGAAAAATTTAAAAATGTGAAAACAGACGCAACTTTCTAGTACCATTGTGAGAGAATATGATTCTGAATAATAATAATAACTTGTTCAGACACTTACTTTTGTTAATGTATTATTATCTCGCCATAATTTAAAAATGGACTAAGAGTGGTAAATTTTAGAAAAAACTGCAACTTTCTAGAACCAATGTGTGAGGATATGAATTTAAATAATAATAATAACTATTATGAACACTTACGTACGTTGATGTATTATTATCTCACTATAATTTAAAACTGGAACAAAAGGGGAAAATTTTAGAAAAAACTGCAACTTTCTAGAACCATTCCGAGAGAATATTATTTTAAATGATAATAGTAACTTGTTTAAAGACATACGTTTGTTAATGTATTATTATCTCGCTATAATTTAAAAATGGACCAAGAGTGGAATATTTTAGAAAAAACTGCAACTTTCTGGAACCATTGTGAGAGAATATTATTCTAAATGATAATAATAACTTGTTTAAACACTTACGTTTGTTAATGTATTATTATCTCGCTATAATTCAAAAATGAACCAAGAGTGGTAAATTTTAGAAAAAACTGCAACTTTCTCGAAACATTGTGAGAGAATATTATTCTGAATAATAATAACAAATTGTTTAAACACTTATGTTTGGTAATGTATTATTATCTCACTATAACTTGCAATTGGAACCAAAGTGGAAAATGTTAGAAAAAAATGCAACCTTCTGGAACCACTGTGAGAGAAAATTATTCTAAATGACAATAATAACTTGTTTAAACACTGTCGTTTGTTAATGTATTATTATCTCGCTATAATTTAAAAATGAACCAAGAGTGGTAAATTTAAAAAAAAACTCCAACTTTCTCGAACAATTGTGAGAGAATATGATTCTAAATAATAATAATAACTTGTTCAAACACTTAGGTTTGTTAATGTATTATTCTGTCACTATAATTTAAAAATGGAATAAAAGTGGAAAATGCGAAAACGAAAGAAACTTTCTAGTACCATTGTGATAGAATATAATTCTAAATAATAATAATGACTTGTTTAAACACTTACGTTTGTTAATGTATTATTATCTCTGTATAATTTAAAAATGGTACAAGAGTGGTAAATTTTAGAAAAAACTGTAACTTTCTCGAACAATTGTGAGAGAATATGATTCTAAATAATAATAATAACTTGTTCAAACACTTAAGTTTGTTGATGTATTATTATCTCGCTATACATTAAAATCGGAACAAAAGTGGAAACTTTTAGAAAAAACTGCAACTTCCTACAACTATTGTGACCAAATATTATTCTAAATAAGAATAGTAACTTGTTTAAACACTCACGTTTGGTAATGTATTATTATCTCACTATAACTTGAAATTGGAACAAAAGTGGAAAATTTCAGAAAAAACCGCAACTTTCTAGAACCATTGTGAGAGAATATGAATTTAAATAATAATAATAACTTGTTGGAACGCTTACGATCGTTAATGTATTATCATCTCACTACAATTTAAAATTGGAACAAATGGGGAAAATTTTAGATAAAACTGCAACTTTCCAGAACGATTCTGAGAGAATATTATTCTAAATAATAATAATAACTTGTTCAAACACTTACGTTTGTTAATGTATTATTATGTCACTATAATTTAAAATTGGAACAAAGTGGAATCTTCTAGAAAAAACTGCAACTTTCTAGAACTGTTGTGAGAGAATGTTATTCTAAATAATAATAATAAATTCTTTAAACACTTACGTTTGGTAATGCATTATAATCTTACTATAACTTGAAATTGGAACAAAAGTGGAAAATTTTAGAAAAAACTGCAACTTTCTAGATCCATTGTGAGAGAATATTATTCTTAATAAATTCTCAGCGAAAAATATAATAGTTTATATTGCAATCCTAAAAGATTTTTATTTTAAATCTAAAACCGTTGAATTCATCCAAAAAAGACGAATTTTCAACAAAATAATGCAGTCCTCAACCAAAAACGATTAATTTTCAACGAGTTGCATTTTTAACCAAAAAGGATTAAATATTTACCAAAAGAGGCGAATTTTCTACAAAACGGTTTAATTTTTCTACCAAAAAAATTAATTTTCTAATAAAAAGACGAATTTTCCACCAAAATGATGAATTTTGAACAACAAAAAATGACTTTTTAACATGATAGTTCAACTCTTAGCAAAATAGTTGAATTTGCAAGTAAAAAAGACAAATTGTCAGCGGAAAATGTAATCGTTGATATTTAAATCCCAAAATTTTTTTTGCTTAAATCAAAAATAGTTGAATTTATCCAAAAAAGTCGAATTTTCAACAAAATAGTTTAACCTTAACCAAATAATTGAATTTTTGAATGGAAAATGTAATAAATGATATTTCAATCCCAAAAGACTTTTATTTGAAATAAAAAAACTGTTGAATTCATTAAAAAATTCAACAAAATAGTTGAATCCTCAACCAAAAACGATTAATTTTCAACGAGTTGTATTTTTAAACAAAAAAGATTAAATATTTACCAAAAGAGATGAATTTTCTACAAAATGGTTAATTTTTTAACCCAAAAATATTGATTTTCAACTTTCCAACTAAATACATGAATTTTCTACGGATTTTAAAATAAAATGATGAATCTTCAACAGAAAAATTTGTTTTTAACAAAGTAGTTAAACTTTTAACCAAATAGTTGAATTTTCAAATTCTCACCGAAAAATGTAATAGTTGATATTTCAATCCTAAAAGATTTTTATTTTAATAAAAAATAGTTCAAATCATCAAGAAAAAGTAGAATTTTCAACAAAATAGTTGAATCCTCAACCAAAAAAGATTTTCATTTTAAACGAAACAGTTGCAATTTTAATACAAAATTATAAAATTTCTATCAAAATAGATTAATTTTCAAACCAAAAAGACGAATTTTAAACAAAGTTGTTGAATTTTCAACCAAAAAGGATTTTTCAATCAAGAAAGAAAAAGGTTTTGAAACAAATTATAATTTAAAGGAAAAAGTAAGTTTGGTTACAAAATAAAAATTTCTGAAAGTATTTTTTAAGTTTCTTTATTTATTTACTTTGAGGGTATATAAATATAATTTTTTAAGATTTCTCGAGAAAATTCAAAATGATTTTTGAAGATTTCAATTATTTCGAAAATGTATGTAGAAAATGCCTGAGAATTTTTTTATTTTCTAGGATTTTACACAATTTTAGGAATTTAATAAATTCTCGGAAATTTGTCCAAGATATAAAATATTTTTAATCTTTTGTAATATTTGTAATGTTTTAATCTTTTTAAATATTCTCTGATAATTAAATTCTTAGAGTAAATAATCATTTTAAATGTTCCCTGGAATCTTGAGAAACAAAATTATTATCTTAAAACCTTTCAAAATTCTTAAAAAGTTGTAAACCAGTTTTTTTCAATTCAAAATTCAATTTAAAAAATGTTGGAATGTTTAAAATTGTTTTAAATATGTTGTAAATATATTCAAACTCTTCCAAAATTTACATTTTAATTAATTTTTTTTAAATCTTTTAAAATTTTAAATTATTCTTGAATCTTTTCAAAACTTCTAAAATTTTGAGATATGTTTTGAGGTCATTCAAAGTTTTCCTAAAAATTTGTTAAATCCTGCAAAAAATAAAATGTCTTAAAATCTTCGAAATTCTTTTTCGACATATTGAAATCTTCAAAGCTTAAAATTAATCTTTTAAAATAAACCCTCAAGCATTTAAAATGTTCCCAGAAATCTTTTTGTCGGTACAAAAATGTAAAGAAAATTGTTATTTCCCAATATGAAAAAATATTTACAACTAAAATTTTCTCTTTTATCAATAATGTTTATAAACATTCAGAAATAAATGTTATCATTAAATAAAATTACTTATTTTGTCATTTTTTTCAAGTTTTGTTAAAAAAGTTAGAAACAGAATTTTTGTTTTTATTATTAAAGAAACATTTACCATTTCAATTTTTTCTTTTAGAAATACATTTTTAATATTAAAATTTCTCATTCAGAAATTTCAATTAATAAAATTACAGAATATTCACATGAAGAAACTAAATACAGACACTTAAAATCATATTCAGTATCCAATAAGAAAATCTCAACTATTTTTAGTTAAAAATTAATTATTTTTGGTTGAAAAGTCTACAAATATATTTTTGGTTGAGAATTCAACTTTTGTGGTAAAAATTTTAATTATTGGGTTGAAATTTTAATATTTTGTTAGAAAGTTATCCTTTTCGTTGAAAATTCAACTTTTTTGTTAAGAATTCTCCTTTTCGGGTAGAAAATTCAACTATTCTGGAAGAAATTAAACTATTAGGTTAAAAGTTAACTTTTTTGTTGAAAATAATTTTTTTGGTTAAAAATGCTCGGAGTTGAAATGCTGTCTTGAAAATTCATTTTTTTTGGTTGCCGATTCATAATGTAAGTTCAGAATTCATTTCATTAGTTGGAAATAGAACTATATTGTTAAAAATTATTTTTTGTTTGTTAAAAATTAATTTCTTTTAACTGCAAATTTAACCATTCCATTTTTCATTTAAAATTGATCTTTTTTAGTGGAAAATTCAACTATTTGGTTGAAAATTCATGTATTTTATGGAAAATTTGACTTTTTAGTAGAAAATTAATCTTCTTAGTTCTAAATTTAACTAGATTGTTTAAATTTTTTTGGTTGAAAATTTATTTTTTTATCTAAAAGTTTTAATATTCCATGTTTAGTTTGAAATTTATCTGTTAGGGTTGAAACTATTATATTTGAAACTATTGTTGAAACTTCATGTATTTCGTTGAAAATTCGACTTTTTTGTGGAAAATTCTTCTTTTTTTTCAATTTAACTATTTTGTTGAAAATCTGGTTTTCTTTTCGTTGCGGATTAAATTTTTAACTGAGAATTTAACTATTGGATTTTAGTTGAAAAATTATCTTTTTCAGTTGAAAGTTCATTTTTTTAGTTAAGGATTCATATTTTTTAGTTTAAAATTCAACTATTTGATTGAAAATTCATGTATTTTGTTGAAAAATCGACTTTTCTCAAAACAATTATTCTTTTTAGTTCAAAATTTAACTAGTTTGCTTAAATTTGTTTTGTTTGAAACTTTATTTTCTTAATTGAAAATATAGCCATTTTATTTTTTGTTGAAAATTGATATTTTTTAGTTGCAGATTTATGTATTTTGCTGAAAAATCGACTTTTCTGTAGAAAATTATTCTTCTTGGTTAAAAATATAACTTGTTCGTTGAAAATTAATTTTTTTGGTTGCAAATTCATAATTTTAGTTTAGTTATTATTATATTAAAAATTCTTTTTTTTTCCCAAATATTTTAAAGATTTCACAAAAATTTCACAAAGATGTCGATGGCGATTTCCCAAATATTTCACAAATATTACAAAATATTTCGCGAAGATTTCAATAATTTCGCAAAGATTTCACAAAGATTTTGATGATGATTTCCCAAAGATTTCTTAAAGATTTCAATAATTTCACAAATATTATCAAATATTTCGCAAAGATTTCCAAAGATTTCGATGATGAGTTCCCAAAGATTTTAAAAATTTCGCAAAGATTTCACCAAGATTTCTCAAAGATTTCAATAATTTCACAAATATGACCAAATGTTTCGCAAAGATTTCCAAAGATTTCAGACAGATTTGACAAAGATTTCAAAGATTTCACAATGATTTCGAAGATTTCACAAGGATTTCAATCCCGAAGATTTCACAAATATTTCGAAGATATCAATGAGTTTTCCAAAGATTTCATTAATTTCACAAACGTTAACAAATATTGCGGAAAAATTTCCAAACATTTCACAAAGATTTCGATGATAATTTCCCACAGATTTCCAAAAATATCGATGATTAGTTACCAAAGATTTCAAAGCTTTCGCAAATATTTCACAAAGATTTCACCAAAATTTCAAAGATTTGACAAAGATTTCACAAAGATTACCAAATATTTCGCAAAGATTTCAATTATTTTTCCAAAGATTAAAAAAAAAATTCACAAAGATTTCGCAAATATTTCACAAAGATTTCAATCTTTTCAAAAATATTACCAAATATTTCGCAAAGATTTCACAAAGCTTTTAATGATTTTCCCAAAGATTTCAAAGATTTCGCAAAGAGTTCACAAAGATTTCCCAAAATTTCAAAGATTTCACAAAGATTTTACAGATTCCGCAATTATTTCACAGAGATTACCAAATATTTCGCAAAGATTTCCAAAGATTTCACCAAGATTTCGGAAATGATTTCCCAAAAATTTTACAAAGATTTTGCAAAGATTTCGCAAAGATTTGAATAATTTCATAAATATTACCAAGTGTTTCGCAAAGATTTTCAAAGATTTCACAAAGATTCTAGCGATTTCACAAAGATTTCAATTATTTCACAAACATTACTAAATATTTTAAAAATATTTTAAATTTTTCGCAAAGATTTTCAAAGATTTCATAAATATTTCAATAATTTCACAAATATTACGACATATTTCGCAAAAAAGTCCAAAGATTTCGATGATGGTTTCCCAAAGATTTCAAAGATTTTGCAAAGATTTCACAAAGATTTAAAATATTTCGCAAAGAGTTCACAGAGATTTCAAAGATTTCACAAAGATTTTGCAAAGGTCTCATAAATATGTCAAAGGTTGTGCGAAGATTTTTGATACATTTAAAAGATTTTGCAAAGACTTCAATGATTTCCCAAAGATTTGACAAAGATTTCAATAATTTCACAAATATTACCAAATATTTCGCAAAGATTTCCATAAATTCACAAAGATGTCGATGGTGATTTCGCAAAGATTTCAATGATTTTCCAAAGATTTCAAATATTTCGCAAAGATTTCGCATAAATTTGAAACATTTTACAAAGAATTCAATTATTTCACAAAGATCTCAAAGATTGTATAAAGATTTCAATGATTTCCCAAATATTTCTAAAAAATTTCATAAAGATTTCACGAAGATTTCACAAAGATTTAAAAGATTTCGCAAAGATTTCGGATAAATTTAAAGGATTTCACAAATACTTCAATTATTTCACAAATATTTCGAAGATGCATGAAGAATCCAATGAGTTTCCAAATATTACAAATTATTTCGCAAAGATTTCCAAAGTTTTCACAAATATTTCAATAATTTCACAAATGTTACCAAAGATTTCAACTATTTCACAAAGATTTCAATAATTTCACAAATATTACAAAATATTTCGCAAAGATTTCAATTACTCCTCAAAGATTTCAAAGATATCACAAATATTTCAATGATTTTTCCAAGGATTTCAAAGATTTCGATAATGATTTCCCAAAAAATTCAAGAATTTCACAAAGATTTATATAATTTCACAAATATTACCAAATATTTCGCAAAGATGTCCAAAGATTTCACAAAGATTTCGACGATGATTTCCCAAAGATTTCGATTATGATTTCCCAAATATTTAAAGATTTCACAAAGATTTCGATGGCGATTTCCCAAAGATTTCAAAGATTTCACAGAGATTTCGAAAGGTTTCACAATGATTTCCCAGAGAGTTCAAAGATTTCACAAAGATTTAAATAATTTCACAAATATTACCAGAGATTTCCAAAGATTTTACAAAGATTTAAAGGATTTTACAAAGATTTCACAAAGATTTCAATGATTTCCTGGCTATTACCAAATATTTCACAAATATTTCAAAGATTTCTCAAAAACCTTAATTATTTCACAAAAATGTCAAACACTGCATAAAGAATTCAATGATTTCCCAAACATTACCAATTATTTCAAAAATATTTTGCAAAAATTTCAATTATTTCCCAAAGATTTCGGATAAATTCAAGAGATTTCACATAGACTTCAATTATTTCACAAAAATTTCAAAGACTGCATAAAGAATTCAATGATTACCCAAATATTTCGCAAATATTTCCAAAGTTTTCTCAAAGATTTTCAAGATTTCACAATGATTTCAGTGAATTCCCAAAGATTTCACAAAGAGTTCAATGAGTTTTCCAATGATTTCAAAGATTTCACAAAGATTTCGATGATGATTTCCCAAAAATTTCACATAGATTTCAATAATTTCACATATATTACCAAATATTTCGCAAAGATTTCCAAAGATTTCACAAAAATTTCGAATTTGATTTTCCAAAGATTTTCAAAGATTTCGAAAATTTCACAAAGATTTCAAAAGATTGCACAATGATTTCCCAAATATTTCAACGATTTCGAAAGATTTCACAATGATTTCTCAAAGATTTCACAAAAATTTCAATAATTTCACAAATATTACAAACTATTTCGCGAAGATTTCAATGACTTCCCAAAGATTTCACAAAGATTTCAATGATTTTTCCAAAGAATTCAAAGATTTCACAAAGATTTCGACGATGATTTCCCAAAGATTTCGATTATGATTTCCCATATATTTCACAAAAATTTCACAAAGACTTAGATGGCGATTTCCCAAAGATTTCAATAATTTCACAAATATTACCAAATATTTCGCAAAGATTTTAATGATTTCCCAAAGATTTCAAAGATTTCAAAGATTTCACAAAGATTTCCCAAAGATTTCGATTATGATTTTCCAAATGTTTCAAAGATTTCACAAACATTTCGAAAGACTTCACAATGATTTCCCAAAGATTTCAATAATTTCACAAATATTACAAAATATTTCGCAAAGATTTCGATGATTTCTCAAAGATTTCAAAGATTTCACAAAGATTTCAATGATTTTTCCAAAGATTTCAAAGATTTCACAAAGATTTCGAAAGAGAATAAACGTAATCTGATAACGAGAATAAATTTTCTAGAAAACTTTGAAATGATTTAGGTTTTATTTTTAAGGATTAATTTTAAGTTTTGAAGATGTCCAAATTAGTCCCAAAAAAGCTCGAAGGATTTGCAAATCATTTAAAAAATTGTTTTGGATCTTAAATTTTTGTATGAAAACTTAATTATTTCAAAAGTTATTTAAAAGTATTGAAAATGCTGGACAATATGCTAAATCTTAAGCATATTTCAAAAACTATCAAATAAACTGCAGATTTTAGAAACTTTCAAAAAAATAAGCTTTTTAGAAATTTTGAAAGGTTTCAACACAATACACGAATTTTGGTAAGATTTATGGGAAAATTTTTATTAATTTATGATCTGGAAAATTCATTTTGAAAGAATTTTTCGAAACATCAAAAAATTTCAAAAGAATTCCAAAAGTGGCAATAAAAAATTCCGAAGATTTGAGGGCAATTTTTTATCCCCGAAGAATTTTTTTCCCTTTTAGGAAAAATACTAACCATTTAAAGAGATATTTAGACGGTTTTGAATAATTTTTTCAATTTTTAGAAGAAATTCGATTCAATTAAAGGATACAATTATTATAAGTTGTAAAGAGACTTCAAAATAATTCAAAATTTTAAAAGATTTCAAAAACTTAAAACAACATTTTTGAAGATTTGGAAACAAAGTTTAGAAGCTTTTTATGAATTTTGACATGTTTCAAGGAAATGAAAAATATTCTTAAGATTCCTGGGAAATTTAAAAATAATTTCTGATTCGGGAAAATTAATTTTAAGGGAAAGTTTTAAAATGTTCAAAAATAATTCCAGAATTATTGTCAAACAAGAATCTGGGAGATTTCAAGGTAATTTAAAAAAAATTTCAAAATTAAAAAAACATTTTATGATAAATTCAAATTATTTAAAAAGATATTTTGGAATCTTAGAACTTTTGAAGAGATTCAAAATGTTTAAAAATTGGAAATGATTTTCGAAAAGTTATAAAATATTTTTAAACTTCTTCCAAACTTGTAAAAGTTCTTAATATCTGTTGAGCTGACTCGAATTTTTCCTGATATTTTAAAAAATACTGTAAAATGAAAAAATTCTTTCGAATATGTTTAAGAGATATTTAGAAGTTTTGAAAAGAATAAAAAATAATTCAAAATTTGTAAAGGTTTAAAAATTTTAAAAAAGTAGATTTCTGAAAACTTGGAAAAAATAAGTTTTTTAAGAATTTCGATTTTTAAGTTTAATGATTAATTCTGAAAGAAAATGGAAAAAAATCTAATACTCATATGATTTCTTAAAATTTTGAAAAAAAGTGTAGAAAATTTTAAAGTAACATTTTTCAATTTTGCAAGATTACGGAATTAAAAAAACATTCGGGTAAGTTAAAAAGTTATTCAGAAGTTTTGAAAAGATGAACATTTTGCAACCTGAATAGATTTTTTTAAAAGAATTCCAGAATTTTTGTCCAAAAAAAATCTCGAAGATTTTAAGGCAATTTTTGTAATTTTTCAGAATTTAAAAAAATGTAGGAGGAATTCAAATTACTTGAAAAGATATTCAGAAATATAATAAGTTTTGAAGAGATTGATAATATTCAAAAACTTCAAATGATTCGCTGAAAATTTATAAAATATTTTCAAATTTGTTCCAAACTTCTAAAAGTTCTAAATATGTTTTGACCTGACTCGAATTTGTCCTAATATTTTGTAAAATACTGTAAAATAAAAAAAATGCTTTAAAATTTTCTAAAATTTTTTCGACACATCTGAAAAAAAATGTTTTTGAATTTTCTCAAGAATCTTACAAAGATTGTATTTATTTAAAATTATAATTATATTTTTATAATATTTTTGTAGGTAGTTTCTATGGATTTTGCAACATTTCGCAAAATAGTTTCTATTGGTTTCGCAATATTCTTTTTAAAAAATTTTTTTCCCTAAATTTAATATTATGACTTATAGTTAAGCAATGTGAACAATGTGAAGAACGATTGTCCATTTCCGAATGTTCCCATAATACCATTCGAAATCGTTTAGTATTTAACACGAGATGATATAGCATCTAACAAAAGAATACACAATAAGTTTGCTACAAAATTAATTTTCAAATTGATAAAGGTTAAAAGAATCCTACTATTCATATGAAAAGATGGTTAAAAATGAATATTTTGGCTTGATTCAAATGAATTTAATATTCTAATGGAGAAAAACTTGAATGAAAAAAAAAATTGTAAAAAATTGCTGGCAGCAGGAATCGAGTTCGGACTCTCTGGTTACAAACTCTGGGCGCTACCACCTGGTATGACCTGGAGTTGAAAGACTCTCGCATCGCTATCCACAATAAGTTATGTACAAAATTTTAGCTTGCTATTTTGAAAAATCAGTTCAATTCTCATTCAATAATTGGTTGTAACAATAAAATAATTGCAAAAGACAAGGAATGCAAAAAATGCAGCACCAACGAGGAGATCCGCCGTTATTTTGGTTGCGATCAATTTGCACACCCGTACAATTAACCGGATCATGAAAGATGGCCGGCCACGTGCTACCGCTGCGCCGAGTCGACCAAAGATTTATAGTTATTAATTTTATAATAGACTCATCAACGAGGCGTACCCGCGGTACGTTAAGCGATCCATCGTGACATGGTCACGCTGTTGGGACTAATGGCGCGTTTAATAAAAATAAACAGGTTCCGCGAAATTGACGAAAAGCACAGGCCCAAGAGTGAGAGAGAAGGATATAGTTGTTTCGTCGAGTCATCTTCAGAACATTTGTCTTCTCGTCACCCTGGTCGTTTATTGGCCCCTAAAAGGGCGTGCCTCCTTGTTTTATGGGAGAATTTGACCAAAGTGGATATATTTTCCGCTTCCCTGAATTTGTATCTCGATCCTAAACGGAAATCGATTGATAAAAGGTGGGCAAAGACTTTCTCATCTGGGCTGAAAGGAATCTGGTTGATTAGTATGTCAGGGGTGATCAGACTGGTCAGCAATCGAGTAATCTGTAGCCGATTTGTCGAAGTCATGCGTGGAATGAGTAATTTTATAAATAATTATCATGCGGGCCTAAAAGGCGGATGATATTTCAATCTTAGGAGTGGATCACACGGAAACAAATTTCTTGAGGCGAACGAGTGAATCTAGAATATATTAAACTCAAAGAAAGTGCTCGCTTAGATTAGGTAAAACATTTAGTTGGGTTGAGCTCCCGATTAGATTGTCGCCATTTTATTTCAATGGTCCCATAATGCACCGGTGCGGTGCTCTTCCGATAATTCATTCAGACACCTATTCTTAATATCTCTTTTATAGCTATACTTATTATGTATAGCGACCATATGATACTGTTAGAAATATTTGCAATTTTCGTATACATGGGCATATTAAATTTCCTATATGTTTACTAAATTCATTACACTTTGTAATTTTAGTATACTTACGTATAGTTTTATACCTTATCAAAAAGATAAATTTTCAACCAGTAAGATTAATTTTCTACAAAGAAGACAAATTTTCCACAAATTATACGAATTTAAAAAAAAATAGTTTAATTTTTAAATAAAAAATATCAATTTTCAACCAAATAGTGACATTTTCATCAAAACAGATAAAATTTCAACCAAAACTCGAGTTTTCCGTTAAAAATCTAATTCTTAACCAAAAAATCATATTTTCAGAAAAATAGTTAAATCATCTACGAGAATAGTTAAATTTTTAGTAGAAAAATTGATTTCCAACAAAGTAGTTACATTTTTACAAAGACATGAATTTTCAAATTAAAAAAATTATAAAATTCTGTAATAAACAAAAGATAAATTATATCTTGAGAAATAAAAAACTTTTCAGTCGCAAGATCTTTTCTAAACGAGATGTTTCTTTCATAATAGACTAACTGATTTTTAATTACTCTTCGAATTTCAATAAAATTACTGTTTTAGAAGCAAAAAAAGAAAAAAAATTAAATTCAAGGTTCTTGTGAAAAATTCCAGGAGATTTCCAGGTTTTCAAGGTTTAAAAAAAATTCAAGGAGAATTCCAGGATTTCAAGGTCGCTGAAGACCCTGATTAATAATTAATTAAAAAAAAATATTAAAAAATAAAATATACCAATATAAAAACAATTAAATAAATGTATTATAAAAAAATGTTAAATGAATGTAATATAAAATGAATATAATGTAAGAATAAATGTTAAATTTAATATAATAAATTGAATTAAATAATTTTTAATTAAATATGATGTAATTAAATGAATAATGAATATAATATAAATATATTGTAAAATTATATAATATAATATATTATAAAATATATTAAACAAAAATATATAATTAATTAATAAATATTAAATTGAATATAAATAAATATATAACATAACGGTTAAATAAATTATTATATAATATTTAATTATAATAATTACATTTTTTTAACGAATAACTTTTAATTTAAAATTGTGAATTGAATTGAATTTAATGTTTGATTTAAAGTTTTACATTAATAATTTAATTATAGCGTTATAAATATAACGGTTAAATACAATATAATATAAAAAAATAATATAAAAAATATAGTATAAAAACAAATATTGAATAAATATAAAAAATGAAAAAAAATATATATACTAATACAGAATTAAATGTTTAAATTTAATACCCCATACCATTTTTTAAATATTTAAAATTTTCCCGCCTCAATATTTGAAAGTTGGAAACGTATGACAATTAAAAAGTTTTTTTTATAAAGTTTCACGAAATTTCAAAACCCTATAAAAATAATATCCAAATACACTTATTGTAAAAAAATCATGGTTTCAAGTTACTAAAAAAAAGTTTCGTCCGATGCAATTGTTATTATTGTTTGACCCTCAGTTTGCAGACATCTTGGATGTCCCCCACCCAATCTGAAATTTCCAATTATACTTACCCGGCTGGCGAATCCGTGGTTGGGTGTAATTGCATTGTTAATTCTCCGAGTTTGTTAAACGCTGCACCCGCAGCGGTGAAAATTTCACCGACCTGGAAGGAGGAAAATAATAGATGCTCCGAAAGTCACTCAAATACACATGTACACAACCTCAAAAACATGGAACCAGTCATTATAAGTAAGTCCCAACAGCACATTTCTTATGATGAAAGATTCAGAACTGAAGAAAATGCACTAATTTTGTATTTTTCATCCAAATAATGGATTGATACTACCAAAAATGCTTGAAAATATAAAGTTTCTAGCCTAACCTTGTTACTGGATGGACACTAATAAATATATTTTGACATTTTTACGACCGTGTTTTATCATGCAGCTATATCCGAAAGCATAGGGGATTAAATTATAAATTTCTCATTTCGATTAAAACATTTGCTGGCAAATATTATCTCAAATTTAAATTTTTTCGTACCTTGCTTGCAGAATTCATGTTGTCGTTATTGTTTTCGTTGTCAGTCGTTGTTAAGGCCATCATCCAATAAATGCATGGTCTAGACACGCACCGCGCGCAAGTGTTCCCATTCTGCTCCAAATTGCAATGCACATGCGTGTCGCATCGGCATTCTCATTGGCTATAAGTGGCGCGTTTTTTTAAAATTAGGTATTTCATGTTGTGACGTCAGCCAGCAAGATGGCTGCACACCGACGGTCAAACAATAATACCAATTAGGTGTTAATTTAGACAAATGTAACTTTCAAAATATGAAAGATGAATCAAAATTAGGCGGTTTGGATCAAATTCAATTCAATCATGATAAGTAACTGAGTCAAAATCATCGAAATATGATTTTATTTATCCCTCATCTGTTATGAATCTTAACATTTATTATGATAATTAAATTACGAAAAAAATACTACAATTGTGAAAAATTGCCCTTCATAGGGGTTGAAATATCAAATTGTGCATTTTGATATTTTTACGCCCAATTGTTTGGACATTTTTGAACCTATTTAAAAAAAGCGATGTTACTAAATATCTCGAAAATATCGAACACATTGTGGTCGAAAAAGAGAAAATTTTAATTGTAAATAATTGTTTAGTATTCGGAAATATTTCTGTTCTTAATATTTTGCTACGACACTATAATTTGTGAACTTTTTTACATTTTCAATGATTTGAGATTAATTTTTTGGTGAGATTTCTGGGAAAATATTAAATGGTTTAGGTTTCATTTTAAAACAATAATTTCAAGTAAAATTCGGCAATTTTGTCATATTAGATCATTTAAAAAAATTTGAGTAAGTTTAAGAGATATTCAGAAGTTTTGAAAAGATTAAAAAAGAATTAAAACTTGTAAAGTTATTAAAAAAAATTGTGTAAGGTTTCAAGAAAATAAAAAAAATCAGTAGGTTTCGAAGAAATATTGAATTGATTTTTTATTTTGAAAATATTAATTTTAGGCCATGTGACGAGTGGGTCACGTGACCGGCTTCCTACCTTACCGACACCTGTTTTAATTGTAGACTTATTTTCACACGAATAGCCATATCGAGTTGAAAATTTCGGATAATAAATAAGACGCACTAAGAAACGCGGCTCTGGTCCTAAATTTTTATAATTATGAAAAAAGTTTTTTTTTTGTAAATAATTTTTGTTTTTGTTTTTTTCATAATTATAAAAATTTAGTACCAGAGCCGCGTTTCTTAGGGCTTCTTATTTATCAACCAAATTTTCAACTCGATGTGGCTATTCCTGTGAAAATAAGTTTACAAATAAAAAAAAAGTTTCGGTAAGGCAGGAAGCCGGTCACGTGATCCACTCGTCACATGGCCTAAAAGAGAATATTTGAAAATTTTTTAAATCATTTCGAAATATTTATAAAATTGTCATAAAAGAATCTGAAAGTCTTTAAGGCCATGTAACGAGTATACCAGCTGATCAACTCAGTCCTGAGATCAATATTTTTTCACCCATATTTAAAAGATATCTCAAAAACCTGACGTGCTGGGAAAATTCTGACCTTGGATTCGGATTCTACGCAGAAAATTACATCGGAAATGACCCTCACTTGGCCAACAACAATCGCAATCCATTTTTTGCAGATCTGTGAAATTATTTTCTTTGGTTTAAGAATTATCATTTTAGTTAAAAATGCATCTCCATATAATTTTTCATTCGAAAAATTCAGATGCAAGGGAATTCTTGAAAATGAGAGAAAGCCGAAAAAAAATGCATACTATGTGAGGAATTTCAATCTGCAAAATTGCAAATGTGCAAAAAAGTATACATATATTGCCCAAGCAATGATGAATTATTGTTAGAATTTTTTTATCGTACATCACTCAGCACGCAAATAGAAGAAAGCGGCTGCCGCTAAATGCAATCGTCGACGCAATAAATCTGTTTTTAGTGCTTGCTGTGATAGGCAAAAAAGGTCACGGGCTTGAATTATAGACACTTCAAATTCGCGCCAGCTTGCATAGTCGCCGAAAATTGTCGTTCAAGTACCGGGGTCCTCTTAAATATTCTATATCTTTAGGTACTTCCTGTTCTACGTGGTCAAAATTCAACTTACTGCCCCATAAATGCCATTTGACATTCTTCGCTTCACCCACGATTTTCATACTCAAACATTTTGTGTCTAAAGTTGTCCAATTTGAACATAAATTATTTTCCAAACTTGCAGTAGATGCACAAGTGCTAAGGCGCTGTTCCTCAGCGAAAATGCAAATTTTTTGTCAAAAAGTTAAATTTTTTGGTAAGAAATTCAGCTCCTTGGCTGAAAGTTGAACTACTTATAGTTCAAAATTCATTTTTCTGGATTGTAGAGTCAATCCTTTTGTTGAAAATTCATGTTTGGTTTATGATTTTTTTTTTAATTTTATATTTTGGTCGGGAATTCATTTTTTTAACTAACAATATAACTCTACCGTTTTTGGTTACAAATTGATCCTTTTAATGACAATTTATCTTTTCTAGTTAAAAATTCATGTATTTTTTAAAAAATTCGTCTTTTTTGGTCGAAAATTAATCTTCTTGGTTAAAAGTTAATTATTTTTTATTGAAGATCCTATTGAACAGTTGTTTAAGTCTAAATTAATCTGTTTTGGTTGAGGACTAAGATGATTCTTTAGAAATTTATATTTTTTAGTTGAAAATTCAACTACTTGGTCAAAATTTTGGTTCTTGTAGGGTCGTCTCTTTTGTTGAAAATTTGTCTTATTTTTTGCTTGAGAATTACTTTTTTTAACTAACAATATATTTAACAAATTTTCAGTCAAAAATTAATCTTCTTGGTTAAATATTCATCATTTTTGGTTAAAAATCCGGTTGAAAAACTGTTTAAGTCTAAATCAATTTGTTTTCGTTGAAGACTAAAATGATTGTTTAAAAATTTATATTTTTTAGTTGAAAATTGACCTACTTGGTTCAAAATTGAACTACTTTGTTTAAAATTAATTTTTGTTTTTGTTGTAGATTCATCTCTTTTGTTGAAAATTCGTATTTTGTTTTCGTTGAGAATTAACTTTTTTAACTAACAATAGGCTGTTATTTTATTTTTTTATTTTTAAGAATTGATACCTTTAATGCCAATTCATCTTTGAGAATTTATTTTTTTGACTAACAATATAACTTTTTTTTTTAATTGAAACTTTTAATGACAATTTATCTTTTCTAGCTGAATATTCTTATATTTCTTTTAAAAATTTGTCTTTTTAGGTCGAAAATTAATCTTCCTGGATAAAAATTAATTATTTTCAATCAAAAACGCAACTGTTTAAATTAATCTGTTTTGTCTGAGGATTTAAGTGGTGGTTTACAAATGTATCTTTTCCAATTGAAAATTCTACTTTTTTATTTGTTAAAAAAAAAATATTCATTTTTGTTGTAAAGTCATCTCTTGTGTTGAATTTTTTTTTTTTGGTTGAGAATTAACTTTTTTGACTAACATTATAACTTTTTTCAAATTGATACTTTTAATGACAATTTATCTTTTCTAGCTGAAAATTCTTGTATTTTTTCAAAAATTTCTCTTTTTTAGTCGAAAATTCAACTGCTTAGTTTAAACTTGAACTACTTCATTAAAAAAAAAATTGTGTTTCAGTCATCCCTTTTGTTGGAAATATTTTTTTTTGGTTGAAAAATAATTTTTCTGACTAACAATATAACTTTTCTTTAAATTGATACTTTCAATGACAATTTATCTTTTCTAGCTGAAAATTCTTGTATCTTTTTTTTAATTTTGTACATTTTTTTGGGCTGTAGAGTCATCCGTTCTGTTAAAAATTAATTTTTTATGTTTTGGTTGAATATTAATTTTTTTAACTAACAATATAGCTATTCTTTTTTTGTTGAAAATTGATACTTTTAATGACCATTTATATTTTCTGATTGAAAATTCATGTATTATTTTAAAAATTCATCTTTTTCGGTCGAAAATTTTATCTTTTTGATAAAAAATTTATCATTTTTGGTTAAAATCCTGTTTAAAAACTGTTTAAGTCTAAATTAATCTGTTTTGGTTGAGGACTAAACTGTTTGTTTAAAAATGTATATTTTTTAGTTGAAAATGGACCTGCTTGGTGTAAAGTTGAACTACTTTGTTCGAAATTAATTTTAGTTGTTATAGGGTCGTCTCTTTTGTTGAAAATTTGTTTAATTTTGTTGTTGAAAATTAATGTTTTCAACTAACAATATATTCAAGAAATTTTTGGTCGAAAATTAATCTTCTTGGTTAATCATTCATCATTTTTGGTTAAAAATCCTGTTAAGAAACTGTTTAAATCTGAATTAATCTGTTTTCCTTAAAGACTAAAATGGTTGTTTAAAAATTAATATTTTTTAACTGAAAAACCAACTACTTGATTTAAAGTTGAACTACTTGGTTAAAAATTCATTTTTTTTACTATAGAGTCATCTCTTTTGTTGAAAATTCATTGTTTTTATTTTGGTTGAGAATTAATTTCCATAACTAACAATATGACTGTTATTTTTTTTTAATTGATACCTTTAATGCCAATTTATCTTTCCTAGTTGAAAGTTCATGTATCTTTCAAAAAATTCGTCTTTTTAGTTCGAAATTAACCTTCTTGATTAAAAATTCATTGTTTTTTATTAAAAACGCAACTGTTTAAATTAATCTGTTTTGCTTAAGGATTAAAGTAGTTGTTTAAAAATGCATTTTTTCACTTGAAAATTCAACTACTTGCTTTCAAGTTGAACAATTTTATTCGAAATTAATACATTTTTTTTAATTCGCCTCCTTCATTGAAAACTCAACTATTCCATTTATAGAAATATAATCCTTTTGGTTAAAAAATCGTCTTTTGGGTTTAACTCTTTTGCTGGAAATTTATTTTTTTTATTCATAATTTTAGTTGAAAATTCATCTCTTTGGTTAAAAATGTAACTATTTTGTCCAAAAGAATATTTTTTGAGAGATTAGTCCAAATTTTATTTGATTAATTTTTAGTCTGTATTTTTTTCGTTTCTAAAAATTTTGAACTAAATAGTTGAATCTTTAATCCCAAAAAGATAAATTTTTAACTAAACATGATGTAGTGTAATTTTTATTAAGGAGAATTAATTTTCAATAAAAAAAAAACTATTTTTCTGCAAAACTGTTTAATTTTATACCAAAGTCAAAAAGACGATTGAACTTTTAACCCGAAAATATGAATTTTCAACAAAAAAATTATTTTACAACCAATCGGTTGAATTTTCAATAAAATAGTTAAATTTTCAGTTAAAAAAATTATTTTTTATAAAAAAAAAAGTTTTAAAAATAAAATTATAAATCTTCAACTAAACAAAAAATAATTTTTAAGAAAGTAGTTCAACTTTCAACCAAGGAGTTGAATTTTTAATCTAAAAAGATGAATTTATAACGAAAAACGTAATAGTTGATGTTTCAACGAAGAAGATTTTAATTTAAATAAAAAAACAGTTGGATTTAACCAAATGCTTAAATTTTCTATCAAATTAATTAATTTTCCAGGCGAAAATACGAATTTTTTTACAAAGCAGTTTAATTTTTAACTGGAAAATGTGGATTTTAATCATAAAAGTTAATTTTCAACCGAAACAGATCAATTTTTAACCAGACAGTTGCATTTTTAACCAAAAAGATGAAATTTCTACAAAAAGAGATACATTATCAAACTAAAAAGATGAATGTTTAACAAAATAGCTTAATGTTAAATAAAATAGTTGAATTTTCAATTTAAAAAAATGTATTCAAGAAATAAATAAAATTTTAATCAAATTGTTGAATTTTCAACAAAGTAATTCAATTTTGAACCAAATAATAAAATTTGTAAATAAAAAATATGAATTCTTCACGAAAAATTTGTTAAAATATTTTTCAAGCCAGATACTTTTTTCAGATATTAAAAGCGTATATCTGAAAAAAAGCATCTTTGATCTCTCTATTAGCTTAGTGGTTAAACCACCCGACCGGGAATCGGAAGACGTGAGGTTCGATTCCCACCGGATTTTTTTATTTTTTTTTTTATTTTTGACAGTATTTACACTATTTTTTATCCCTAAAGTGAGTTCCAGGCCTAATTTTTGGACTTATTATTATTAATATTAATTGCTAGACACTGATAATAATGGTTTTTTGTGATTATTTTTAGAGCGACTCGGAATTATTCATTGAGAGCTACAGCGAGGATGATGAGGAATCACCGGTGACCTTGAGAAGATTGTCTTCGTCCGGGGAAGTCCCGAGCGACGCAGTGACATCACAGGCACCTGTAAGTGAGATCAGATCGTTGATCGAGAGAAAGGAGGAGCTCGAGAGGCGTCAGAAGAAACAGGATCGTCATCGACAGCGAGTACAAGTAAGTGATTCATTGATTTCGATTGTGTCTTCATTTTTCAGCCAATTAGGTCTGCTCAGGCGGTGGCGCCCCGAGTTCGTAACCGGAAGGCCAGGGATCGATTCCTGCCGCCTGCAAATTTTTCCAATTTATTTTTTTATTCAAATTTTTTTTTCAATTGCTGTTGAGTATTGAATTTGTTTAAAACAAGCGAAATATTTATTTTTAACCATTTTTTTTGTATGAAAAAATTGGGGGTTTCGTCCTTTATCACTTTCACTTCAAGAAAAGCTTTTTTATAGAAAATTCTTACTTTTCTTTGTTCAAAAGTTAAGATTGCAAATGTCAACTAAAAAAAGATGAAATTGCTACGGAAAGAGATAAAATTGTTTGACAAAAAGACATATTTTCACCAAAAGGGATGAATTTTAAAACCAAAAAGTCGAATTTTCAACAAAAAAATTAATTTTCGAACAAATTGTTGAATTTTTAAGCTAAAAAGACAAATTTCTGCAAAACAGTTAATTTTCAACTTAAATTTTTTTTTACCAAACGGTTCAATTTTAAACCTGAAATTATGAATTTTTAACAAAAAAAGTTAATTTTCTATCAAATTGTTGAATTTTTAAGCCAAAAATACGATTTTCTACAAAATATTTAATTTTCTACCTGAAAAAAGATTTTTTTACAAACCAATCAAATTTTAAACCTGTAATTATGAATTTGCAACAACAAAAATTAATTTTTTACCAATTTGTTGAATGTTTAAACCAACAACACGAATTTTCAATAGAATAATTGAATTTTCAACCAGAAAATGTGATTTAAAAAAAAAGAGTTAATTTTCATTGAAAACAGATTAATTTTCTACAAAAAAGTTGCATTTTCAATCAAGAAGGATGAAATTTTAAACAAAAGGAGACAAAGTTTTCAACAATGAAGACGAATTTTTACTAAAGTAGTTAAATTTTCAACAACAAATTTAATTTTCAACTAAATAGTTGAATTTTTAAACCAAAAATACGATTTTCAAACTAAATAGTTGAATTTTCAACCTTAAAATATGGATTTTCAACAAAAAAGTTAATTTCGAACAAAAAAGTTAATTTTGAACAAAAAAGTTTATTTTGTAGCCAAATAATTCATTTTTCAACCGAAACAGAATAATTTTCTATCAAAAAGTTGCATTTTCAATAAAAAGGATGAAATTAAAAAAAAAAAATAGACGAATTTTTCAACAATAAAGACGAATGTTCAATAAAGGAGTGAAATTTTCAACAAAAAATTTAATTTGCAACTAAATAGTTGAATTTTCAAACCAAAATTCGAATTTTAAACTGAAGAGTTGAATTTTCAACAAAAAAGTTGAATTTTCTACCAAATTGTTGATTTTTTAAGCTCAAAAGACGAATTTTCTACAAAACAGTTAATTTTCAACCTGAAAAAAAAGAATTTTTTATAAAACAGTTTAATTTCAAACCTGAAATTATGAATTTTCAACAAAAAATTTAATTTTCAACTAAATAGTTGAATTTTTAAACCAAAAAGACGAATTTTGAACTAAAGAGTTGAATTTTCAACGAAAAATTTAATTTTCAACTAAATAGTTGAATTTTTAAACCAAGAAGACGAATTTTGAACTAAAGAGTTGAATTTTCAACTTTAAAATATGGATTTTCAACAAAAAAGTTAATTTTAAACAAAAAAGTTCATCTTTAGCCAATTAATTGATTTTTCAACCAAAACAGAACAAATTAAATTAAATTTTTTAAATTAAATAATTAAAACAGAATAATTAAAATATCAATTTTCAACAAAAAAGTTGAATTTTCTACCAAATTGTTGATTTTTCAAGCTCAAAAGACGAATTTTCTACAAAACAGTCAATTTTCAAACTGAAAAAAAGAATTTTTTATAAAACAGTTCAATTTCAAACCTGAAATTATGAATTTTCAACAAAAAATTTAATTTTCAACTAAATAGTTGAATTTTTAAACGAAAAAGACGAATTTTGAACTAAAGAGTTGAATTTTCAACTTTAAAATATGGATTTTCAACAAAAAAGTTAATTTTAAACACGGCTTCAATAACAACAATAACATTAAAAATTTCGATAGTAAATTTTCTGAGGAAAAATTTTCTGAAGAAAAAATTTCTTTCCAATAATGTCAAGAGCACTATCGGCTTCAATAACAACAATAACAATAAAAATTTTGATTTTAAATTTTCTGAGGAAAAATTTTCTGAAGAAAATTTTTTTTTCCAAAAATGCCAAAGCACTATCGGCTTCAATAACAACAATAACATTAACAATTTCGATAGTAAATTTTCTCAGGCAAAACTTTGTGAAGAAGATTTTTTTCCCAAAAATGTCAAAAGCGCTATCGGCTTCAATAACAACAATAACATTAAAAATTTCGATAGTCAATTTTCTATGGCAAAATTCCTTGAGGAAAAATTTGCTGAAGAAAATATTTTTCCCAAAAATGTCAAAAGCACTATCGGCTTCAATAACAACAATAACATTAAAAATTTCGATAGTAAATATTCTCAGGAAAAATTTTCTGAAGAAAAAATTTCTTCCCAATAATGTCAAGAGCACTATCGGCTTCAATAACACAATTAACATTAAAAATTTTGATCGTAAATTATCTGAGGAAAAATTTTCTAAAGAAAAAATTTTTTCCCAAAAATGTCTAGAGCACGAACGGCTTCAATAACAAAAAAAAACAATACAAATTTTGATTTTAAATTTTCTGAGGAAAAATTTTCTGAAGAAAATTTTTTTTTCTAAAAATGTCAAAAGCACTATCGGCTTCAATAACAACAATATCATTAAAAATTTCGATAGTAAATTTTCTGAGGAAAAATTTTCTGAAAAAAATTTTTTTTCTCGAAAATGTCAAAAGCGCTATCGGCGTCAATAACAAAAATAACATCAAAAATTTCGATAGCAAATTTTCTGAGGCAAAATTTTCTGGTGAAAAAATTTTTTCCCAAAAATTTCAAAAGCGCTATCGGCTTCAATAACAAAAATAACATCAAAAATTTCGATAGGAAATTTTCACAGGCAAAATATTCTGGAGAATATATATTTTCCCAAAAATGTCAAGAGCACTATCGGCTTCAATAACAACAATAACATTACAAATTTCGATAGCAAATTTTCTGAGGCAATATTCTCGGCAGAAAAATTTTTTTCCAAAAATTTCAAGAGCGCTATTGGCTTCAATATCAACAATAACATTAAAATTTTCGATAGTAAATTTTCTGAGGAAAAATTTTCGGAAGAAAAAATTTTTTCCCAAAAATGTCAAAAGCGTTATAGGCATCAATAACAACAATAACATTAAAAATTTCGATATTAAATTTTGTGAGGAAAAATTTTCTGTAGAAAAATTTTTTTCCCAAAAATGTCAAAAGCGCTATGGGCTTCAATGAGAAAAATAACATTAAAAATTTCGATGGCAAATTTTCTGAGGTAAAATTTTCTGAATAAATTTTTTTTCTCAAAAATGTCAAAAGCGCTACCGGCTTCAATAACAAAAATAACATCAAAAATTTCGATAGCAAATTTTCTGAGGCAAAATTTTCTGGAGAAAAAATTTCTTCCCAAAAATGTCAAGAGCGCTATCGGCTTCAATAACAACAATAACATTAAAAATTTCGATATTAAATTGTCTGAGTAAAAATTTTCTGAAGAAAAAAATTTTTCCCAAAAATGTCAAAAGCGCTATCGGCTTCAATAAGAACAATAACATTAAAAATTTCGATGGCAAATTTTCTGAGGAAAAATTTTCTGAATAAATTTTTTTTTCTCAAAAATGTCAAAAGCGCTACCGGCTTCAATAACCAAAATAACATCAAAAATTTCAATACCAAATTTTCTGAGGCAAAATTTTCTGAAGAAAAAATTTTTTCCCAAAAATGTCAAAAGAACTAACGGCTTCAATAATAACAATAACATTAAAAATTTCGATACGAAATTTTCTGAGGAACAATTTTCTGAAGAAAAAACTTTTTCTCAAAAATGTCAAAAGCACTATCGGCTTCAATAAAAATAATAACATTAAAAATTTCGATATTAAATTTTCTGAGGAAAAATTTTCTTTAGAAAAAACTATTTCCCAAAAATGTCAAAAGAGCTATCGGCATCAATAACAACAATAACATTAAAAATTTCGAAATTAAATTTTCTAAAGAAAAAATTTTTTCTCAAAAATGTCAAGAGCGCTATCGGCTTCAATAACAACAATAACATTACAAATTTCGATAGTAAATTATCTGAGGCAAAATTATCTGAGGAAAAATTTTCGGAAGAAAAAATTTTTTCTCAAAAATGTCAAAAGCCCTCTCGGCTTCAATAACAACAATAGCATTAAAAATTTCGATGACAAATTTTCTGAGGAAAAATTTTCTGAACCAAATTTTTTTTCTCAAAATTTCAAAAGCCCTCTCGGCTTCAATAAGAACAATAACATTAAAAATTTCGATAGCAAATTTTCTGAGGAAAAATTTTCTAAAAATATTTTTTTTTCTCAAAAATGTCAAAAGCGCTATCGGCTTCAATAACAAACATAACATCAAAAATTTCGATAGTAAATTTTCTGAGGAAAAATTTTCAAAAAAAAAATTTTTTTTCTCCAAAATTCAAAAGCGTTATCGGCATCAATAACAACAATAACGTTGAAAATTTCGATAGTGAATTTTCTGATGCCAAATTTTCTGACGAAAAATTTTTTCCCCAAAAATGTCAAGAGCACTATCGGCTTCAATAAAAATAATAACATTAAAAATGTCGATAGTAAATTTTCTGAGGAAAAATTTTCTGAAGAAAAAACTTTTTCCCAAAAATGTCAAAAGCGCTATCGGCATCAATAACAACAATAACAATAAAAATTTCGAAATTAAATTTTCTAAAGAAAAAATTTTTTCTCAAAAATGTCAAAAGCGCTATCGGCTTCAATAACAAAAATAACATCGTAAATTTCAATAGCAAATTTTCTGAGTAAAAATTTTCAATAACAACAATAACATTAAAAATTTCGATATTAAATTGTCTGAGGAAAAATTTTCTGAAGAAAAAAATTTTTCCCATATATGTCAAAAGCGCTATCGGCTTCAATAACAACAATGACATTAAAAATTTTGATTGTCATTTTTCTGAGGAAGAATTTTCTAAAGAAAAATTTTTTTCCAAAAAATGTCAAAAGCCCTCTCGGCTTCAATAGCAACAATAACATTAAAAATTTCGATAGCAAATTTTCTGAGGAAAAATTTTCTAAAAATAATTTTTTTTCCCAAAAATGTCAAAAGCGCTATCGGCTTCAATAACAAAAATAACATCAAAAATTTCGATAGCAAATTTTCTGAGTACAAATTTTCTGAAAAAAATTTTTTTTCTCAAAAATGTCAAAAGCGCTATCGGCTTCAATAACAAAAATAACATCAAAAATTTCAATATCAAATTTTCTGAGGCAAAATTTTCTGAGGGAAAAATTTTTTCCCAAAAATGTCAAAAGCGCTATCGGCTTCAATTTTTTGGTAGAAAATAAAACTACTTGGTAAAAAGTTAATCTCTTTTATAAAAAATTCAATTTTTCGGTTTAAAATTCATCTTTTCCAGTTGAAGGTTTATCATTTTAGTTGGAAATTCATCACTTTGGTTGCAAATTTGTTTTTTCGTTGGTGGAAAATCAATTTTTTTAACTGTTAATTTAACCATTTCATTTTGGGTTAAAAACATACATTTTTTAGTTTAGTTAGTTTAAAATTCTACTATTTGGTTGAAAATTGATCTTTTCTAGTTGAAAATTTGTGTTTTTTAATTGAAAATTGATCTTTTTTAGTTGAAAATTCAACTATTTGGTTGAGAACTCATGTATTTTGATGAAAAATGTCTTTATTGGTAGAAAATTAATCTCCTTGTTTAAAAATTGATCTTTTTGGTTGAAAATTCAAGTTTTCCAGTTAAATATTCATAATTTTAGTTGAAAATTCATCTTTTTGGTTTAAAATGTAACTATTCCAGTTGAAGATTCAAAATTTTATTTGAAAATTCATCACTTTGTTTTAAAATGTAACTATTTTTTTTAAAGTTAGTTTGTTTTGTTGAAAGTAACTTTTTTTGATTGAAGATTTAACTTATTCCAATTGTTCTATTTCTATGTATTGTTCGTTGTAGTTAAAAGTTAATCTGTTTGGTTAAACAGTAATTTTTTTTACTTGAAATTTAATTATTTAAGTATTTTTTGGTAGAAAATTAATCTTTTTGTTTGAAAGTTAATCTTCTTGTTTAAAAATTCATATTTTTGGTTGAAAATTCAAGTGTTCCAGTTAAATATTCATCATTTTAGTTGAAAATTCATCTTTTTGGTTTACAATTTAATTATTCCAGTTGAAGATTCATAATTTTATTTGAAAATTCATCTCTTTGGTTGAAAATTGAACTATTTTGTTAAAAATCTCTTTTTTTTTTGGTTGAAAATCAATCTTCTTGGTTGAACATTAATCTTTGTGGTCAAAAATTAAATTATTCTAGTTAAAGATTCATCATTAAAGTTAGAAATTTATCTTTCTGGTTCAAAATTCAACTATTCCAGTAAAATATTTACAAATTTATTTGAAAATTCATCACTTTGTTTGAAAATGTAACTATTTTGTTGAAAGTTAGTTTGTTTTGTTGAAATTTAATTTTTAAACTGAAAATGTAACTATTCCAATTGAATATTCCATAAATTTAGTTGAAAATTCATCTCTTTTGTTGAGGGTTCATTTTTTTAAACTAAGAATGTTACTATATAACTTTTGGTTGAAAAATGATCTTTTTTAAATGAAAATTCGTCTTTTTTGGTAGAAATTAATCTTCTTAGTTGGAAATCAATCTTTCTGGTTAAAAATTCAATTATAGTAGTTAAAGATTCGTCATTTAGGTTGAAAATTTATCTCTTTGTTTAAAAAATGAGCTTTTTTTAGTGAAAACTCGACTTTTTCGGTAGAAATTAATTTTCTTAGTTGAAAATTTATCTTATTGGTTGAAAAATAATCACCTTGTTTGAAAATTTTTCATCTAAAAATGTAACTATTCCATTTTTGGTCAAAAATTGATATTTTTTAGTTCAAAATCAACTATTTCGTTGAAAATTGGTGTCCTTTAGTTGAAAATTCAATTCTTTCGTGGAAAATTTATGTGTTTCAATTAAAAACCGTATTTTTTGGTAGAGAATTAATCTTTTTGTTTGAAAATTCAACTTTTTGGTCGAAAATTCAAGTGTTCCAGTTAAATATTCATAGTTTTATTTGAAAATTCATCTTTTTGGTTAAAAATTCATCTATTCCAGTTGAACATTCATCAGTTGAGTTGAAAATTCATCACTTTGGTTAAAAATGTTGTTTTTTTTTAGAAAATTAAACTATTCGGTTAAAAATTTAACTATTTGTTTAAAAAATCACCTATCTTGTTGAAAATGTAATATTTTTGTCTGAAAAGTTAGGAATTTGAAGAAGTTTAAATTGAATTTAATATATTACCCACATTAATTTTATTTAAATATGCGCTTAATTTTAAGTATATGAAGTTTAAATAAAAATTTGTTTTAATTATTATTCAAATTCATGGACTTCAGGGACAAATTTAAGAAATAGAATACAAAACATCAAATAAATACATAATCAATTACAGATTTTACTTTTTGTCGAAATTATTCTCAGATTTTTCGTGTAAAATTTTTCATATTTAAATATGCGGCTATTTTTCTCTATTTTATAATACATTTTCAACTTTAATTCATCCTTAAAAAATTTTAAAATAAATTTACATTTTTTTCCAGGATCTTCTTTCAAGACTTCAACACTACAGCTCAACAGTCCGCCAAGAGGCAGTAAAAGAATTAAAAGAACTCATGAACCACCATTCTTCAGAAATTGTAAATCTCCATTTAAATTCTCTCCTCCAAGGAATTTGTTCCCTCTCTCTCGACAAGGAACGAGACATAAGAAGAGAATCCCTAAAAGTCTTAAACACAATTCTCTCTCCAATTTCCGCCGAACAATTGTATCCTTTCTGCGATATTCTTTTATCTTATTTAAATTGCTCAATGACCCACATAAATCCGAGCATCAAGGAAGACTCTCTCCTTTTCCTCGACGTCCTAATCCAAAACTGCAATTCTCTTCTCGCCCAAAAAAGCCAGAAAATCCTCCCCAACTTTCTCGAGATGATTTCGAAACTCCGCACGGAATCCCAACCTGGAAGACAGCTTTCAACGAATCTAAATTCAAGAAACACGAGCGTCAAGTGGAGAATTAAAGTTCTCTCGAGTTTGGAGAAAATTCTCACAGCGATCGTTCAGGGCAACAAGAAAAAAAAATCGGATTCGAATTTAAAAGCGAGAACAATTTCAGCCAGTGATGAAATTACCTACGCACCGATTTATGGGAACAATTTGGAAATTTGCGAGATTAATTTTGGCCGAGAGGATTACGAGGTTGAAAAGGATTTAAGCTCGAAGGAATTCGATAAATATATCGAGAATCTTCTGCCCTTGATGTTCGACAGTTGGATCGAGGTTTGTCCGAAGGAGAAAATCGCGAGTTCTGAATCTATGATTTCGAGTGAAGCTGCTGTTCTTTTGAAAAGTATTTTGGATATCACGCAGGCTGTGATTGAATTGTTGGATTTTTTGGAATCCGAGGAAAGAACCGCTTTGTCGAGTTTGAGATTTAAAAGAAATTTTCAAGAGGCTTTTGTGAAAACTCTGATGATGAGGTTTCCTTACGAGGAGAAAAACGCCTCTAATCCAAGATTTAATAATAAGAAGAGGCAGGGTGATTTTTCAGAGAGTTTGAGTTTGAATGAGAGTTGTTTGGAACAGAATTTGGGAATTTGTCATGTTTTTATTTGGTTCAGTAGAGTTCAGGGAGAGAAGAAATCGAAAGAAGGAATTGATAAGGAACTCTGTGGTCGAGTTCTCGAAGTTTTGAATGGTAAGTTTATTTTAAAAGGTCTACAAATTTATTATTAATCACTTTTTGATAGGACGCGTAGTTTTTGTTTTATTCGTGAAAAATAACACTGAAAATAAAAAAATTTAATGTTTTGGAAGACGACACAAGGGAAGAAAAAAAAAATTATATGCAAACTTGTTCACTCAAAGTGGATGTACAAATTTGTAGAATGTCAATAGAATGAAAAAAAACTGTTGGGTTCCTAGGAGAAATTGAAGTGATTTTTTATTCTGAAAAATTAATTTTTATAGAATATTTGAAAAGATTTTAAAACATTTCAAAGGATTTCAGAAGATTTGTTTAAATTTTGAAAACAGTAGATTCTTTTTTAATCATAATAATAATAATCTCACTAAGTTTTTGATTTTTCTCAAAAATATATATTTTGGAATTTTCGACCCGTGTCGACGCCAAATCTTTCTTTCGTAAAAACAAATAAATAAATATTTTTTTATTTTGAAATAAAATGATTTTTAGTACGTTGTGGAGTAGGTTTAAGTTTTCTCTTGATGTACGAATTAAAATAGAAAAGTTTCAAGAGAACCACAACCTAATTTAAAACGAAATGTAGATTTTTGCATATTTCGAGAAAAAAATGTAGAAGGTTTTAAGAATCGTGAAAGGCTTAAAAAAAATGAAAACATTTTCTTAAGATTGTGAATTTTTAAGAAGTGAGTATTTAGAAAGATCAAGAAAGATCTTTGAAATTATCAAAATAGAATCTGGAAAATTGTAGGGAAATTTTTTTAATTTTTCAGGATTTTCTGAAACTTTGTGGAGAAATTTTTATCGTTTTGAAAGATATTTTATTTACAACCCAAAAAAGTTTATTTCTGAATTTTACCTCAATATTTATTTATTTATTTCAAATCGTTTGCGGCGTATGAGAGCACAAATATAACACAATTCAGCACAACTAATGTTTTTTCAAAGAAGAAAAATGGCGATACAAAATTACTGCACATTCATTGTATAGAAAATATAAAAAAATAAATGGTCTTGTAGTTATGCATGGTATGGTAGATTTAATCAGAAAATAACAAATCTTCTCACTTCTGAACAATAATTTCTTTTGGAGTGTATGTATGAAATTCAATAGGACTAATATAAGTGACAAACGAGCTGCACGTATTTTAGCTGTGGTTTTGAAAAGTTTAGTACATGTCAGTATATTTTTGATCGAACATTTTTTACTGGCGCTTCTAATCAACTTTTGAAAAAGAGGCTTTTTTAGAACTTCACCTGATACAATTTTTGTAATCAAAATTTTGTATTGTTGAAAACGTTAGAAAAAGTTTTTAACTCTTATACCCAAAAAACGATATTTCCTAATAGTGTTTGACTCGCAAATATGTTTCTAATTACAGAAAGTACATCCAAGAGGAGACTGAAAGGAACTTTTAGACTCGATAATTATATTCCTTCGAGAATTATTATTATTATTAGTTGGGTTAAGACCGTAACAGCCCCTGACGCTTGGGAAATTCCGTTGCGTCCCCTTGTGAGCCTAAGCGTGACCCTAAAGCCCTCTCCATAAGGAGAGGACCGCAGCCACGCTGTTGGCTGATACCTCTGACTCACTGATGCAGTAACTGCCAGTGAGTGTTAGACGTTTTCCCGCAATCGCAGGGCAGTGACAAAGGATGTGAGTAGCTGTCTCATCATCCAATCCGCACAGATGACAGAAGGGACTTTCCGCAAACCCTATCTTATGTCCGTGATATCCGAGGTTCCCATGTCCTATAAACATTTCTTTTAAGACTATGATTTCTTTTCTCCCGAGCTTGAGTATTTCCCTGGCTCAGTTAAAGTTAAACTTTGAGCCCAAGAGCGTTTTGACCCGTCTGCAACCAGAGACCAAATTCCACTCATTCTGATGTTCGTCAGTCATCCAACTGTTAATTTCTATAGTGACTGGCCTACTGGAAATACCTACAACTGGGTCGTGTCCAGTAAAATTTCTTCTTGCTGCTAGTTTGGCTAGCCTATCCGATATCTCATTGCCCTTAATACCGCTGTGTACAGAGATCCATAGCAGAGTAACTCGGTTTCTTTTGTTGTCATACTCCTTTGCCTTGTAGGCGCGCTGGAGTATAGGCATAATCTCAGATTGTAGAACTGTGGCGTAGGACCCCAACTCGATTGTGAAGCCCATTCCATTCCTTCTACGATACACACCGGCTCCTGCATTCTCCTCATTCCTGAAGCCATCTGCAAACCAGTTGTCTCCATCACTGCACAGGTGTGCGTCGCCTGTTAACCCATTCCTCCTTCGTGGATAGGTTAACTCGATACTTCCTGTCGAGGAGGTAGCGAGTGGCCATTTTGTCCCTGAGCATGTGCGATATCGACTGGGATCTTCACTGCTGTCGAGACCCTTCTCTCATTTACCAAATTTAGTCTCCAGGCCGCCTTGGCAGCCACTGCCTTGATGGTGAGATGGACGGACTCCAACCCTATTAGTGCCCCCAGTGCCATCGTGGGTGACGACTTCGAGGCACTAGTGATGCCTCTCAAAATCAGTCCCCTGATCCTTTCCAGTCGAGATTTCACAGTGGACAGCTCGACCCTGCTCCACCAGACAACCGAAGCATAGGTTAACTTGGGTGGCAAGATCGCTGTGTAGATCCACATGAGGGTCTCCGGCTTCAAGCCCCAGCTTTTCTCTATGGCTCTCCTGCAGAGCCTTAGAGTCGCTACTAGCTTCTTGCATTTTTTCCCAGGTGCTCGTTCCGTAACAGCTTCTTATCCACAATTACTCCTAGGTATTTAGCTCGTTCTTTGATTTCCAGTTGTTGTCCTCCAAGTTTCAGTGTACTCGTGGTTCCCCACTTATTTCTTATGGTGAAAACAACCGCGTCTGTCCTACCCGGATGGACCGATAGTCCAATTTTCGTACACCATGAATCCACTATCATCAGTGCTTGCTGCATTACTCCAAAGAGCGCATCCAGATTTTGGCCTTTTTGGTTTGAAGAAGCAGTTGTATCTAGTTTGGACAGATCGTGCCAAATTAAATTTTATTGTGTAAAGGTGGAAACTCAAAAAGTTGTCGATTTAAACGAAAAAATTATGCATGCCCATGACCATAGGAATTACATCTTGACAAAAAATGATTTTTAATCATAAGTGTATTTGATCATCATTATTTATTTTTCGAAATGTATTCAATTAAATAATAAAATTGCTACTGTGTATTTCTTTTAGTTAATTAAGTAAAATTTTGTCTCTTATTTTATGTTTTTTTTGCATTATTGTGAGGATTTTTGCGGTCTTGAGCTGGAAAACTCAAGAATACATCCATCTCGTTGAGTCCTCGATTAGTGTCAGCTGTCACCTTCTTTTTTATCGAGGCTTCTACAGTCCAGAGACCTTCACTTCACTTTCTTCAGGTTGCTCCTAGTTCCTGCAAATCTCTATTATCGAGTCCAAGATCCTAGGCAAGTTCCGGGAAAATGATTACTGTAGAAGACTTTCATTTATGAAATAATTTTAATATTTAAAAAATGTAAAGCTGGAAAATAATAAAGTTTTCACATCTAAGGTCATGCTCTTATTTTTTCTTTGAAAAAAGTGTATTCAATCATTCTAAATGTCAGTTGATACTATACATGATATAATATAGATACCTGACAATAATTTGTATGACCTTTATCTCCCCCTAGCTTTCCCCTTCAAAACGGTATATAAAAACCTTTCGGAACGATCTATGTGTAATTTGCCCTAGTTCAGCTTTTAATACCTACCCTTAGGAACGATCAATGACAACCCTAATAGCAGAAATTATAGTAATGGCTAGGAGCATCCCCTATCAACAGACAATGACCCTGAGGAACGATCAGTGCATCTCCCTAGCAACGGTCAACAGCAACACTTAGCAACGGTCAACAACAACCCTCAGCAACGGTCAATACTGATCCGCAACAATGGTCAATAACATCTTCAAGCGAAGGTTAATAACACCCGTTAGCAACAGTCAATGATAAACCTTAGAAACGGTCCATAACACACCACAGAAACGGTCAATAACAACCTTTAACAACGTTCAACATCAACTGATATGAACACACAATAACGTCATCTAGCAACGTTGATAATAACCTTCATCAACGTTCAGTTACATTCTCTAGCAATGTTTAATAAAACTCCTGAGCAATGGGTAATAACATCCGCTTACAACGGACAATAAAAACTCTTAGCCCCATGGGATGAGAGGGTCCCTGATAGCTATAGTGTCGTGAGACAGGGGAATATTGAGTAACAGGGAGATAGCAACTAATAGATGGTGTCCTTAGGGATAGAAAGAGCCCCCAGGGATAGGTGTGGTGTCGTAGGATAGGGTGAAGCGAAGAATACAAGTCTTTCGTGTGATAGTAGGGTGGCTGCTTCGATAGGGGAGACTGCTTCGATCGGAGGGACTGCTTCGATATGAGGGACTCTGGAATAGAGGGGGTCCTGATGGATAGAGTGGTCCTAACGGATAGAGGGATAGAGGGGTCCCGTGGAATAGGGATTCTAGGTATAGATTGCCTCCTGAGGCTTAAGGGGTTCTGAGGAATATGGCAGGTTCCTCAGTATAAGATGGGCCTTGAGGTATAGGTTGGGTGCCATGGGATATGATAGATTTAGGGATGAGGTAGTTCTAAAAGCAGAAGTAAATCGGACGGACACTCAAAAACATTTGTAACAGATTCTTTCCATTGTACGAAACTCTAAGAACTGAATAATTTCAAAGAGGCCTTGGGAATCCAACTGTTTTATAATTAAGGATTCAAAACTGCACATTTTTAAAAATGGAAATTATATAAATAAAACATTTTAAACTCAAAACTTCAAACCAAATTCAAGTAACCGTATTCCTTTTTTGATTCCAAGCCAAATTTTTACCATAAAAAATTCCCTTTTTCCGATTCAGAAAATGATTGAAAGTAACAAAGATTTTCCTTTTCTCATAAGAAAAATGTTGAAAATAGAGAATTTGTCGGGCTTCAACTCGATAAAAACGTAATTTCAAATATTTTCAATAAAAAAAGCTTCCTTCTCCAATTTATAAAATAAATGCAAACCAAAATGTTCTCCCTTCAAAGTTTGGCTCAAATGATTCGATTAATTTAAGCATTTTTGCTCAAATTTTACACAAATTTGGTTGAATTGGCACATAGGTATTGCTGGGGGTTGGGATACGTTAGCTATTCACTTGCTAATCATGAAATTAGATTTGGCGACAAAAAGAGAATGAGAGGAACGGTTAAATTCGAAGCGTGAGAATAGCAATTTAATTGAACTAAAACAACGGTTTAAGATATGATTACATTACTGAAGAATCATCGTTAATATTTGCACTGTCTTGCTACAGAAGAGCCAGGATCAGATAATAGAAATAATCAAAAGAAGCAATGTAGAAGAACAGGGAATTGGAAGTTTGCTCAGCTACTCACTTCTCACGTGCCGACTAAAAAAGTATGCGCTGCCTGTCAGAAATCTCATACACTATACGCTTGTAAAAATTGAGTGCACTTCCGATGGAATCTAGGATAGATGGAGGTAGGAAATTGCATTGTTGTTTTGATTGTTCAACTCCTTGGCATTGGAATTTTCAATGTTACGCTTCTTCGCGCAATAAATGTCACAGGAAACACAATTACCTTCTTTATCTCGATAATCATTATAAGCCTGAAGAAAAAAATGAAAACGATTCAAAAAAGAAACCGTCGCGAATTCAGAGTTTCGGAAGTATTCAAAGAGTCTCAGGAACCTGAATAATGTACAAATATTTCAACTATTCCTGAATAAAATTATTTCCTGGAAGATCTAATTTGCTTAATCACACCGGAAATCACTGATATCATGCCTAATATTATCATGCGTGGAGATGATTCTGAAATCACAAAAGAATTATTGTCAGCTAATCCTCTATTTACATGAACGAGACCCGTTTGTGTGCTAAATGGTGAAGGGTTGTTCTGGCAACTCACGTGTGTAAATGAAAAACAGTACCAGCTCCTCAGCGATCAGCCAATATTGCAAAAAACAAAACTTGGATGGATTGTTGCATGTCACATGCAATCACGTTCGCATCAATCCAGAACAGTATGAAATTTAATTACAGGCCGACAATTGCATAAACAAGTCGAACGACTCTGGGAACTCGAGATGTTTGCTCGCTTTGGGAAGAAAATTCGGCAAGCAGCCTGAACTGACGAAGGCATACTTAGAATTTATTAGGGATTACAAGAATCAAAGAGATATGGTTCCGATTTCAGATAAATAAATCAAAACCAAAAAGAACTGATTTCTTATGTATTGCGTTTTCGTTAAAATCCCATCGTTATATCTCCCGACATTGCACATATGCATCGTCAAATAAAAATTAATAAAAATCAAGAGGACCTCCAGAGAATTCTGTGGAGAGCAGACCCATCTCTTCCTATTGGTCACGATCGCCTCACAACTGTCACATATGGGACCGTGTCGGCTCCGTACTTAGCCACGCAAGTCTCGCGAAAAATCTCACTGGAACTTCTACTGTGAAGAAAGCACCACAGCTGAAAGACGAAATCATAAAGCTCCTTGCAGCCTCAGGAATAGAACTTCAGAAATGAGTTTGCAATGAACCACGGGTATTCGACGACATGAATCATTCAACGTCAGAACCAATGATCCAATCTGATAAGGATCCTAGGACTTTGGAATTATTCTGGAAACTGGAAGCGCATGAGTTTCAATATTTGGTTAAAGAACATGAACAACAAGAAATAACGGAAGAAACTATATTATCCACAACCTCAAAAATCTTTGATTCTCTTGGTGCGCATGTATTTATATCACGTCAATTTCTGAATCAGGTCAGGTTACCATCAGATTCTTATGCGGAAAATCAAGAATGACACCACTCGAAAAATATCGGTGTTTAACCTGAGTGAGAGATCACGCAGGCAAATCGCTTGGATTTCCGAGGTTCTCAATTCGTATGCTTGACATACGACACTGTTCTCAATAATTGATGATATTTTTTTACTATAACCGATTTTGTGGACTTACACATACAGGATTTGTAATTCTGAAATCCTTTTAGCTTTCCTCTGATGTGTAAAAACGTTGGCAATGGAAATCAATTGATTTTAATCGGAATTTTTGAAATGTGAATTATAAGCTTCTGCCAAGGTGTCGCATTCAAATTATATACGATCCGAATTGCAGTCAATCGATTTTTTAATAATATTTTATTATTATCCGACTTGCCATCCTCTAGTCATTCCCACTGGCTCTATGATCCCGGCCGTCAAAGGAATTTGGCCTTACAGCCCCCTCCTCAAACGGGTGTTCACAGGTTTGGAACCAGGGAAGTGCATCTGCACGTGGCGTTATAGAATTTCGCTAGCCATTTTTGTCATGTCACCTGTTGGCAAAATCAATGCCTTCAGTTGACAGTTAGGGTTTTTCTTAAAAGCTCGCTAGAGTTTCGCAGTATCAGGTACATTTGGAATTCCATGATAATGCCCTGTCCAGAAGTTCCTCTTAACTGATTGTTTCTTTTTTTAAAGCTTGAAGTCTAGAATTCCACCAAGGACCATCCTTGTCTGGTTTCCTGAAACGAAGAGGACAAATATCCTCATATCATGTATGTATAACCCTGTGCATTATATCCACAGCAAACTCGAGCTGATCATTTGATCTAATCCTCGAATCCTCTAATCCTTTCGAACTACTGGAATCCACCGAATGTCTACATATCTTTGATGTTAGCGGGTTCAGGGAATTGCATGGAAGGTATGGTGAGCAAATCACCATGGGCTGACGTCTCTTCATCTTTGATGTTCGATTTTAACCCCTTTAAGGGCTTTGGCACATGACCTAGAAAATCAAATATAATCGATACACCTCCTAAGATAAATCGATGTCCTAGTGTTTTCATCAGTTCTATTGTAGATTTTAGACCCGTATTTCGGGCTTATACCTTTCACTTGTAACTTGTAATACCAAAGTTCTTGAATCAGACAAAAAGCCGTGTGTTCCATTGTAATACATCTGCTTAAGGTGGTCGACGCAGATTTACAGTGGTGAAGATTTGATTTAATCAAATTCAAATCCGAGGAGTCTACGCTGTTCATTTAACCCTTAAGTACTCGCGTACGCGGCAAAAGGGCTGCACTTTTTTTCAAAGTGGCAGCAACTCGTTATTTCTAATGAAACCGCCCAACGCGCCCCCTGTATTTTTAAGTTAAGCCACAAGACATGCAACAGTGCCACCGTAGATTTTTTTCAGTGATCCGAACAGTGAGCAATTGAACGCCAAAGTGGAAAGATGCTATCTTGCGGACTTTTGCCGCGGTGCGGCAAAAGTCCGCTTTGTCAAAAGTAAAGACGTATTTTGTGGAATACTTATAGCAAAATATTATTTTTATGTAAATCATTATAAAGTTCTAGCTAGTTTGTTCATTATACTGCTCCAAAACTTCAGTAGTCTCTTTTTATTTCCCTGAATCCTTCAGTTGATAATATTTGCATACATACTCGTATATTTTTTAAAGAGTATGAGTACATATTTTGTGCTTATGTTTATGGTTTTCGGATGAAAATTTATCGCTGAATTGAACGGGAGCAAGAACGTTTTTGCAGCTTTTATAAATTTCGAGATATAGGTATCGGAATAGAAAAAAAAGCGTGCCGCAGTAGTTCGCCGCAGTGCGAGTGCTAGTGTGACACCAAAAGGCGCGAGTATTTTAGGATTAAGAATTAGGCTAATGCCTTGAAAGGATTTTCATATGGATCCTTCTCATACCCAGACACGGTTTATAGACGATCTTTAAGATGTTTTGGCCCACTGAAGAGTACGCACTCAGTACCAACTGGCTCATCCTGGCTTCTTTTTCGCGTCAATGATCCTCCACTCTCCAGTTTCTAACGCGGGGCTCTGAACTGCCAAGCTTTTAAGGATAGATGGTGGTTCCTCAGAAGTGCCAAGTATCCATGCCATAAACTTGACAGGCTTGAGAAGATCTTTAGAATTAATGGTTTTGATTCTTGCACCATCCCACGGTTCTCATACCGCCAATAGCATCGATGAGCCATGCTCTAGATATCTCATCTGAGCAAATGACGGTAAGTATGTTGTTTTTAACTCAGCAGTCTTCGAACATCAAGATAGTGTCACTAGGTTTTGCTTAGTTTCGAGGGCTGCCTCAATAGCCATTGCTTGTGCTGAGTTCAGCTTCTCTTGCAGGAGTCCCTCAGATACAATGGTAAATTTCATGTGGTTTTGAAGGTCTAGTATGAATAGGCGTGCTGCTATCGTACCGGGACCGTTTAGGAATCGCTAGTTGAGAGTTTTCCCTATCTTGCAAAAAAAATTGCTGGCGTTGATATCTCTTCTTGGCAGCATGGTTTTACCTTATCTTCTTGTGCCTCTTTCAGAACCAGCATTCCTGATAACTTCAGCCTTGTTTGTGGGACTAATTAAAGTCACATTCCCAGTTGTACTACTTGAAGTGTTAGGAACCGCACAGGTCCCCTGTTGTTTTGAAGGTGATTCGTTTCCTTCAAACTGTTTTATCTTGAAATAGTCGACCACAAACTTTAATTTCAGGAGCTTTTAATATAAAATTTTAATATCCTGAAGGATTTAAGTCTAAAATCAAGGTATTTTGATCTACTTCAATGAAAAATATCTACACTAACAATCAAAGTTGAGTAATTTGGTAAGTTTTTATTAAAAAATGTTCACCTCATAATAAATTCAAAATAGAAAATTAATTAGTTTTGAATGCCTAATTCCGAATTTTTCCTATTTTTAAAATAGAAAGGAGCCCGCACAAAATGTATTGAAAAAAGGTCTCGGTGGATTTTGATAATTTTTTAATATTTTGTAGAATATGTCCCCCCCCCTCGCCGAAAAAAATCCTTCTGACAAAACCCCGAAAAATGAACAGATTTTCGTCTGCACCGCACCACAGGTACTCTTTTAGACCAGCATTCACGCTACATGGAGGCTACTGGCGACAGACTCACTGGAAACACTTAGAACTTTCTAACTGTGACATTTTGTAGATCATGGCCCCGCGAACAAAAAATTCTTCTGACAAATCCCCGAAAAAGGGACAGATTTTCGTCTGCTTCGCTCAAAAGGGAACCTTTGGAGTAGCATCCACGCCACATAGAAACTATTGGCGCGACGCTCACTGGAAACACTTAGCACTTTGTAACTTTGTCATCGTGTCACTGGTGTATGATATGCATACTGTTGATTGAGTAAAATGTTACATTATAGATCGGGAATTTTTTTCAGATTATTCATGCAGATAAATGTTACGTTTTTCTTAATTTTGGGACCTAAGAAATAAAATTTTGATATAAAAATAAAATGATTGAATGCTCTCTGCTGTGATGTTTATGTATCATCGTTGATTTTTTGACAACGTTAGATAAATCAATGATGCCTTTATAAGCACTATTTAAACACCAAATGAGGGCCGACTGTCAAATCAATGGTACACAGCTCTCAAAACAATGCGATATCGGAAACGAACTTTGTGAAAATGGCTGCCCAAGCGTGCCCCGGCGCTGCGCATTTGCGTCCCGCCAAAAAGAAAACTGTCACGTTATTATGATTATAATGCTTTTTGTAAAGCAAAATGAAGAACAGAATATAATTGAATAATATATAATTATATATATTAATAAAAATATCAATAAATTCTGTAAATATTATGAAAAGAATGCGACTTTTCCAACTGTGCAAGTATCCATCGACAGTGCGTATGCACACCCCTCAAAAATACATAGTTCCAGGTTTTCATTATTAAAATACTTTTTGTAAAACTAAATGAACAACAGAATATAAATAAATAATATATAATTATTTATATTATACAAACATTTATAAATTTCGTAAATAATATAAAGAGTGCGACTTTCTCATAACTTCATAATTCCATAACTGTCCATTGAGAGTGCGCATGCGCACCGCTCAAAAATACATAGTTTAAGGTTTTCATTATTATAATACTTTTTTTAAACGAAATGAATAACAGAATGTAAACAAATAATATATATAATTATTTATATTATTAAAAATATTTCTAAATTCTGTAAATAATATAAAGAGTGCGACTTTTTGAACTGGGTAAGTGTCCATAGATAGTGCGCATGCGCGCCCCTGAAAATATATTGTTCCAGGTTTTCATACTCATAATGCTTTTAGTAAATAACGTAGTTATTCTTCATGAATACAATTTAATTTGGTCATACGGTCATATAAAAGGAAATGGATTCAGATGTTAAAGAATCAAAATTTATTTGTCATGTTTAACCGACGTACGTTTCGACCTAATTGCAAGTCTTCTTCAAAGGTAATTATCACCTAAGTCAAAAATTAATATAATTGTAAATTATAATTTGATATACATTTTTTGTTTGTTGATAGATAGTTGAAAAGTTAGTACGAAAACTTTTTTCGATTATTTACCTGTAGTGATGTTGATAAATCCTTGAAAACATTTTAATTCTGTTGTTTATATTATGGTCATTTTGCAGTCAAATTTTCTTAGTTTATCCACATTACGGTTAAAATATGACAAGAGAAAAAAATGTACAGAAAAGTTTGATCTACTGAAAAAAAGAAATTTAGAAGCACAGAAGATTTTTACAGAATTTAGATTCCAAAAATGGTTGGAAAATTTATCTTATACAGAAATCCCAAAGTAAATTGCTGAAACTTTAGCTTTAGGCAATAAACATGGCATTCCTTTTAATGTAAACAAAATTCCAATAAACAACATAATTGCCAATATAGAAAATTGCATTAAAAATACAGAGAACGATGAGGTAAAATTAAATATCAAGAAAACAACAACTCCATTAATTTCAAACCATAATTTTTTAAATGTAGCTACAACTGTAGCTGCAAATCGCACCAATTATATAAAAACTGTGGAAAATTTATTAAAAAACGACATTCTTTATAAAAATATTAAAACTAGTTTGGTTCCAATTCTTGAACAAAAATGCTATGATATTTCTATCAGATGGGAAAATAAAAGATTGATAAATGAAAGCATGTCATATGGGCTAAAATCACATAATAGTGCGGTTTCTAAAGCATATGCTCTCCCAAAGGTTCATAAACCTTATTTAAAATGGCATTTAATTGTTTCTGCACTAGGTTCTCCTACATATAACTTAGAAAAATATATTTCAAATTGTTTAAAACCAGTTTCTGGAAAAACTCAAGCGTTTCTCAATAGTTTCACTTGATAAAGTATCAATGTATGACAGCATTCCATGGGAATTCGCATTATATAGCATTGAAGAAAAACTAAAAAATGAATTTCTAATTGCTACTAGAACCGTGTTAAATAATACAATATTTTCTTTTAACAATAAATTTTACAAACAAATTTCAGGTTGTCCAATGGGCTCTCCAAACTTTCATGAAATTATTTTACTTTTTCATCTCGTGAATTAAATTAGTCTTTTTAATTCGCGAAATCCTTGCAGGAGTCTCCTCGTTTCCATGGAAAGTTCTTCAAGAATTTGAATGTCGGTTCCCCTCTCAACTTGAAGTATGAATCTTAAAAATCTTGTTGCGAATTTTGTTTTAGCATAACCCCGTACACAAAAAAATGTTAACAATTAATTTTTTCATAATTTTCGTATTATATTTATATTATGGTTTATATTTTAAAACAATTTACGTAGAGTTTTGTTTCCTTCATATATTGTTGTATGTTCTGTATTTCCATTGCCAACACATCTTCGTAAGTCTTGTGATTAATATGTTGTCCTAGTGCGGTGTTACCTCCGTGTTTGCAAATAATTAGAGCTCAAAATTTGCTGTTCCTTGGTTATAATCGGATTTTGTAGGTGCTCTTGCACATGCGCCATCTATGTGCAATATCTCAAAAATTAAGATTGAATTTAAAAATTTTCATTTATATGCAATTGCAATAATCATAATAACTGAATGATTCCTTAAAAAAAATTTTATAATATAAATAAATTAACTCATTTAGTTTTACTTTTTCGATTATTGCATCGATGTTTTCCGATCCCCAAATAACGCACTGCATCCGTCTTCCGTCATCATTATTAATATAAAATTTCAATAGTTCTGAAGTCCCTGCTTGTCTTCTAGTTTGTACCGTGTCTACAAACACAATAATTTCTCTAAAAAATAAATTATCGAAATTTAATTTTCATTTCTTTAAATTTAATATCTTTATTTAATATGGTTTTACATATATTACATTATTCTGCGAATATTACTATTATTTAAAAAAAGTTATATTTTCTCGAATATATTATTAATTTAATTTTTATAAATATAGGAAAATGTTATTGATATTTATATATTAGTATTTAATTTATATATTATTTTCCATGTTAAATGTATGATAAATTTTTTAAATCTTTAATTGTTCTTGGTTTTTTGCGACCCTTCTTCAAAAATTATGGATCCCAACGCCACAAACCCATAAATATTATTGTAATTTTTATTTATTTTGTGAATGTTACTATTCAATAAAATATTTAAATGTGAATTATAATTTTATACAAATATTGTTCAAAGATTATAAAAATTGATGTGTATTTAAAAAATATATATTTATTTCAAACTAAAATACAGCGTGTGTGGATGCAGAAAGAGCAGTGAGTGCGGAGATCAGGTGTAAGGGAAGAAGGGTGAGTGAAGGCAAAGGTGCAAAGGGTAGAAGTAAGTTGTGTGAAAAGGAAATTTGGAGCGTGCGAAGTTTTTGTGGTTAGGAGTGGAAAAATTGTTGTCGGGCAAGGGGGGCAAGAGGTAGGCGAGTAAGGAGCGGGAAACGTCGCGGAGCATGATCAGTATTGCATTCGGATCCCCTCATGACTCTTGTATCTTTAACTAGTTCCCTTAGTCTTCCATCCGCAATAATGAATTCGATTATACTGCGATTATTTCTTTACACCAGGTGTACATTTGGATCATTTTATGTTGAAAGCAAGTATTTGTAATGAATAGGCTTTTTTCTATAAGCATAAGCTAACTAACTTTTTCCCGTTGTAATTTTTTCTTGGATCCCCGAATTTACCTAGAACCCTTTCTGTATCTGTATCTTGACGTTGGACGCCGACCCATCCGCTCATATCTCCTATCAAAATTATTCTTTCACCTTGATCGCAAGTACTAATTGTATCATTCAAAGTGTCCCAGTAGGCGTCCTTGATTTCTCTCGGGTCACTATCAACTGGGGCATAGCACGCTACGATAAGTAATCTTCTGATTCCTACCTTAATTCTAGCCCACAGCAATCTGGGAAATACAAAATCATGATCTTTGATATGATATCTTGCTTTTTCATTCACTATTAAACCAACCCATTGACTACCATGTGATTCGCTACCTACTCCTGACCAGATTTTAAAACCGCCTTTCAATACCCCATTTTCTATGTTTCTACATTCGCGACCCTTTTTCTTCGTTTCAATTACACATAAAATACTTGGTTTCCTTACGCGCATAGTTTCTCGCAGTTCTCTTATCTTAAGATAATTCACTCCTCTAGAATTCCAAACACCTAGTCTCCACTCATCGCCTGAAACCCGACCTTTACGTTCACCGTGTGCATGCATTTCATCAATCAAAGTTTCAGTCCATTCCGGGGCTATTTTATTGTTTGTATTATTTATTGTTTAGGCTGTAAAATGAACTACTACCTTGATGCGCGAAATTTTGCCAATTTCTGGCCTACCTCTAGGCAGGGAACCAAAAACTCTTCTTTATTTTTTTCTCATCAATTATTATCATAAAAATCAGTGAAAATCACTAATGTTATCCCTTTCTTAATTAATTAATTAATTAATTAATTAATTGCATTCAAACTACTAAAATCATTTGACAATTTCCTCGAATATTTGAAAACAATTTCAAATCACTATAAATGAGTATTTTGAAACAAGAAGTAAAAAAAAACAGTAATGGGTTTCGATGAAAAATATCAATCCACCCCCAATCTCCGGCTTTATCATCATATGAGACGCATAAAAGTCTATATTTTTATTAGGAGAAGAAATTCAGAGTTATTTGAAGTTTTTAGCTTTAAAAATTTTCTTTGGTCGCAAGATTAATATAAATTGGTATAATCTACTCATCTGGCAAAGTAGACTCCTACATTTTCTATTTCCTTTCTGATATCCAGGCTGCACTTGTATTACACGGTTAGAAAGCATTTATGAAATCGTCTGTATCCAGAGCCACAATTTATGGAAATAATCAATCCTTAGAATTTTATATTTTGTTTCTTTCCCAAATTCTGGGAGACACGACCTTCCTTTTCACAAGCACGCCCGCGATGATTTTGAGAATAAAGGGCACCCTTGTGTCAAGGGTCAGTTTACAATAACGTATATTTTTAAAGTTAACTGTTGGAAATATTGAATGCTTTAAGTGGATTTCTCTGAGATATTTTCAAAAATGTAAAAAGAGAAGGAATTCCTGAAATACTTTTGAGGTCTTGATTTATTCTGAGTAAATGAATTAGAAGAATATTAGAATATTATTACGAAATTTAGTGAAAACCATCAAATTTAGCCCTGGAACCTGTCAAAAAGTCCTAAAAATGCCATGATTTTTATAAGAGGAAAAAAAGTTTTGAAACATTGATGATAATTGATATCTTAACTTTGGAATTAATATATATTTTGTAACCACCAACTTTTAATAGGTTAACTAGATAAGGGTTGATTTCACCCTTTCAAGAATATTAAATAAAAATGTGAATAAAATAAGGGTGCTATGGAGGAAACATAAGATTCCAATTTCACACATAAACGATTTATTCAGAAAAGCGTACACTATGCTATCATTTAAAAGAGATTTTTCCTATCATCTATCTATTTAAATTTCTATGGCGCAATGCGAGTATTATTTTCTTTATTCGAATCTTTAATTCATAAAATTGTCGCGATCAATTTATATCCTAATAGCCGTAGTCTTTTGATCATATAAAACCTAACTTACTCAATTGTGGATAAAAATATGAGGTTTCATATTATTTTCGATTTTATGCGTCTCTTTTTCTGTTTTAGTGACAACTACGTTAACCTCTATTTCAAATTCATAATACCAGGTAATCATCATTCTCATTATGGTTTCTTATAATCCTGATGAGTCCATTCTATAGCTACAGGTAAGGACCCTACGCAGGTAGGTGAGCGACCGAATCGCAGGCGAAATACTAAGTGCTTCCCGAGCAGGCCCTGAGTTGAGGCGTCTTCAAACTAAAGGTGTGTACTCTCTTTCTCTTAAAGAGAGAAAGAGACTGTATGCACGATAGAGAGCTAAAATCTCTAGAGAAATTATCCTCGAAATATTTTCAATTTGAAAAGAGACCTTTTCTCAGATCGAACTTGTATTAAAAGAGAAATGTTCTCTTCTCTCTGGCATTTGGGCTAAGCCGCTTTCTTAACAGGGAGAAGGAGTACAACTTCCTATCCTCTTATAAGAAGCTAAGCTTAATGGCAGATTGTAAATTAAATCACTCAACTTCTTGGACCGGACACAAGATACAATCTTGCTCAGCTCGTCTGTATGCAGTGATTCAATTTTCTATTTGAGAAAATATTTTTATAATAATGCCCAAAAAGGCCTCAATTAAAAAGCACAAGAATTATATTTTGTAAAAATGCATAATTTGCTCAAAAATTCAATTAGAGATATCCCTCAAGAGATCGAAAGGAAAATAGCTGGAAATGTAACGTGCAGCTACACAGAGTTTCATTCAACAGAATATCCTTTTTTGAACAGAATTTGTAAGATACAATCTGTGTCCTCTCCTAAAGGAATTCTCCCTTTCTGGAGAAGAATTGCTGAGTTAGAAATTTCTTCTAAGTCAGCTAGACTTCCTGCAATTGGTTTGAGGTATAAGGCTAGTTGAGGGAAATGCAATCTCCCGCTACCCTTAAGGTTCGCACCAAGAAAACTCCGCGAGTTGCCTCGCGACACCCAACTGCCCGTTTCGGGCCGCGCGAGCCTTTTTATGGTTCGCGACCTACTTCTTCCTCCCACGCTGTGCCAGAGATGCAATAGTGGGAGACCGCGGATTCTGCGCTCTCTCCTTGCTCCTATGTGATGCAACTATTCGTTGCATTTTTCGAAGAGCGAGGAGGTTAGTCTATTCTAAGGCTTTATATTGTAACCCGCTGGTTACAATATATATATATATATATATATTTTGTGTTGTTTCGTTGTGATTTCGTCGTGTCCTGTGACCACTCATCTCGCGGTTGTGAGACGTGGCCATGAATGGGATTTACCGCCAAAGAAGTCGTGTTACAAAAGCAACAAAAGCTAGGAATAGAATAATTAGGACTAGTTCAGAGAACTAGGTGTGCAAATGACTCGAAAAAGTTTTGTTTCAAATTACGACATGAATTTTATTACAAAGCATGTGAGAAAAATTTGAAATTGAACATACTTTCATATCAGCCCCCCACCCTTCCCGCTCTCTAGCAAAATATATTTTCTAAAGCATTAATATAGATGAAGATAGTTATTACCAATAATAATTTGAAAAACCGCCATTTCCAGCATCATTCAAAGATGATATTATTAAAAATAATGATAAATAGTTTAAACCATTATGTTTGTTAAAATTCATAAAATTTTACATCTTTTTAATTGAAAATTGGATGAGAAGTGGAAAATTTTCGAAAAAACCGCGACTTTCTATCTCCATTCTGAGGGGGAAATGTTAAAAACAATAATAAATTATTTCTAAAAATGTATTTAAACGTCTCATTATCAGTATAAGGTAGCTTCTATGTTTTAGAAACAATATGCATTTCAGAAAAAGCAAAAAAATCATAATAGCGCAAAAAACTAGCAATACCCATTTTTTCACTTATGGGGTTTGTTTGGAACCCTACAAAACAGACTTATGGGGGTGATACAGGTATTTCAAAAGTCATATTTCATTCGTATTCTATGGCTGATTGTGAAGAGAAATTTTGACTTGAAACTCGATTCAGCTAAAATTGAGGATTCTGAATCAAATTTACAAAAACGTATTTTTTTTTCTTATGGGAAATACGTGTTAACCTTTAACTCTAATATCTAAACAAAAATGACAAAATATTAAAAATAATAAATAAATGAATAAAAATAAATATAAATAGTTGCACAGATCAGCTTGTTAATATGGCTTCTTCAAAAAAAAATTGTCTTTGGCTTTTATTTTTAAAGGCTAAATACTATTTATTTCAAAAAATGTTTCTGATCAATGGAAAGGGCATACAAGAAACTATGAAAACTGTACTGGGAAAACTCCTATTACCGAATAGAATAATTAAAACTCGCGAAACTTATTCATAATTATTATAATTTATGATTATCTCGATCTCAATATTGTTATTATATTATTATAATAATTTATAATTAATAGACTTCAACCGAGTTTGACTTGGGGTGGACAACTTTGTTTTCGAGTGGGTACTGCAGTTGCGAAATAATGCCCGATTTATAAACAACAAATTCCGCTTCTGTTTGAGGAATGATTAATAGCCAATTATTCATCAATGATTTCACATAAAAAATCATTTAAATTTATGATTCTTCATGCAAATTCAATGAAATAAATTATTACCTGGCTATTTTCCATCACTTAAACTTTATGATTCAACTTGATAAACTGTTAATAATTAATTTTTTAACTTTTTCAGAAACTTGGATAACGATTAGCTATTGTTGTAGATAACCAGACATTTAATTTGTTAATTAATTTTGATCAAACAATCATTAATTGTCATTTATTAATAGCAAGAAATTTTTGATAAATAATTGGCTGATAATACGAAAATTTTCAAAATGTTCGGAAATATCCGGTACCACAGTTTTTGCAGTGATAGGGTCGATTAACGCAAAATGTGTTCACAGATGTATGAAGTTTTATAATTTACCTATACAGACACTTTTTACTCCTAAAGAGTAGAAACACATCCCGGCTTTACAGAAATCAAGCAGGGGTGAAATAATGCAAGTCTTCTAAAAATTTTATTTTTTGAAACATTTTCTTGTCAGGATATCTTTAAAGACGTGGCTTACCAAAGAAGGTCACTACTACTTGAGAAGGCGCCGCTCGCAAGTATGGCTTTGACGACATTTTTTATTTGATAAGTCACAACATTTGGACGTCCAGACGTCAAAAGTGAGTTTTTCATTATGATCAAAAGACCTCCAAACGATTGATGCAAGAAGTTTTGAAAAAAATTAAACTTTGTTGTGCAGCGTGAAGTTAGCACTACAATTTTGAAATCTGAATACCTTTTTTAGTTTCACGTCCAAACGACAAAATTTGGTTACCAAACATCACCAAAGAATGACCAAACGATTTGATTAAACAAAAGTTGAATATTTTATGGTTGTTGTTCAAACTTTTCGCACATAAGCGAATATAATCAAAAAATGAGTGCTGACGTTAGCTCGAAACAGAAGGTGAAAGAAGAATAGAATATTTTTGAAAATAAAGCAAACAGCAGCACAAAAAAAAGAGAGAATGACTCAATATGATTTCAATTAGGGAATTAAAGTTGGCCAGAGAAGAAATGGCCAATAACAAAGATAAAGGTCAAAAAGTTACAGAGGAAATGAAAAAAATAAAGGTGGGCGAAACTTATATTCAGAAAAGCTCAGAGTTTAGCAAAATATGCGAAGATAAGAAAATCAAAAATAAAAATGGAATATTGGGAAAGATAAAAAATGCAAAAGTAAAGAAAGTTATTTGGTAGTTTATAAACAAACAAGAGTCGAAAACATCAACCATAAGTAGTGAAATAAAGATGTGGGTTTGGCCCGTCGTTTAAATAAGCATAGTTGCATGGCAAAAAGCAGACAAGTTTAGTAATTAATACTCTCAGTTCAAATATATTACATAAAACTTTTGGAATTCACTACAATTCCTTTATATTAACCTGAATTTCTCAAAATTCAGATTCTATTAAATTTGATCAAATTTATCGAAATAATCTATATTCCCTGAAATTCCCTGAATGATCTGGATTTAGGGAACTCTTTAGAAATTTAAAAAACTCAGGGAATTCAAGAAAGGAATTTTATGTGATACAAAGGCTTCATGGAATTCCCGGAAATAAAGGAATTTCAGAAATTTACAGAATTCGATGAATTTACGGATTTTGAGGGATTTGCGGAATTCAAGGAATCTACGGAAGTCAAGGCATTTACTGAATTTGAGAAATTTACGGATTTCAAGAAACTCACGAAATTAAATGAATTCAATATATTCAAGGAATTTCAGAAATTCACTTGTAAATGTAAATTTTAAGTGCAAATTTTTTCAAACTTCAAAGACCAAGGACCATTTTTAAAAACCCGGCAAAACTCATAATGATTTCTCCCTCATCAAGAAGGCCATCCTGACAAGATTCTGAGCTTTATTGAAACAACGAGAAGGTAATATCCTGAAACTTATGAATAGGCGATATCACCTCGAAATACATGACAAGATAATTCTCTAAATGAAAAAACAAGAATCATTCACCAATTTCATCTATTCAACGTTAATTTATTGGCGATAAAAATAATCTCATAATAATGAAATATCTAGTCTTAATGAATATTATTTCATGATAAAAAGTATTATTATCTACGATAATTATAAGATGATTAATATTGAAGAAAGAACTTTGTGCCTTTGTGTTGCAATAGTATTGAGCAATTCAAGATAGCGTTTGGGATGTTTGTCATATTCCTTACACGCATAATGGGAGCCCCTTTCACGCTCGTATCTTTGGAGTTCCCGATTCCCGAGATTCTCGTATCTTTGGAGTTCAAGTGTATTACATTTTTCATTGAGAATTCATCTTTTTTGGTAGAAAATTAAACTACTTAGTTGTAAGTAGAACTAATTTGTTAAAAAAATTCATTTTTTTGATTGAAGATTCATAATTTTAGTTGAAAAATCTTTTTTTGTTTCTTCAAAAGTCATCTTTTTTATCGAAAATTCATTCATTTGGTTGAAAATTTGACTAACATGTTGAAAATTCATTTAAAAACACAAATATTTGGGTTAAAAAGCATATAGTTTATTAAAAATTAATCTTTTATGGTATGAAATTAATCTTCTTGGTTAAAAATTTATCTTTTTGGATAAATATTCATTTCCTTGGTTGAAAATTAGTTTTTACAATTGAAAATTAGTTTTTTTAGCTGCAAATTTAACTATTCCATTTTTTGTGGAAGATTGATCCTTTTTAATAGAAATTAAATCTTCTTGGTTAAAAATTCATTCGTTTGGTTGAAAATGTATTTTATTTGGTTGAAAATTGAACTACTTCGTTGTTTTTTGTTGTTGAAAATTTATTTTTGTAAGTGAATATTTAATTATTCTATTTTTGTTTGAAAATTTATCTTTTTAGTTAAGAAATTTATATAGTTTGTTGAAAATTGCCCTTTTTGGCAGAAATATCATCTTTTGGGCTGAGAATTTAACTATTTGGTTGAAAATAATTTTGCTGTTGTTGAAGATTTATAATTTTAATTGAAAAATCATTTCGTTAATTGAAAATTAAATTATTTCGTTGAAATTTTATTTTATTTGGTTAAAAGTTGATTTTTTTACTGAAAATTTAACGATTATATTTTAAGTTGTAAATTGATCGGTTTTACGTAGAAATCCCATTATTTTGTTGAAAATTCATCTTTTTTTGGTACAAAAGTAATCTCATTAGTTGAAGGTTCTTCTTTTTGGTTAAAAATTAATTTCTTTTATCGAAAATTTTACAATTTGGTTCAAAATTCGTTTTTTTTTTAAGTCGAAAAATAATTTATTTGGTTAAAAACTCGTATTTTTTGGTTTGAAAATTCAAAATTTTTAGGTTGATTTTTTTTCTTTATTGACTGAACAATCGTTCTTGGTTGAAAATTTAACTCTTTAGTTTCAAATCCTTTTTTTGGTTTGAAAATTAGTCTGTTGCGGTTGAAAATTCAACTAGTTTGTTGAAAATTTGTATTTTTCGGTTTAATTACTTCATTACACTTTTCGTTGAGAATTCATTTTTTTAATGGAATATTCGTTAATCGGTTGAAAATTTCTTTTTTCTTGGTAGAAAATTACTAATTTTAACTGAAAATTTAATTCTTTCATTTTTGGTTCAGAACAAATTTATATTTTCAAGTCGAAAACTTAACAATTTGCTTGAAAATTCATATTATATTTTACGTCTTACGTATTTTGTGGAAGGCCTATTATAAAATTTTGTATGACTGTTGTCAATAAGGTTCTTTTTATACCTAAAAGAAAAATTTAGAACGGTCAGGGAAAACTCAGGGCACTTCGAATTTGGTATTTTGTAGCAACCCTGTTTTTATTGATTTTTTTTAACATACCTCCATAATCTTCCGAGTGTTTTTGATAATTCAGCATTATGCAGTTGAGGATATTGATCAGCGAGTCTTCTTCTTGCAGCTTGTGCCCAGACCATAAAGGCATTCATTGGTCGTTTTACGTGAGCGTTTCTACGACCACCCGCTCGTGATGTGACTGGAAGTAACGTCCAATCATATCCTGAAACATAGTTTTCCACATCAATTTATTTTTTCTCAATTCTTTGAATTTGGATTCATCTATTTCTAATTTGGATTTTTTATCTATTGCCAGCGTTATAAGACAGGAAAATGATATTTTTTATGGAATATTATACGTTAAGTTCATATTTTAGAGTTTTGGAGAGCTTACGAAAAAATCTACAGGAAGCAGGTTCTTTGCATGGAATTATATCGTAAATGAATATGATAAAAGGACACCTGTATCCTTGAAACTTATATATACTTGAGGCTAGTATTTATGGAATCGCTATTTGTTTTTCGCTGCAGAAAGTGAGATAGGGGACCCAAGTTTTATGACTTGCAATCACAGAGGTCTCGAAGCATGGTGGTCTTTTAGATATCTCTTCGCCGTTGCATTAAGATGATTAAGACTAATTATTACAGCTCGTCAACCTATGACCCTAATAAGCCAATTCGCGAGTGATCAATTAAATTAATTTGGAATTTCGACGCATTTCTTGGCAGCTCCTGTGGACAGTTTTAACATTTATAACAAAAATCCAAATTTTAAATTAATTCAGCCTTCTTCTACAGAGCCTGGAAATCTGGAACACCTGTCATTTGATTATTTTTTCAAACTCACATCTTATCATCTTTATACGTTGATTACGTTAATTTAAACAGGTATAGAACAGTAGATCGTGACAGTCCATTTTTTCCACGCATTTGCTGCATTTAAGTGTAAATAATTTTACATTTTTTAAACTAAGTCCTTAAAATTAGTAATTGTCAACGAAATATTAAAAAATGAAGCTCTTTGAATCAAAAACCTTGAATTTAAAAAAGAGAATGTTTGTTCTCGGGCTTCGCGCTCGATCATATATTTATCTCGCGCTTCGCGCACGATGATGTATTTTCCTCGCGCTACGCGGATGGTCTTTGTATTGCCCTCAAATTTGTGCGCAGAACTTTCAAAATTAAAGGTCAAAGCATCGACAACTGTAATTTTATGATTGTGAATTCTCCTTTGTTAAAGCTCCTTCGACTTTAACGAACACTTTCTCATCACATATCTCGTGCTTCGCTCTCGATTTCGTGCAAAATGCGAACTTTTCTACATTATGTTCAACTCTATTATATCAAATGTATATTATATTTATTTCTGTACCTCGGTCTAGGGTACTTTAATATTATTATTATTATTATTTAGGGTGCTTTAATATTTGCTCCTTATTTTGCATTCATTTTAATTCTCAGCTACCCTGAAAAATGTATCATTTCAATAAATTGATATTATTACAATTCATAGTATGCATTGGTATTGAAACAAAAGTATGTTCATATTATTGTTTTTAGAATTCAAGAAATGTGCGCATCTTATCAACAAAAAATTGTTATAAAACATTTTATTGCAACTTGTGTCGTTCTTCCATAAATTTAATTTGTTTATTTTCAATGATATTTTTTACGATTTAAACTAAAAAATACGCATCCTTGCGTAAGGTGGTTAGAAGCAAATTTGTAGATATAATTTAGGCGAAAATTTTTGTTAAATAAAATGTTATTGCAGCATGTGTCCTTTTTCCACAATGTTGATTATTTTATTATTATTATCATATCATTAAGCCGTTTCCCTTTCGGGGTAGGCGTGAATTGCTCGGTGGTAAAGTAGTGATGTTTAACAGTCAATCATTAGAATAAATCATAAGAACTGACTATTTAAAACAGATTTGTATATGTTTGAATACAAAAGAACAGTGTGTTCAATGGTACTAATTACTAAGCTTTCAGGTACACAGGCTCCAGGTGAGAGTTTAGGGGAAGATTCTCTCGACTAAAGCAAGTGAGGGGACATACGCTCGGTGCGAAAGTGGGGATGTGCGGCTCAGGAGACCTGACCTCCTCCTTGCGCTCAATTTGGACCAAAAATAAAAGGGGCCCTGGAATGAAAGGATTAGACACTGACCGCTGCGCTCAATTCGGGTGCGCCCCGGTAGCTCGGCAGGCTCCGAGGTAGGCTCCGCGCTGCGAGCAGACGGCACATTCGTATACCTACCACGAATGGCCCTTTCATTGTTATGTGATTACAATAACTGAAATTATAAAGACATGGCTCAATTAAATTTTAATAAGCTCAATCAATTTCGTGATGTAATTTAAAAGAAATTAAAAAAAAAGTTCTTGGAAATCGGTTAATATCTGCACTAATAAAGGAAACATTTACAAATCTTGTGAATATATATAAATGGAACCTCTCAGTGTAACAAAAGTGAGATAACTCTTGAAGTTATTATCCGATTTTCTTCTATCTTTATTACCGTTTTTGTCATAATCTAACAAATCTAACGCAGCCTATTAAAGTTCAATTTATTAATATTTTACCAAATTTTCATTTTTCTCAACCGGCTGGAATTCTCTAACAATGGGAAGGTCGAGCAAAGCAAGCATCTGTGTCCGAATGACAGGCGCCCATTGTCTCTCTTGGCTTTCAGTATTATGAAAAAATTCAAGTGTGGCAACCCTGCAGCCCCCCAGAAAGTGCGAAAAAAGTTTGGGAAACGCTGTTCTACGCCAACTAAAAACAGCAAGTCGTCGGCTTCCAAAAATGTTTGGATCGGGTTGGTGATTATATTGAAAAATGATTATAACCCTAACATTTGTAAACCAATTTTTTTTATTTTTCCATGCATTTTCGATTTTTTGGAATACCTTCAAACATACTTTTGGACTGACCCTCGTAAAATCGTGCATCAGAATTTTGGTAATAATTAGGTATCAACCAAGTCTGGTTTCCAAATGTTCACAACTTTCAAAATTAAAAGAACATAGAAGATCAATGGTACATATTTCAAACAAGAAATTTAAGAAATATATCATATATTTTTGGCGTCAATCTCATTCTCCTGCTCTGTAGAACGATGTGAAGCAATTTTCTGCTAGATTCTAACTTTTCGTAAAATGTGTGATATTTTGAGGGAATGGTCAAATCTTTGCACGCATTGACATTACATCACGTAATTTAGCAGCAGTCAAAGATTCAAAGCAGCAGTCAATCTTCAAAGTCAGACAATCTTCAAGACAATTTTTAAAATAATGAAGAATCTATTTCAAAGTCTTTTTCGAAAATTCTCCTTTTTCTCCTTATTTGTTCCACTCACTCTTACAATATTTTTTTAACTGATGACTAATTACATGCTGCTTCATATGGCTATAATGACTTATTTTAGCAAAAAATCGAGATTCGAGACTGCTAAATCCAGATTGCGGATCGTCTATAGCATGAATGTACCGCGAATTATTATCCCACTTTGAATGTTTACATTTCAATTCTTTTTTGATCAAAATACTTTAAATTATAAATTATTTAATTTTAAAGGCTCAAAATTTCAGTAACGGGGAAAATCTTTACGAGCAGAGGGACAAGAATGATAAATGAATATAAATTTTTCCCGACAGTTGCTCGAATCCTAATTAAAATTCAATTCTTCGTCAGGCTTGAATTTTAACCCATGTATTACAAATCACAAGTTTCCTCCTACACGGATGAATTGTTCAATGTATTATTGGAACCACATAATCTCAATGGCATAATACACAAAAAGAAAGACTTCGTTTTTTAAAAAATGGTCTTGTTTTTGTTATAATTTAATTAATTGAAAATGTGCTTCATTTATACGCCTGGAAACGAGCAATCCGCCACCGGGAAAGTATCCACGATGAACCGAAAACAGGCGCTCCCAATTTAAAGAGCACAGCTGGGTACTGGAGCGTGAAATTTTTCAACGATACTTGACCCCGGGCGGTCGATCGTAACTCATCCGACCTTCCTATTGTTAGAGCGTTACATGATTCGAGCCGGTTGAACGAAATTGATAATTATTAAAATATTAAGAAATTGAATTTTAATATGCTGCATTGGATTCCTTACATAATGACGAGACGATTAAAAAAAAGATAGAAAAAAATCGGTTAACCCGTTCAATTTCTGTTGGGAGTTTTGGTAATTTTGCATTTTATTTAAGATTACCTTCAATATTGAGAATATTTACCTATTTTCCTAATCCTTTTTTTTCATTTCTTTTTTTATTATATAATTTTCCAAATTTATCAGCTAATAAAAATATCGATCCATGTTTTGCGCAATTTTTCAGATTGTAACAGTATTTATTGTCGGCCGGTGATTTACTTTGGTCTTTATCGGCAGACAAAAGCAGATTCGAGGAGAATCTAATTAACCAATTTATTATTGCTTCCTCATAGATGAAGTTTTGTAATCACCTATATTTTCGAATATGCCTTTTTGACATATTTTGACATAATTCGACACCAGGAACTCAAAAATGAAGTTTTAAAAAAATGTCCGTGTGTGTGTAACTTTTTCCTCATCACCATACCGCGAAAAGGAAAAGAGCTATGATCATGAAATTTTGATGAAGTATAGCTAGTTAAAAAATCACTTTTTTTTTGAAACTCGTTTTTTTTTTGGTTCAAAATTAATTTTGTACACTGGAAATGTAATTTCAATTTTTTGTTAAATATTCATATTTTTTCATATTTATGATAATAATAAAATAGATAAAAATTGAAGCATTTTTTTCATTATAAATTAAAATTGAAAATTAGTTTACCGTTTTCGTTGCAAGTTTCTTAAAAAATTCGTCTTTTTTGGCAGAAAATTAATCTTCTTGCTTGAAATTTAATCTTTTTTAGTTACAAATACAAATACTTGGTTAAAAATTAACCGTTTTTATTTAATTAATATAAATTTTGATGTTAAAACGATTACTTCGTACAAATAAAATTTGAGAAACAAGAAAAAATCTACCTCAGCCCGGATTTGAACCGGGAACGCCACTATCCATGAGTGGAGCGTTAACCAATTACGCCACCGAGGCTGCAAGCAGATATTTTCTTGTTTACCATAGCTACCTTTTAGCAGGGAAGTACTATACATATTTCTCAACTGCGACAAATGTACCATTTTGGATCAACGTAGGTTTAATCTGATTAATATTTGGAAGATGTTATTACCATTTAAAGATGTTAACGCCCGAGTTTTTAAAATTTTTAATTAATATAAATTTTGATGTTAAAACGATTACTTCGGACAAATAAAATTTGAGAAACAAGAAAAAATCATTCAGCTCCGTATAGTTGATCAGGACGGAGACTTGGTGAATTTCCGAGGAGAGGTTATAACAATACGACTACACGTTAAATCATCATAATGGGTATCTTGTACAATCGCAAAGGTGTCTATATAAGAACGTCAACATGTCAAACGCAAGCCGCACGCAAGGCGCTAACACAGTTTTCATCGAAATGGTGTTCATCTTAGACGTGCAAGGCTTCAAGAAGCCCAACAACCAGTTCGTCTTCAAGGAATTGGCTATAGTTTCCCTCCAGAAAGAGGCTCAACCTCTGGTGTACCTTTTCGAACCTCCCTGCTATTGGAACTCTCTGCCTGATCGATAGAAGAGTGAAAATTTGTGGCTGAGGCGCAATTATCGCGGTATCGGGTGGACATCTGGTGACATACCCTACGAGAAAGTTAGACCTATACTTCAAGATGTACTACTTGGCGATTGTGCTATTTACGGCAAAGGACTTAAAAAGAAGAAATGGTTTGACGAGATTGGATTAAATGTACGCAATTTGGAACATTTGGGCTGTTATTCGCTAAAGAAATTACACAATGCAGTTTCCATCACGTGTAATCATCATACCCAGTTGTGGAATCACAGCTGCGCTGTTCGAAACATCCTGACGCTCAAGACCTGGTTCTTGACTCCTCAGAATCAGCCAACCATCAGAATTTATGCTGGAAGCAGTGCTGACGACGATGATGCTGATGATGTGACTAAAGATGTAGCTACTACAGATACTTGGTTCAAAAATACACCGCTTAAAGAATTTTATAATAAGTGCGAATTCCTATTTTCATAATGTTTCTTTTATCAAGGTAGGTTAAGATTTTACTTTGTAAAAATAGATTAAGTCTTTTTTCTTGAATAAATAAAAAAATAACTAAAGGTAATAAAAGTGTTCATTACTTTTAAACCTATTCACTAGTTAAGCATTAATCATGTTAAATACACAAAAATTTCAAATTTCTAACTATTACTTTTATAATTATTATTGATAGATGTTGCAACATAATAAATAATAATGTTATTGACAATTCAATTTTGCAGCCATTAGTTATACTGAGTGAGATTACTATAATTCAACAGTTTGATATTCTTAAAGCATCTAGAAGATTTGTGCGCATGTGCAACGAGTGGGGTAATGTTTTAAGAGTGGGATAATGGACTATAAAAGCAGCGACAGATTAAAGTGGTTTCATTCAACGAAGTGCAGTGCAGTACAAACGTCTTGTAAAAAAGTTAAATAAGCCTTTAGAGTAGATGGATCTTGAAAAGATTAACGCAATTGGTCGAATGGATGAGGTCCTATCTACAAGAAGCTATCGGAACTGACTGTGAAAAAAAAGTGTGCTGTGTCCAAGATTTGAAAAGTACCAACAAATTATGGTAATAGGATTGTGGTTGAATTGGACAATCAGTTTTCTGTATTCTTGCCTGGTAGAATCATGAAAGTCTTTGAGGAAGCATCCGAGAATACACCAGGGGAGAATAAATTTGAAGAGATGAAGGAAGCAGTTAAGGAAAATAAACTTTACTTTCACTACCTTGGAGGACCTTACAATCATTTTGAATTTGAATATGAGCATTAAAATATCTTTCTGAGAAAAATGTGTTTTGACAATATTTGTCTAAAAATAAATTTCATCTTTTCTACATGCTTGAAGGTTATATTTTTAACCTATCTACTACATGTGAATTAGCGATAAATAGAATAAGGATATTATAAGAAGAGAGTTTCTGGTGATTTCATTCTACCATCCAACGAAGGACGCATTCGAGAAACAAATTTTGTAGAAGTTGCATCTCAAAGAGAATAGACTCCAAGCACTAATTTATATGTGGGAACTTACTGAAAGAAGAATGGATGCCGTTTCCCAGATTCAAAAAGTTTTTAAAAGATTTGGTTCAAGAATTGTGGTTTAATTGGAAGATAAATTTACAGTTTTTATACCTGAGAGTATTGAGCATGTTTTGGAAAACAAATACAACGTACACATAACGAATAATACAACCTTTAAAGCGAAAGAACGAACATTTTTATTCAACGTTCTTATATAAAGCATCAAATCTTACATGCATGAAATTTAAAAAAATGATTATTTAGTTTTCTTTCACAAATTTTCGAATATTTTTAAATCATCAATCGTGCACCCCTTATAGTTGAGGATAATGAGACAACTTATTTTGCTGTATTAGTTTGTCCTTTCTATTATCGACCAGCGGTATATCATAATTTTTTTTAACGTTCTTCCCGGTTTTTGCACTCTATCTATGATTGATAGAGTTAAAAAACTATACACTAGGCTGTATATATAGGCTTCATATATATACTACATAGACTTTGACCTGTAAAATCTCTTCTATTTCTTGTCTTCTAGTCTCAAATCGAGGTAAAGGAAGATCTATTGTTTTCAAGTGGAAACGAGGATCATTTTGATGGTACGATTTGCAGCAGCAGCACTGAGGTGTAATATCTTGCTTCTTTACGAACGATGTATCAGGAGTTGGTTGTGATAGTAATGATGCAGATGGATCACCATTCACTACCACAAACCAAGACAGCAACAAAATTATTGAAATGAACTCTCATTGACTGATTTGTAATATGAAATTATAGAATAAACTGTAATTGCTATTAAAACATTTTAATTTTCCTCTATATTCATTTTCACTTATTTTAAAATTCAGATTCTGTTTTGTAACTATATTTTTATTTCTATCTTCAATAAATCGCATAAACATATGCTTATTCACGTGGTAAAAAATTATTTCTTTATTCAGCTACCATGCTTCGTCGGTATATTATTTAAATATCCAGCCTATTCTATTTTTGAATGATATCTAAAAAATAAAATATGATTATAAAACAGAATCTGAATTTAAAGAGGTAAGAAATATATCAATTACATAGTCATAGTCATGTCATAGTAGTCATATTCATAAGTGCGAAAGAGATGCTCTTATGCGCCATCTATTAGTGTCTCACTCGCACTCACGCTTTCCCGTGACTACTATGAAGTTAACCTTACGGTATATATATATATACACACAAACATACATACAAATATATATCTACTTATTATTTTTATTTGACGTACCTTCAGGTTTACGTCCGCTTATTATAACAGGCTGTGTTCTTTTGCGGTGAGTAGGATTCATTATTTCTGTGTTGCATCTTTCAACGGTACACTCTGATATGGATACATGTTACGATCTATTGATGTTGGTGGTGTTTCCAGTTTGACTGGACTTTGTTGCAGCAAAGTTGTCGACGTCGATGGCAATGATTGTATCAGTGATGAGGATGATGATGATGATGATGGTGGTAATGTAGGGTTGCCATCTGCCTAGGGCGGGATGGAAGGACAAAAAAATATATATATATTTTTTTTTTTCTGTTGTCCTATATATATATATATATATATATATATATATTGTTTATATATGTGACCTTGAACTTAGCACAATTTCATGGAGATTGAAGACACACAAGCCGGACACGTTACCACCTACCTAAAGTACATAAGATATTACGGGTATTTTTTTTGCAATTCATATATTCGTTTGTCGCCGGTGATAAGAATCTCTCATGTAAGAAAAATATAAATTTGACGTAGTGAATATCTTCTCAAAACTGACCTATTTCTATGAAGATAATTTCTATTTACCCTATTTTTTCTGCAATGGATCCGAAAAAATTTGTTTGAACTCGTAAAAATAATTTTTTCAATATGTTTTAAGTGAGATAATTGAGAGAAAACTGTTTATATATTTCTTTCTTTGTCGTTTCTTCAAAATAATTGTAGTTTACTGTTTTTTCATATTATTTGAAGCATAGTCTTTCACATTTGAGTTGTGATATTTAAGAGCTGGACCAAACTATTATAAATTCTACATTGTCAATAATGTGCAATATTACAAGATTTCAACGAATATAAAAAAATGGTTTAAAATTATATTTACCTCATCACAGGCGAAACATCTCTGAACGTCCAAATGAGTCGCAAGATCCCTGCCACAGTAAAGTTTGTCTTTGTAGAAAAAGTAGACTAAATCAGCAAGCAGTTCATTACAGACCGAGCAGACAAAGCAACCAGGATGCCAGACTTCGTTTTTCGCTTTTTCTGCAGTAACGACAACTTCTCCAACGTTGATCTGCTCTTGACATTCGTGACATTTTTGCTTCGTTGGCGTAATGTTAAAGTTTTCCACGCCCTGTGCTAATCGATCAACATCTTCTGTGGTTTTTGGAGTTTCAACGATGGCTTCTTCAGGGAAAATAGGATTGTGCAGAAGTTCTGAATTTATCACATTTGCAGCGACCGAACCGTAGTTGCCTAACTCTGCTTGTAAAGGCTCAATATTTTCAGCATAAGGAGAATGTGATAGAGATGATTTCAAATTTCGGTACGGATGTGATAAAGATACTTTTTGCAACTTGTGGTTAGCGCTGAAGCATCGATGAGGATTTGTTGACGATTCGTGTAACGCAGCCTGCATAGGATCAAAACCTAGAAGTGATTGTTATGTACAAAGAAATTTCGGTATCTACTGAATTTGAACTTGTCCCATTTTAATTTTTACACTGATGGCCAAAGTAAATAATATACATTCGCGGCCACTAAAATCTAAGAAAAAAACTTCTTGGCCATTTTCCGGTTCGCAACCATTTTTTCTTGGCCATTGAAAAAATTCAAGCTTTCAAAGATTAAGTTGAAAGGTTTTTATTTTAAAGCCTTCAAAATCGAAAAAAGTTATATTTTTCAAGATGGAGCATTAGAAACTGAATGGATTCTTTTGTTTTTCATCTAAAAATTAGAAAAATTTGCGGTGAAAACCCGGGGTGGCCGCAGGTTTGTGAAAAACTGGAAATCATGGAAATGTCAGGGAATTTTGTTGGTAAGGGAAAGTGAGGTAAAAGTCGGGGATTTTGAAGAAAAAAACTTGCAAAAGTCAGGATATTTCAGGATGTAATGGAATTCTTAAAATGAAATTTTGTAGCCACCCTGAAAAATAAACAAAAATTTAAAAAACCCTTTACGGAAATATTTAATCACCTGACTTTAATTTCTACAACTTTGGAAACCCAATTTTTCTACAATTTCTAAGTTTTATAACCTTACCTAACAAGTTTCCGTGACTCAAAGCCTCTGTCAACTGAGGATTCGGGCTACGCATCGTTTGACTTTCACATAGTGAAAACTTAGTTTGCAAAGTACTGCTCAATCTTTCAACTTCCATATTAACAATTCCAGGTCTTCGATGACCTACAAGCTCTCTCGACTCAAACGGACCTCCATGCTCGACATCCCCCTTATTGCTGTATTTTGAATTCAATTTATCAATTATAAACGTTAGTCCTTTTTCATCTAGAGTACTCGCAACTATATCATTAACATGTATCGCACTAGGAGGCAGAAGTGCTTCAGACAGTATTCTTTCAGCAATATCATGGGAAAGTTCTCTCGATTCTTCCAAACGAGAGTCAATCCTACCGGTTCCTTCTAGATGAGCCACAATTCCGGAGTTATCATTTTTCCCTCGATATTCTGGCAGAGAAAAAATTTGCTGATTGGGATCAATATTTTGTGATGTGGAATCTCCTGCAGGTAGATTTGACGTATTTAAAAAATTGGATTCTAAGGCTTTGGCGTGCTCTCTCGGAAGTTGCGTGAAGGGTCCAGCTGTTTGGGGAGCATGTAAAGCGTCTGCTGGCCCAGATTTTGCAAAATTTCCATCGTTGGAAGTATTAACCAGGGCTCGATGATAACGATCTTGAGGCGAATTTTCCACTCTGCTTCCTAGGATTTGAACCCGTATAGATTCTAGATTCCTAGGTATGGCATTACTCTGAATATTTGGAAGTTGTGATGCACAAAGTGGAGGTAAAGATAAAGGTAGTGATGGCAGTGCAGGTAAAGGATGTGGCCCAATTTGAATTGAAGGAAATGATGGAGGCTCTGTTATTGAAAGCGGCAGATGATTTGTAGAAAGGGGGGGATTTTTTGACATGAAACTACTCGGAGTTCGAAGATTTAAACCTTGCCCAACACTTGCTCCGGGTTTGTGCTGTGGACTACGTTGGACGTCAGTCGCATTTGCGGGAGTCATTAAAGTGCGACCGAATGGACGCGCTCCTGCCACCTGAAATTAAAAATATTTTTATTATTGCAAAATAACTTTATGGGAAACCTTTTTATATATTTTTTATTGCTCTGAAGATTCGAGATCCTTTAGTTTAAATCATGTTCCGATCTAGATAATTATTATTCAAGTAGATTACCTATATTGGGATTTTCTTAAAACACAGTGAAATGATTTTCAAATCTTCCTTGAACTGACTACGATTTTTTTTGTTAACATTATATCGAAAAACATACGTACGGTAAAAATGTTATAAGTTAGTCTAAATACCCAAAAAATTCACTTCTCTCTGTTCCCCACATAAAAGTGACCAACTATAGGAAAGTTTATTTAAAAAATTATAAATAAGATGAATATTTTCATTATTACCTTTCAAAAGCTTATTTCACAAACTATGATTATATACTGCCGTACAGACATAGTATTTGGCATCTAACACCAGGTATGACAATATTACAATACAACTCAGAAAGACCGCGTATTTTTCTCTATGAAAAACCGCATGTCGATTTTGTCATAGCAAATAACAAAAAATGTAATTTTTTTACAGAATGAGAAAAATATTCATTAATTTGTATGAATGATGTTGAAACATTTGTAAAAAATTAATTTCATAATACTTTTTAGAGACAAAATCTTTCTTGTTGATTTTCTCCCTTCGAAGCTGAACAGACATAAGTGTATTTTTAATTTGTACGGCAGTACAATGGACGTTTTTAATTCGACGTGTATGTGTGTATTATATATATATATATATATATATATATAAAAAATATTCCTCCGTTAGCCCTGGCTTTTCAGCGAAAAAGCTTGGCTGAGATTTTGTCGACAAAATCCAATCGATACATTAGCGCAATTAGCTAGACTGAGCTCCCTATAGAACCGTATTAAAACTCGGACACAAAAACCGTATAAGTATCCGGATAGAATCCGATTAAAACCGCATAGGGCTTTGCTTAACACCGAAAGTATTTCGTATACAACCGGATAAAAAACCAGATAGAAAATGTTCTATACACCGACCAAGTCCCGCATAGAACCAGATTTAAAAGCAGACACAAACACCGTATAAAAATCCAAATAGATGGGAAGAAATTCCGAATCCTCTCCGTCTCTATCGGATCCTGTCATTTTGAGGAGGGTTGGCACGGGGATGTAGCCTACCGCCACCTCGTTTTCAATTATTTTACAGCTCATATCTCACCATAAACTTTTGATTTCGGAGTTATTTGTAATAGAATCGTCAAAACACGCATGTTCAAACCATGAAAAAATTTATGTTTTTCTGCCACTGACTGTAGATTACCGCGAACGCACCCGATTGAAGGTTAATTGTTTTGCAATATTTTAAAATCACTTGAAATACTTAACATATTGCAATCCAGTTTATAGTAAAAAGTTGGGTGCTCAATTCGTCGACATGAATTTATTAATTCTTTTTAATAGAGTTGAATTCACCTTCGATAGCGTAATTTATAATGAGTTTATTTACACTTTATTGTAAGCGACATTATGGGAAAAGAAATTTACGTACATTATTTTATTCAAGAAGTATGTGTACTACGGAGCAAAAGAATGAAAACTTTTATTCAATGTTTATTTGTAATTGGTAGGCATGAATCAAATTTGAATTTTTGTTTTTCAAAAATATTTACTCACAGTTTTGTTGATTGGGCCCATTGGCAAAGTAGGCTTTAATTTTGTGGGAATGCTAATGGTGTCAACAATCTGGCGCAGAACCATTCATCGTTAATGACACGTTCTTCACGTATATTATTTACTGAGGTATATGAAATTTGCCATTTTCTACAAAAGTGATTTACCTATAATGTCACAAACAAATAAATTTACCTATAAAAGAGGTACTGCATTGGTTGATCACTCGCATGCTCATGATCATCCGTTTTTATTTTCAAAAACTAAGATCTTAAGTCATGAAAGCCACTCTAGAAAAAGAAATTTTAAAGAGATGTTTTACATTATCAAGAATACTAATTCTGTGAATAAGAGATCAGATGTAGAATACCTTAGTAAAATCTACCATAGTTATGAAAATTATAAGGGGCCGTCCTAAATTCGACCAATAGTTCAACAAGATTATTTTTCTCAAGTCAGAGCTTGTCTTTTTACAAGTTTAGAGCTGCAAGTTACCATTTTTCTTTACTAAATGCATATGTGCACAAAAAATGGTCCCACGGATTCCAACATCAAAAGGACCGCTACTCAATTAAACTATTTTCCCGAGCATCTCAATTCCAGGAAGTAATAACACTTCCTTGCTGCAGACTGTTAAAGTATTCGCAATAATGCTAACCAGCTTGGTCTTGTTGAAATTCTTAAGATTTATATTTTGGTTTGACGCTGAAATGCGTCAAAACCCATGTGAAAAAGAATAATTTATATTTCCTTGAAGCGCAGTTTCATGTGTAAATTTAAAATGAGAGCAACCAATGGTTATTTTCAAACTTAAAAGGATTTAAACATCAAAGAACTAAAAGATCAAAGAGAAATGACTAAATTTCATGATAGAAAAATTATAATAAATAGATGCAGAAAAATATAAATGTTAAATATTTATATTGTTAGTAATAATATTTATTTTACGTCTGAATAAGCGGTTTTTTTCGTAATAATTATTTTAATGCATCTTGTTAGTGATACTTAAATAAGTGATTCTGTCAGTGATTCTCAATCAATATTATTATTAAGAAATAATAATTAATAATAGTTATTTATTATTAATTTACAGCTATTGCCGTATTAGTCGCTTAGTTTATATTCTGTTTTACCAAAATTTCTCCATATGAGTATAACTGATGAAAAAACCTCTTATTTCCATAGCAGAACAATTTTTCTTAAATGTTTTGTTTATAAAAGTTACAATTTTCTATTATTATTTAACCCTTCGAGTACACACCTATTTTTTCGAACATCTACACTCTGGTTCAATCTGACCCTGTTCACTTTTTGATCGTCTATAAGTTCATAACTACTCAACCTTTTTACTTACCAAAATCTAGAGGCATACTTTCAAGTATGTTAAAGTAACTTATAAGTATTATAAGTGTCTTTATAGTCTTTAACTTACTTGAAAAAATTCATGAATTTTTTTTAAATTGAATTTTACGAAAAAAAATCAACTTTTTTAAGTGTTAATATTTTAAGCTTCAAATTTATATGGAGACTCTTTCTCGATCAAAAATATCTTCTGGGTCAAATTGACCCAGTGTGTACTCGAAGGGTTAATAATAGTATTAATTGAGAATTACTGACAAAATTACTTATTTCAGTACCACCATCAAGATGCATTAAAATAATCATTACGAAAAAACCGCTTACGCAGACGTAAAATTGCTATAGACGACTGTTTATTTAAAATATCGCTAATAACAATAATAATTGCGAGTTGGTGCCACACTTTATTGATGAAATATAAACACTGAGATAGCTGCAACATGATTTAGCAGAAAAAATCATTTTCCACCATGAAAAACGCTAAGTTTTTTAATTTGTTTGTAATCAAGATAAAGTTGTTTTTTTGCGGTTAAACGCCATATGAAATTAATTGTTTATATAAGCTGTGCCACTGTACTTTGGTTGTCTTTTTGTTGTAAATTTTAATTGTCACAACAATTTAAAAAAACAACTTGTGTTTTACATAACAGTCTAGTTATTATTAATATCCAGATTTCTGGAAGTTTCAAATGTAAATCGTAGGTGATTCAGGAGTATTCACAAAATACACTTGTCATTTGTAAGTAGACGACACTTTGTATAAAGTATACTTTTTGTCCGACCCCCCTTGAAACCGCCCTATTGCATGCAGGTGAAGCAGGCGTAATGTGACCGCTTCCAGCCCAGTGACGTTCGCACATGCGCACTCCGCCCTCGGGCCAACATGAAACTTTACGTCCGCCAAATGAAACTTTACGCCCGCTACATAAAACTTTACGCCCGCTACACATACACTGCACCCCGCAAGTGAGAATATTGAGGAATTGATCTTTATCTTTGAAAAAATTGTATTGCTAGACCAGACAGTCTCCCTTCTGCAAAGTACGCTATTTCTTCCTTTCATCTACACGCAGAAAAAAGAAATGTTATACTTACTTATCAAGAAATGTAAAGTCTTTGGGAGCTTCCATAAAGGATGTCACAGTTTTAGGGAGGGGGGGGGGTAGCCGACTTGTGACAGTCTATGACAGAGGACATTGCACCCCTGTCTCTCAATTTGGCACTGATCAACCAGTTTATGTCAAGCACTCTAAAGCACCTTTTACAGAATTCTCCTTTTGTGCCAACGCATCCAGCCTACCTTCCACACTAAGCGTTTATTAAAAGCACTCAGACAACAGAATAAACTCCCAGCGTTGCTGTTGGGCTTTGATTCGGCAGTTTTAATCAAGCAGTCTAAAACACCTGATAAGAAATGCTTATCACGTTCTAACGGTCCCACTTTAACTTCAAAGCTAAGCGATTATGAAAGCATCCAGACAACAAAATCAACTCATAAAGCTCTCCAGCAACCACCCTAGGTGGTATTTATTTATGATTAAGAAAACAGCACCGCTGGGGGTTGATTTTGTGATCTACGTGCATACTTACCTTTTACGCTTAGCGTTGATGTTAAAGTCGGAGAGTCGGAACGAAATAAGCATTCCTTATAAAGTGTTTTAGACTGCTTGACTTAAACTGGCGAATCAAAGCCAAACAGCAAAGCTGGGAGTTAATTGTGTTGTCTGAGTGCTTTTTTTAAATGCTTAGCGTTGACGGTGAGATGGAAGCGTTGGCACGAAAGGAGAATTCTGTAAACGGTACTTTAGAGTGCTTGGCATAAACTGGTTGATCAGTGTCCAGTTGCAACGCTGGGTATCGATTCTATTGTCTAGCCATTCAAATTAAGCGCTTTGCGACGAACTTGGGATGCAATCTTTCAATCACAAGTAGCGTTTGTGATGCGTTTGTGATTTAGCAATTTGTATCACCGATTCAGACAACCAATCGCCTCTTGATAATCGAAATCGAATTTCGCGTTTGAAGCTCGATAACATGCAATTATATTAACGCTTTGTGCGCGGCCTAAGCGCTTAGCACATCGCCCGAACGCTTAACGCTTATTACTTCCAACGCGATTGCGATTGTGATATATTCCACTCCACAGGTAAAAATATGTAGGGGAGAGTGGGGTATGGTGTCTAGCTTTCACTTCAATGCCCTATAAATTATGATTGAAATGTTATTTTGATATGTGTATTCTTGAAGGTGAAGCTTACATTACAAGGGAACATATGTTATTACTCCGAACCGTTTTTTAATTTCTTCATTACTTGATATTCAATTAATTGATGGATGTTGCATTTCAGTCAGCGTACCCCATACATTGGGATACGAAGACCATCCTATAACTGCCGTTTATTTAAACAATATGAACATTGTAAAATAAAAATTATATAATATAATATTTCTGAAAAGTGTAATGTAACGAAAAAAAAATCACTCCAGGCATTTTCAACGCTAATTTAATGTTTTATTATTAATCAAAGTGAAGTATGTGGTGAAAGCAGTTATAACCTGTTACTCCCTGCTGAAATACATGGGCACGCTGCGCCGCGACGGGGCGTCATGCCCCGTATGTGACGGCCCAAGATTCAATTAATTTTGATAGATTTAAAACGTTTGCAGAAACAAATCATGATACCAGAAGTTATATAAAATACTTTACTTATTAAAATCTAACTTTTTCATGCTTTAAGTATTTCAAAATATGCTGTAAGTGTTTAATTTCAGCCAAAGACTTTTTCATCGGTTTCCGCCAAAACTATTTTTTCATAATTACTCTTTTGATGCGAATTTTAAAGGAGAAATTGCATCAAATCATTATTTTTCTAAACAGAGAAAACTATATTATGTGAACAAATAATATGAATATCAAAAAATACGGGCGTTATTTGAAATAGTCATCGTGCTCCGCACCGACACCGTACCCCACTCTCCCCTACTGGCTTTAGCATGATTCAAGACAACCACGAAATTTTTCCACACAGGCTGTTTATTACCTCATTTTCTTTATCAGTAATAAGACTATGTTTTTGTTTGAGTTTAGGATTTTCAATATTTGATATGGAAACATTGATCAAATTTTCAGAAAAATTATTTGTATTGATTAAGGTTCTAGATTTTAAATTGTTGAAGAAAGTTTGTAAAATTTGCCTTATAATTTGAAGTTTGAATTATTTAAGCTCTCTAGCAACGCTAATGATTTATTATAAAATATGTCTTATTCATTGGTTCAAAATTTTCCTTCCTAAAAATTGTATACAATTATCTAGGGATTTAGAGATTTTTTTTCCAACATCTACTTTTTGACTTGATATTGTACAATATGTAATTCATGAAAATGTAGTCAGCACCTTTACATCTTAAAGAAAAAAACTTATTTGCATATTTGTGCACTGATAACTTTTATTTATTTTATTTATTTATTAATATTTATTTGTACAGTAAGACAATAGCAAGCCATTATATAGCGTCACTATTGCAAAAATTACTATTGTGAACATCAAATTGTGAAGTTACTAAGTTTATTGGAATATAATAATAAATTATTAAATAATTCTACATACACCTTATATACGTATTTCTAATTTTTCCTATAAGCCTGTTGGGTAGCTACGATAGCGCCACCAATTTGGAACTGTTGGAAAAGAATTTTAATGTTTATTTATTATTAACAAAAAATCTTATCATTAATAATTGATTTTAGACCTAAGTATGATGTTTTTGATTTAAATGAATTGATATTCACTGCTCTTTTTCATTAACATTGCTCTAATAACTTTGAGATACTCAGTAGTTCGCGTAATAGATAGCGCTGTTGCACAAGATCAAAGAGGTACCCTACGGGCGTGTAGAGAATACATAATTGTCGGAAGTGAAAAAAATCGTATTCACTGTTATCTAATAAAAATAACAGGTGAAACTACCACCGCAGGGTCCCACTGAGAGCAACTGTCATCTATGAAAATGAAACTGGCTCTCAGTAGATCTGCGGTAAATCACACCTATGTCCACGTCTCACGACCGTGAGTTGGGTGGCTATAGGGCACGATAAAATCAAAATGACAGGCCGGCGAAACCCTCATGTGTTTCAAGAACAGGGAGCGACCCCAAGATGAGAGTTTTCTGCTTCCATCTCGCAACTGTTTAATCATGTTTTTGGCACGCGGGTATGGCTTTGAGGTTACGAATCAGTGATAGTTTCGCATCTCCAAAAGCAAAAATCACAAGGACAATTTTTTTAACAAAATATTTTTGGTGCAGTCGCTGCAGGTCCTTTTTAAGTTCTTGATACCTCTCCTCCTTTTCCATCTCCTCAGCAGTGATCTTGTTGTCGGCCGGAGACGAGAATTTGATCAGGAATATAGTTCGTTCCTCGAAGTCGTGGATAACGATATCAGGCCTCAAGTGTGCAATGGAGACTGCATGGAGAAAAATGGACGGTCAAAGTTAAAGGGTCAAAATTTAGAGAGCCAGTCCGTTCTTTTTGATGGCCTAAAGAGCCATCCAGAATTTTTTTGACATAGTCAGATAGGCTCTCATTTCATGGCCAGTCTGACTGTTATAAGAACGCCAGACTCACTATCAGGGATAAGCAAGGTATCCTTTCTGGATGGTCAATACGATCATCCAAAGCACAATCTAATCTGATCAATCTTTCGAAAGTTATCGTGCCTACACGATACTACAGACTACATACAGACAGACGGACAGACAGACAGACACCTTAGTAAAAACCGTTTTTTCTGACTCAGGGGCTCTCGAAACGTCGTCATTTGATTGAATCCGCGAAAGTCATTTTTCACATAAAATCAATACCTTCTCATTGAGATGAGAATGTAATACAACAGGAATAGTTGAAAAATCATATTCCCTTGCACTTGAACGAAGAATTAAGTAAGAATTTTAATTTTCAAGAGAATGGAGGATGTGTAAACACAAAATTTTTATTTTTCTTGAAAAATGTTGCTTACACATCCGCCATTTTCTTGAAAATGAAAATTTTGACTTAATTCTTCGTTCAAGTGCTAGGGAATATCGTTTTTTAACTATTCCTGTTGTATTTTTTTGTTTCAGATGATCCAGACATGAGTTACGATGCGCACCGCAAAACACTTTTCTTTTGGGACCTCTGGGAGATTAACTATAACTTGCTTGTTTATTGATATTTTTATCTTAAAAAATTACTCTAACTTCTTGTAATGTGTATTATTCGAACTTTAGAACATTTGTCAATAAGTAATAAAACCTGTTTTCAAACAAAATTCTTTAAGAAATCGGTCTCTTTTTGCCTTGCGACTGACCCTAACCCATTAATAGATATCTTGTTTACCGACAGGTGCCACGGGCGTGAAAATTAAAAACATGCATTCATCAATAATATTAGAAATTATATTGATTGAGTTTATTTCATATTTTCTTTTTTGTCATAAATTCATAAATATTAAAATAAAAATTCGAGGAGAAAATACAGAAGAAAAAGGTGTATAGGAAAAGGTTTTTTTTATTCACGTTTTCCGTCCAAGTTAATTTTCCAAACCAAAGAAAATCCAGAAAAAACACTTTACATAGTTTAGATAGAAATAACAAATTTTTAAAAATTTTGAGGGAATAAGAAATGAAATTAATTGGAACTGCAATTGTTCAGAAATCATTTATTGAACTCTAAAAATGTTGCTATATGCAAAGGCAGCCTGAGTTGTAAAGTTTTCTTTCATTTTCAATTTATTTATAATTAGAAACAAATCTTGGTAAATCACAGTTCATTTCTAATTGGTCTTTATTCTGTTTTTTGTTTAAAATTAAAATATTAATAAAAGTATATCAAATTTTAGATTCATTATTAAATTTAATTGAGATTTAATTGTTATACTTAGAAAAAGATTTTCCTTTCTAAAAACAAAAAATTTTATAATGCAGGACATATTAAATTGTTAAAATAAACTAGAAAAATATGCAGGATTGTAGGTCTATGAAAAAATGGAACACTATTAAAATTACAAGATAACTAACTCTGAGGTATTCTACATTACCGATCAAGTAAACTACCTATTATCCAGCACTGCTACCAACTCCACCAATTTTTTCAGCCTTAATGCCCCGTATTGGATATTGCAAGATTTAATTAATTTGAATATATTTAGAAAGTTCATAGACTCAATTTATGATATCAGAGGTATAACAAAATATTTGACCTATTTAACGATAACTTTTTCATACTTCAAGTCTTTAAAAATATGCTGAAAGTGCTTAATTTCTGAAAAATACTTTTCCATCCGTTTCCGTAAAAACTGGATTTTTATTAATACTCTTCTGACACGTATTTTGAAATAGAAATTGCATTGCAGCACTATTTCCCCAACTGAAAGAAGCCATTTAATGCATTATTTGTAATTGACACCGTGCTCCGCACCGGCACATCTCATTATACTCAAAACAGTACTTTAGTCTATTAATAAGTGAATTAAGCTTGCACTGAAACAGGAAAGTTTAGAACATATCGAAAGTATGAAAAATGGTTGGTTTGTTTAATTAACACAATATTCAGATGGGTAAGAAAAAGTAAAAAATTCAAAATGTTAACATGAAGTATGTTTAATATAGAATTAAGGGAAATCATCAAAAAGAAAGTGAGAAAATGTTCTAAGACAAGTAACAGAAATTTTTTTTAAAAGAATAATAATAAGAGTCCCTATAAAATAAAAAAATAAAAATTATGAATAAATTTTGTATTTATCTATTTATCATTTTTTATGACAAAAATATTTTCACTGAAAATAAAAGATAAATTAAACAGATTTTTTAATCAAATAATGTATTAGATAAAAAATATAAGTACTCAATTGTACATAATAAGAATATGCACATTTAGATATGTGGCATCTTCCTCAGATAACCTTTGGTTATACGTAACGAGGGAATAAAAACTTATTTTTGATGAGTATCTGGGTGATTTATACATTATCAAATTATGTACATCTTATCAGCAACCTTATATTTTGATAAGTACCAGGATGACATTTTTTGAAAAAACATTATTATCATAGAATAAAGTATGTGTAATTATAAAAGATTTGTGTAAAAGATAAAATTTTGTAAATATAAAATTATAAAAATATGTAAATAATATTTTCACTGAAAATAAAAGATAAATTAAAAAGATTTCTTAATCAAATAATGTATTAGTTGAAATATATAAGTACTCAATGGTACATAATAAGAATATGCACATTTATATATATGGCATCTTCCTCAGATAACCTTTGGTTATAGGTAACGAGAGAATAAAAACTTATTTTTGATAAGTATCTGGGTGATTTATACATTGTAAAATTATGTACATCCTATTATCAACCTTATATTTTGATAAGTACCAGGATGACATTAAAAAAAAAACATTATTATCATAGAATACAATATGTGTAATTATAAAAGATTTTTTTTAAAGATAAAATTTGTAAATATAAAATTATAAAAACCAACCTAAAAAACATGTAAAAATTCATTTTTATTTTATTTTTTAAATATTTTTTTCAATATAAAAAGATCTGAAAATGTGTAAAATTTTGAGAAATGAGGATAATACCTACATCCTATTAGCAATCTTATTTTACGTATAAGTACCAGGCTGACATTTTTCAAAAAGACGTATAACAAAATATATCATGTGTGAAGATTGTAAAAATAGTAAAAAAGCTGAAAAATAATAATAAACCGTAAATATTTAGTAAAAAGACATCATAGTGTCCAGATCTAAGTTTTGTGGATGATTCTGAAGCCAATCCATACAGATTATTAAATTTTCCAAATAAGAAAAGAAAACAATCCAAAATATTAAATGCGTTTCTAAATAAATTTCTAAAATTCAAAACATTCTTTTTGCAAAAATTTACATAAAAAGAAGACTTCCTAAAACGTCAATTAAAAATAGTCATGCTTTTTTAAAACTAATTGACAATGTAATACTACCTTTTGATCACATATTTGTCTCTTTTGATGTAATAGCTATGTTTTCAAACATCCCTTATGAAAGAGTTGAAAATGCCATACAAAAACGTTGGGAATTGATTAAAATTAATACCAAAATTCCGCCCTTGTCCATTATTACTTTATCCTTCGTATAAGAAATACAATTTTGATTTTTTACTACTGGATCGGATTCAACATGCGTTACCTTACCCATTTTTTCCAAATTTTCTTTTGAGTTAGAAATCACCCTTTCACTATCATCCAATTTATCTATACGAATCCTTGGCCCTCCGTCCCATACATTCTCCGAGATAATGCTCCTCGGTAGTTATTCGGGCACATGCTCGTTGACTAGACCAGAATTGATGTGGAGAGGCTCGGAAACCGATTTAACGGCACCCAACATCGCACCTTCCAATCCTGCAAATTTCTCTCATATCTTCTTGATGCATTGAAGGCCAAAGGATCCCAATCCCCACATTCGGGAGCTAGATTGGTTACTAAGGCTTCCCTCCTGACAAATGGGGTTCCTAACTGTCTGACCCAGCGGGTGTCCCACGAACAATGTAGTCCTGTTATGGATCCCGTTCCTGAGTGACCTGTGGTGGGATGGCAATTCCATCATCCTCTTTTTCGAGACAAAATCGTCATTGTCTCCTCGAATAAAATCGTCATTACTTGTCCAAGAAAAATCACCATTGCTTGCATTTATCCGGACAAAATCAGCATTGCCCCCGATTCTAGTTTCAGGTTTCACTCCACTCAGAAACTCTCGACCAAGGAATTTATTTATGTCTTGATCATTTTTCTCAACAACAGCATCACCCATCTCCTGCTCAGATGACAGACGGGCATGGTCAGAGTATCAGAACTTCAGAACATGACCATCAGCCAACCTTACAGGGAGGGGAGCCTCCCTTATATTCAGGAGGATTTCTCGACAATGCATCTGCATTTAAATTTACTTTTCCGGGTTTATAAATGATGTCGTACTCATACTCGAAATGCTCGACACGCCATCTTGCAAGTATTGAATTTATAGAGCCATACCAAAGGTCGATGATCAGTGACCAAGGTAAACTTACGTCCATAAATATAAGGTCAAAAATATATAACACCAAAGACTATTCCTAACAATTCTTTCTCGACTGTTGGGTCATTCGATTCAGCATGTAATAGGATTCGTGACGCGAAAGATATTGGAAATCTCGTCCTATTATTCCCTGACTCAAAACTGCTCCTAAAGCATAATTTGAAGCATCGGTTGTTATAATAAAGGGTTCCATAATGTGGGATATTGTAATATGGGCTCTAAACAAATTGCATCTCTAAGTTGTTCGAATGCTTTCTGTTCTTCATTGGCCCACTGAACTGAAATTTCTTTCTTTAATAAATGTGTTAAAGGTTTCGATATTTTTGCGAATTCCAAAATGAATCGCTTATAATATCCGACGAACCCTAAAAATTGTTTAATATTTTTTCTTGTTTTAGGTACCGGAAAGAATTTCACCGCTTCTATCTTCCTGGGATCTGGTTTCACTCCTTCTTGAGTTATTATGTGACCTAAATAACCAATTTCACGTCTTAAGAAATGACATTTTTCGGGCTGAAGAGTTAACCCTGCATTTCTCAAGCGCGATAATAATGCCCGAATTTTCCTATCTTGATCTTTCAAATCAGAAGCATAGACAACAATGTCGTCCATATAAACAAAGAGTTTAATTCCCTGAAGACCAGTGAGAACTTGATCCATGACTCTTTGAAAAGTTGCTGGAGCATTTTTCAATCCAAACGGCATACGAGCGAATTCCAAATGACCGTAAGGAGTGGAAACAGCAGTTTTCTCTTGAGATTCTGGGTCCATAGGAATCTGATGAAACCCAGAAGCAAGGTCCATGACAGAAAAATATTTACTTCCTTCAATCTGATCTAAAATATCAGTAATATTAAGAAGTGTGTAAGCATCCGAAATTGTTTTTTTCATTTAAAGAACGATAATCGACGACCATCCTCCATTTTTTATTTCCTTGAGCATCAGCCTTTTTGAGTACAATCCACAATGGTGAATTATAAGGTGAAACAGACGGCTGAACTATTCCAGAAGCAAGTAATTCATCCGTCTGTCTCCTGATCTCATCCTTATGAATATGAAGATAGCGATATTGTTTTACATAAACCGGTTTATTGTCAGTTGTTAAAATTGTATGCCTTAAAACATTGGTAGCACCTAATTTATCCCCAGGTAATTTAAATTGATAAGAAAATTCATCAAATATTGACATTAAACTTCTTTTCTCTTCTTCATTTAAATCATTCATTTTTATAACCTTTTGAAATTCTGATCATCTTTTAGCTTGCTCCTTTTGTTTACCCCTTTTTATCCCTTTTGTGTGGAACTGGAGGAAAATGTACATCCGGCGGTTCATATTCTTCCAGTTCGATGGCCGGTATTGTTAAATGAACATTTTCATTATTGCTATTGATCATAAATATCTTTGCAATTCCTGAGTTATTTGTAACTAGACATTCCTCAGCGAAAATACCGGGACCGCAAGAAAGTCGAGGCACATAACCCTTCTCAACTAACGCATTCTTAATAACAACTTGAACTAACGCCCTTGACCTTGCTGGTAAGGTTATAGTGGCATGGGTTAAAAGTGGGAACTCTATATCTCCTAAATGAAGGCAATCATCAACAAAATTCAAAACGGCATGATGCTGTCTCAGGGCCCCAACACCTAAAATTCCATTCTGTTGAATAGAAAAATTTTGTGAGACAACTTGAAAGGGTGTTTCTATCCCTTTTATTTTTATTTTTACCTCTCCCAGGGTATTCATCATTTCTGGTCCAATCCCTATCCGGTGATATATTCGTCTTTTATTTATCCAAACTCGGGTATCTAAAACCTTTTCTTTAATTAAATTTACACTAGACCCGGTGTCTACTAACAGGGTTGCTTTATTTTTGAAATAAAAGGTTTTCTAAAGAAATCATTGGCATCAGGCTCATTTCTTTGTCTGATTTGAGTCGAAGGACGATCCGGATTGAACCGAATTCAGTTTCTGGACCGCCGAGTCTTCGTTTGGGCGATCCCGTTTCCAGTTTAAATAATTTTCGCGTTTTCTTTGAAGGAATTCTCTCTCTTTGTCATGTTTTTCCCTAAGTCTACACTCATAAAAACTATGATTTCTCAAATAGCAATATGTGCAATTCTTTCTCTCTCCATCTTTAACATTATCTACCAATTGTGGGCAAAATCGCTTAAAGTGCCCATATCCCTTACAATTATAACATTGTAAATGCTGACTTTCGTAATTATTTCCGGTTTTCAGATTCTTTTGTCCTGAATATGCGCAACTTTATTTCTCGAAGGAAAATTTCGCTCGCTTTTATCACTAAGTTCAGGTTCGCATTTTCCCTGAACTTGATCATGAATCCTTTTCCAACTCTTCCATTGGAGATCCACCTGATTTGCCAGTGCTATCGCTTTTTCTAATGTATTGATTTCTTTTTCCCGGATTTGTGAATAAACATCTCTATCTAAACCTCGCAAGAAATTCCCTACACTGGTTATTCGATAGCACTATGATTTTCAATATTTTACGCTAGTCGTAGAGGGGATGCACTTCATCGACACGCGTGCGACTCGCACGACGTGTGACGCATATGTCACGCATATGCGGACACATCTGTTTGGTGATTTACGTGACACGCGTGAGGATTTATTCGCACTCGTGCCTGCACAGTGCGTCGCACCGTGCGCGCATATTGTTATCTGGGCGTTGAAGAATCCTGGAGGCCAGCCTCCAGGAGGTAGTTGTAGCAACCGACAGGTCGAGAACATAAAAGAAGTTTGATACTCGCGGGACTTCGGGAAACTCGAATTATCCCGCCCCATCTCGGTTACGGGCCGGCAACCTTTTCATGCAAAGCCGTCCAGAATTATATTTGCGCCATAAAAAATCTGTTACAATACTGTACCATGTTTTTAACCTAGTAGTAACTGCAATCTAAAAAATTGTGGCCCGACTTTGGCCCAGAGTTAGGCTGACTATTCGGTACCAACTGCTAATTCCCAGGCGAGTTACCTTTAATGGTAATGCCAGTACTGCACCGTTTGTCTACCGGTATCATGCCTGTACTTCGCCAGTACCAGAAATCCTTGTGTGGTGCTGGCACAATACCTATCTAGTGGTAAATTTCCACTTGGGATATGAAAGTTGATTAATTATTTTATGTAATATTTGTTAAATACATGTAAGCCGATGCCAGCTGCACCATTACACTTATTATTTGGGTATTCGGTACGAATGGCACATTATACTGAACGATGTATACTGGCAGTTGCATACGAAATGACTGACTTTTTATTTAAATGCAGTTGCTACTAGAAATTTTCTACATCCATTCATACGTATTTTAGATCTTCAAGGGAGTTAGTTAATCGCACTTGAAATTGCTTTCTTTTGCAATACTGTATCGCAATATATTTGAGGGAGCATTTTTAGACCGAAAGAAAGAAAGTTCACAAGATATTCGCAGTCTCGCTGCATATGTCAGCAGCTAAATGGCCAGATATGTTTGCAAAATTATTTCTTTACGCACAACTCTGAGACTGGAGAAGCATTCGCGGAAGTCGTGCAATATCCCCAGACACCCGACTTGATAATTTTTAATTCAAAAAAAAGTGTAAATTTACTTTCTATCTATTGTTTTGCTGAATCGATGCAAAAAAGATTTTATTAACAAATATTAATAGGTTTCGAGAAAATGAAGGAGGGAGTTTTTTTTTTTTGTAGGGCACGGTTTCTCAAATGAGGACGGTCATAAAAAATCCATTTTTCAATTTAAAAGGAAAAGTGCATATCTGCCTTCTATTTATTGAGTTGCTAAATCGATAAAAAAGTTTTATTAGAAAATATTACTAAGTTTTGAGAAAATAGAGGGTAAAGTTTTTTTTTGCTCGTGTGTGTTACGGTTTTTCAATTCTGAACGGTGATAAAAATTCAAATTTTCTACTTCATAGAAAAGAAAAAATTTAATTTTTGCTCAAAAATTTGTCAGACGTACACGAAAAAAAATAATATCAACTATTTATGCATACCAGCAGATTACTTCACTCATTGACAAAACAGAACTAAAAGAATACACTGTTAAAAATGTTTGTAAAATTAATATATTTTTAATTTAGGAAAGCATATTAATTTGAATAAACGCGTATCGAACATTAAATTAATATACTCATACGTTGCGATATTAAAATACGTTGATAATAATAATAAAAATTTGTTGTAAAGTTAATAATTAATGAATAATTAACAATTAGAGATTAACCAATCGCAAGCATGCTTTAGATGAACGACAGTCCATGTGTCACTGATAAGGGTGTGTGCGCAAAAGTGTAATTTTTAATTTGCAGGAGATTGTGAATATCAATGGTACAATTTCACACGGCAACTGAGAGACGAGATTCTTAGAAAATATATTTTCCTTTAGAATACACGTTGAATTATTTTAACTTCCTTCGAGTATTTCTAATTCTGTAGAATTCAAACGAATTCTTAGAATTCACTTGTGGTCCTTTGAATTCTTTTGAAGTTTTTTGCAATTATCTTGAAACCTTTACAGTACACCATAAATTATTTTGAATGTCTCCAAGTCTTTTGTATACTCTGAAATCTACTCAATTCTCTGAATTCTTCAGAATTTTCTGAATTCTGCTCAATTGCCTGAATTCATTGAATTCTCTGAACTCTTTCAAATTTCCTTAAATCTTTTGAATTCTATGAATTCTTAGTATTCTCTAAATTCTTTTGAAATTCTATAATTTTCTATGAATTCTATAAATGCTTTTGAAGTTTGTGAATTCTCTTGCACTCTGTAAATTCTCTAGATTCGTCTTAATTCTTTGAATTCTTCTTAATTCTAGGAATTCTCTTGATTCTTCTCAATCGTGTGAATTCTTTTAAATTCTCTGAACTCTTTTAGATATTCTGAAATATTTTGAATTCTTTTGTATTCTCTAAATTCTTTTGAAATCCTCTAAAATTTTATTCCATTCTATAAATTCTTTTAAAGTTTGTGAATTCTTTTGCACTCTATAAATTCTTCCGAATTTCTTTAATTCTTCTTAATTCTTTTAATTCTTCTTAATTGTATGAATTCTCCTGCTATTTTCTGAATTCTTCTGAATTCTTCCAAATTCTTTAAATTCTCTGAATTGTTTTAAAATTTTCTGAACTCTCAAAACTGTTTTGAATTTGTTGAATTAACGGTATCACTGAATTTTTTAAATGTTTTTCAATTATCTTGAAATCATTAGAATACACGTTGAATTATTTTTACTTTCTTTGAATATTTTTTATTCTGTAGAATTCACATGAACTCTACAGCAATTTTAAAGTTTTTTTTCCTAATTCTCTTGAAATCTTTATAAAGCACCATGAATTGATCTGAGTTTCTGCAAGTCTTTTGTATCCAATGAACTCTCCCGAATTATTCTGAATGCTCTGCTAATTGTTAAATTGCCTGAATTCTTTTGAATTCTGTGACTTATTTGAACTTCTATGAATTCTTCTAAGTTCTCTAAATTTTGAAATCATTAGAATACGCCTTGAGTTAGTTTAAACTATTTCTTCTGAATATTTTTAATTCACTTAAAATCTTTAGAATATGCGTATTATTATTAATATACGTATTAATTAAATGCGTATTCTAAAGATATCGAACGAATTCAGAAAACTGAAAAAGAATTCAGAAGACTATTTGAATACAAAATATTTCAGAGAATTCAGGAGAATTCAGGTAATACGAAAGAATGGTAAAAATTCAAAATAATTAATGGTGTATTGTAGAGGTTTTAAGAGAGTTAAAAAAAACTTCAAAAGAAGTCAAATGAGTATATGTGGGTTCTAAGAATTCGTTTGAATTCTACAGAATGGAAAGAATGCAATTGGAAAGAATGCAGACATTTCAAAATTTATAAGAGAATTTAGAATAATTCAGGAGAGTTCGAAGAATACAAAAGACTTGGAGAAAGTTTTCGATCTATGTATTTTTACTATTTCTTTCAGTGTAAGTTATTATTAAAGATATTATATCTTTGGTTGTTATGACTATTTTTCTCAATACAGGCGTGAAATAAAATGTATTTCAGTCATTTTTCTACATTTCTAATCCAGTCACAAATATTTCTTCTATATCATGATATGCGCCTTATAGTTCTGCCAATATTATTGTATGTACTATACTATATTCTACTAGATTAGAGTGGATGAATGACAAAATAGTCTCAGTTCGTGGCGCCACCGCAGTGACATATTATTAAGTAAAATCTCTTAATACTCAAACTTGAAAAAATATAAAGTATAAATTAATTGAATGTTTCAATGAAAATTATAGATTAATGCTTAAATGAGTATCTTATTTCAATTTTCACAGTTATATCTAAATATTATGTTTAAATTTTTCTGAAAATTAGTATCAAAAGTTATTAATAAATCAAATTTTCAGAATTGAAATTTCATGTTTAATAAAATTAAAATAAAAAATTATTTGATTTTTTCAATGAAAATAATGGTTTCACGCTTTTTATGTTGTAAACAGATTAATTTTGTTAAAAACTTTAAATTAAATAAGGATTGAATTTAAATTATTTTTCAATTGAGTAATATAAATTGATTATTTACTTGAAGGTTATGTGATTGATTATGGGATATTATTTTTATAATAAAAGTTTATCTATTCTTTAAAATATCTCTATTGCAATCATACAATCTTCTCAAATGCTTCTGAAGTTGTGGAATGAGTCTATCTGAATTCAATTTTCAAAATGATATGTAAATATATTTCAGTTTTTCATTTGTTAATAATTCTAAAAGTTAATTAATAAATTAAATGTATGGAAAAGGAAATTTCAAATTTAAAGGAGAATGTAATGTAAACATTATTTGAATGTTTTGATGAAAATAATTGTGTAATGCTTTTTATGTTATGAACTGATTAATTAATTATTAACTGATTATATTGAAACTTACATTTTCTGGAATTAGTTTAGAAGATTGTAACATCAAATGTTCAGAAATGAAAGTTCAAACTTAAAAAAAATCTATAAAGTAAAAATTATTTGAAAGTTTTAATGAAAGTTATAGTTTAATGCTTCTTATTTTTTAAACCGATTGATTTTTAGCTGATTAATTTTTTTCACGATATTTTCAAAATTATATGTAAATATGTTTTAATTTTGTCTCAAATTATTATAAAAGACTACTAATGAATCAAATTTTCAGAAATGAAAGTGAAAATTTAAAAAAGAAGTAAAGTAAAAATTATTTAAATGCCTAAATGAACATGACAGTTTAATGCTTTTTATGTTGTCAACAGATTAATTAGTTATTAGCTGATTAATTTTTTTCACAATATTAAATTGAAAAATGATTTAATTTTAATTTGTTTAAATTAAGTACATAAATTCATTATTTACTTCAAGATAATGCAATTGAATATTGGCTATAGTTTTTGAAATAAAACATTATTTATGTTCAAAATACCTCTATCCCAATTTTATAATTTTTGTAAATTATTTTGATGTCATAAAATAATTATCTGAAATCTGCTTTTAATATTATATGTACATATATTTTACTTTCCTATGGACAGACACCGACGTAAAAACTATTTTTTCTGACTCAGGGGGCCTCAGAACGTCGAAATTCCATGAAATCCACGAAAGTCATTTTTCACATAAAACCAATACCTTCTCATTATTATGAGAATTTAATAATTCATTATGTTTTGTGCCAATACAATTTTAATTTTAGATTTTTTTTTAAAACTCAAAAAGTGATCAGGAGACTCTTTTAGGACTATCAAAAGGTAACACTTTTCACCTCTTGACTTTTTTTCATATCATGCTTCAATTGGCTTAAAATGTTGATTTTCGCTTTTTGGGGAGATTTTGAAAATGCTGTAGCTCTGTAAATTTTGTTTGTATTGAAAAAAGTCGTTGAAATAATTTGTTTTACTTTTTGAGTACTACGGGCGGCCGTCCATGGAATTGATGAATTTTGAAAAACATGGTCTGCAAAATTTTGAAAGTGCTCTAACTTTTTGAATTTCTATCCAAAATAGCTGGTTAACAAACTCGATCTTTCTTTTTTATCCCTGAAACTGTGTGCCGAAGTACAATTCAATCAGATCAGCCTTTCGAAACTTATGCGATATACAGACGACGACGACGATGACGACGACGACAGACGGACAGACACCGACGTAAAATTATTTTTTCTGAATTAGGGGGCCTCAAAACGTCGACATTTAATGGAATCCACGTAAGTCATTTTTCACATAAAACCAATACCTTCTCATTATTATGAGAATGTAATTGGGAAGTCCTTAAAGAGTACGGAGTACATGGTTGGCTCCTACAAGCAATACAAACAATATATGCAGGCAGTAAAGCGAGTGTAAGGGTAAATGGGAAACTGCGTGACTGTTTCGATATTGTGCAAGGTGTTAAACAAGGATGCGTTATGTCCTCATGGCTATTTATTATGTTTATGGTGTGTCAACCATTTTGTTAAAAGTTAAAGTACTTTCTTGAACATACATTTTTTTGATGAATATTCATAATTTAAGTGGAAACTTTGTCTATTTTGGTAGAAAATCTTTCTTTTTGGTTACTGTTTTGACCAATTATTGTTACTTTTCGGTTACTTTTTTGAGTGAAGTATGGTTACTATTTTACTATTTTTTTAAGCTTGAGCAGTTTCGAGCCCTGACGTTAGAACTTATAGTATTTTTGCCCGGACACTAAGTAAGTTGAACGTGGTACCCTCCCAAGAAAATATTTCCATCCCACTGTTCCTTCTACATGATTTTAAAGAGTATAAAAGAAGCTATTTTTTAAATAGATAAAACATTTAAAAGTCAATTGTAAATCGATTTTAATTTTGATTCTCAAAGAAATTTTTTTTTTTAATCGCATTATTCTAAAAGTAGTTACACTAACATGAAAGTGAAAAAGTGAAAACTTCAGGCCCCTGTATACTGACAACACAGAAAAAAAAACTAGGGTTGCTATTAGACCCAGGGTTGCGTACGTACTATACCTTAGGTAATTTACGTAGTTTTTTACGTGTAAATTACCTACGTAATTTACGTCCCTAGTTTTTTACATGTTATTTACGTTTTTAACCCTTATGTATAGGAAACCGGGTACCCACCGCGTCACAATTCTATCGATTATTTTTTGAAAAAAATTGTTTACTGTCTGAGATTCCGGATCCGCGCGATTTGACCTTTTTCGAAGCTATTGGTTATGTTACATGTATGAACAAAAAAATTTTTATGTGAAAATTCAGCTGGTGAAGAAAGGTAGCCCGAGGGGGCAACCTGGTATCCGGATACGCACTAGATAAAAAGTTACTTATTTATTTCGAAATGAGTTTTATTATTGATAAATATGAGAATTAAGTAATGCAGGTTAATAAATAAATAATTGCCCAACTTCTTTCGCAACTTCTTTTCCAACTTCTTTTCCAACTTTTTCCCCAACTTCTTCCCCAACTTCTTTCCTAACTTCTTTCCCAACTTCTTTTCGAACTTCTTTCCCAACTTCTTTTCCAACTTCTTTCCCAACTTCTTTCCCGACTTCTTTCCCAACTTCTTTTCCAACTTGTTTCCCAACTTATTTCCCAACTTATTTCCCAACTTATTTCCGAACTTCTTACCCACATTCTTTCCCAACTTCTTTCCCAACTTCTTTCCCAACTTTTTTACTAACTTCTTTCCCAAATTCTTTCCCAACTTCTTCTCCAACTTCTTCGCCAACTTCTTCGCCAACTTCTCCTTCAACTTCTTTGCCAACTTCTTTCCCAACTTGTTTTCCAACTTCTTTCCCAACTTATTTTCCAACTTCTTCGCCAACTTTTTTCCCAACTTGTTTTTCAACTTGTTTCCTAACTTCTTTCTCAACTTCTTTCCAGACTTCTTTTCCAACTTCTTTCCCACCTTCTTCCCCAACTTCTTTCCCAAATTCTTTCCCAACTTCTTTTCCAACTTCTTTTCCAACTTCTTTCCCAACTTCTTTTCCAACTTCTTTAGCAACTTCTTCCCCTACTCCTTCCCCAACTTCTTCACAATCTTCTTTCCCAACTACTTCCATATGTTCTTCCTCCTCTACTTCCCCCACTCGATGCTTCCCCAGTTAATACACAACTTCCCCTACTTCTATTTCCTAGCTTTCACTTCCCCTCTCCTACTCATCCTCCTTTTTAATGATTTCCCCTACTTCCCCTCACTTGAAAATACTTTCCCCACTACCTCTCCCTAACTTCCCCTTACGTCCCCAAATGATGCTCGTCTCCTTTCCCCTAATTTCCCCTCCCCTTATTTCCCAATACTTCATCAACTTCCCCTTGCCTCATTTCCGCAACTTCCCCTCCTTTCATTTCCCCTTACTCCCTCACACTATTTCCACTCATTTAGCTTCACTTTCCCAAGTACCTCTTCCCTCATTTTCCTCCCTTCCCCTCCTCGCTCTCATTTACCCTCACTTTCTGTAAAAAATGAATTTTTAAGCAAGAAGATTTTTTTTTTAAATAGTCGAATTTCTAACCCAAAAAGACGAATTTGCAACAAAATCACCAAATTTTCAACCAAAAAAATGACATTTTTTACAAAGTAGATTATTTTTACCACAGAAATAAATTTTCAAATGAAAATATGAATTTTTAACCGAAAAAGACAATTTTGCAACAAAATAAATACATTTTTATCGAAGCAGTTGAATTTTCAACTAAAAAGATCGATTTTCAGCCAAATAGTTTAATATTCTGCTAAAAATGATCAATTTTTCACCGAAAATGGTAAGGTTATATTTTCGATGAAAAAAATTAATTTTTTACCAAAAAAAAACAAGAAATTTCTAACAAAATAGTTAAGTTTTCAACCAATAAAATGAATTTTCAACAAAGTAGTTCCATTTTTAACCAAATGTTCCAATTTTCGACTAAAAAAGATAAATTTACAATCAAAAAGGGAATATTTAAATTGTCAGATAAAAATTTAATTGTCAAGGAAAAAACTAATTTTCAACCAAATGATTCAATTTTTAACCAAAAGGATGAATTTTAAAACAAGAAGAATAATTTTCTGACAATGAGAAGAAGTTTTAACAAAATACATGACTTTCCAACAAAGAAATTCAGTTTTCAACCAAATCGATGAACTTTCAAGCAAAAACCTTCATTTTCAACAACAACAAATTTAATACATTAACCTTTAACTAAGAAAGACAAATTTTCACGGAAAGTGAAATAGTTGAATTTTCCGTTGAAAAGTTGATTTTTAACCAAGACAAAAATTAATAAAAGAGATAAATTTTCACCTAAAAATGGAATAGTTCAATTTTCAGTTAAAAGAACAAACTATTTTTAGTCAAACAAAAAAAAACTAATTGTCAACAATATTATTTAATTTTCAACCAAAACGGAAGAGTTGCATTTTTAATTAAAAAAATTACTTTTCTTCAAAAAGAAAAAACAAATTTTCAACGAAAAAATTAAATTTTGAACTGAAGAGATAAAATTTTAACTAAAATGATAAATTTTCAACTGGAATAGTTACATTTTTAGTGAAAAATAAATTTCAAATGAAGAAACAACTATTTTTCAACACAATAATTCAATTTTCGTACAATAAAATGAATTTTTCAAAATGTGGTTCAAATTTCAATCTAATCAGTTGATTTTTCGAAAAACGAAATAAGATGAATTCTGAATAAACTATTTAATAGTTGAATTTTAAACTAAATAAAAAATCAATTTGTAACAAAAAATGGAATATTTAAACATTCAGTTAAAAAAGTTGGTTTTACAACCAAAAAAAAACGAATTTTCAGCAAAAAAGTTCAATTTTTTTTTAGCCAGACAAAGAAAGAACTTCTCAACAATATTATTAAAGTTTTAATAAAGTGAAAAAGTTACATTTTCAATTCTAAAAATTATTTTTTACAAAAAAAAAATAAAACCAATTTTCAACAACATAGCTCCATTTTCAACAAAAAATATGCATTTTCAAGCAAACCATTTTCAACTTAAATCAAGAATCTTTAACCAGAAAATTTATTTTTTCAACAAAGTAGTTCAATTTTCAACTTCTCAACAATATTATTAAATTTTCAACAAAAGTG